>JAQISU010000361.1:3347500-3942500 GCA_029339505.1 Unio delphinus
GCAATGCCATCTCTGCGTGAGACCATGCGGCTACTATCCTACGGATGTCATTAAATCCAAAGTAACCTCCTGGTAATTTCAACGTACCTGTATCGAAATGAATTTGTGAAAGACGAATATTCGTTCCCTGTGCGCTTGCCTGAATACTTTAACTTTAATAGTTGATTCCAAACTTTCAAATAAAACTGTTCAACAAATCTACCTGGACCAACTCCTGAAGAATTAGCCAGAGCCGGATTTTTCTACTTGGGCGAAGGGGATAAAGTCAAGTGTTTCAGTTGTGGTGTGTCTATTTACGAGTGGGAAAAGAAAGATTCCGCTTATTTGGAACATGCTCGATGGTCTCCGAATTGTCAATACCTACCTTTAGTGGGACCTAGTGATTGAAAGTGACAATACTGATTCATGTCGTTTAACAAACCAGTTTGGGTTGGAGACAAACCTAGACCAGTATATAAATCCTCTCTAAAACATAATATTCAAGGATTACCACGCGAATTGCAAGAGAAGATCTACAAGGACGTTTGGCAGGGTATAGCTACAGAAAAATCTCAATGGGTGACTGTGGAACTTTTGTGTCGTGAAATTCACAAGAGGAAAGTGACAAAAATGAACCAACGTGTCAGATTTCTCTGGATCAAGTCTACCTTCCACAGATTCGAATTTAGTTCGTTTACATCTGAAGATGTTTTGATCCTTCTTGACCCTGACACTGAATGGCAGTGGGGCGAAATTATACGTTATAGTAATCACTTTTGCTTTTGGAGAAGACTTTAAATCATTCTGTGTGCAATATACACTTATGGTCTTCGACATAAAAAAAGTATAAAAAGAACGACCATGCCACAATCTTTATCACTTGTGATCAAACAGATTCCGTGGAAGGATATCAATGAAAATATTCACACGGTGAAGGATTACGAACACTTATTACAAGAACTGTGGCCCATGAATGGGGGTCGATGTGTAGTGTGTGTTTTAGTGACTTGCTTTATTGGATTTCGTTTACCTGTCGATTCCTTGTGGACACTTTACGAACACTACCTACCAAAAAAGACAGTATGTTGACTCCTTTAAATGTCCACGAGAGACTCAATCTGTTAAAAGCCTTACGCTTTCATCTGGATACGTCTCGACCTCTACAGGAAAAAAAGATTCGTCAACTTTTACTTACGGAAGCGGTGTACGAGGATGTGTGTGTGTAGCTTGTGATTTACACCCTCATTGGACTGATGTACGTGTCTGGAAAAGTTGGGGTTTTGAGGCTTGGACAAACGAAGCATCATATTATGCCCAAGCTTTATGTTTATAAAATCCATCGTCGAGTGAGAAAAGTTACTTTTAAACCTGTGTTAGTGGCAGTGCCAGAAGAAGAAGAAGAGAAAGAATCTGTCATCGAGGACAATCCCTCTGTTCAAGACAGGACTGTAATGGACATTACCCCACAAAGAACCTTCCGAGAGGACACCTATGTGACTGTACCCCATGTAGAGACTATAAGAACATTACACACTACTTCTAGGACACCTTCGTTACCTAAGCAATGTTGTACAGTGACTTGTTTATATGCCACTTTGATCGTTTCTATGTGTATTTTATTCCTGTACTTATTCATTTGGCTTTTATGTATTTTGTATTTCGTGTTGTTCTCATTTAAACAGGCATTGAAATAAACGTGCCTTGAAAAAAGTATAAAAACCTCTTGTCTTGTCTGTTTTTGTGTTAGTAGTGTCATACCCTACACTACTATGGCTAACTCTGCTATTTCTACTCCTTCCTCCTCGACATTCAAAGTCATGGACGAGCACTTAAATCATGCTATTTGGGAAGTCTTGTATCTTCGTCATCCTTTTAACATGTTAATTGCTGGACCAAGCGGTTCGGGCAAGACCGAATTTGTCAAACGTTTGATCAAACATAAACATTATTTGATCGATCGTCCACCTCAAAGCACCGAATTTCTAAGTCAAGCTTTCCAACGAGAATTAAAGAAACGTGACATTCATTTTTTCACCACCGAAAATCCTGAAACCAAAGCCAGTATCGTGGAACGTTTTCAACGTACCTTTAAAGAACGCATGTGGGAATATTTTACGCATCAACACACTCTCAAGTACATCAACGTCTTACCACACTTAGTCCACGCATACAATCAATTTTGCCATAGAAGTATTGGACGTGCTCCACAGGATGTGAACCTGACAATGAAGTGACTGTTTTTGAGCGTCTGTTTGGTACGTCCCGGACGACGGCTGTCCCCAAGAAAGGTGGAGGAGTGTTAACTCCGGGAGACTGAGTATGCATTGGCAAAACCAACGCACTTTCGACAAAGGTTACTTATCCATCTGGACCAGCGAATTGTTTCGTGTTACTGGACGAGTGCGTGATCGTCATCATACCGTCTATAAATTGGAAGACATTAACGGAGAAGTATGAAAAGGAACGTTTTACTTGCCTGAGTTACAACGTGTAACCAGAAAAGAAGACGACGTGTACGACATTGAAAGCATTCTCGAACGAAGAACCCGTAAAGTAGGAAAACGTCTTGTCAAAGAAGTTAAAGTACGTTGGAAAGGATATCCTCCTAATTTTGATTCTTGGATTGACGCTGCACAAGTCATCGACTATAAATAGAAGTGACCATCATGCCCTTCAATACAGCTTCAGCAAACACAGTGACCACTCCTTCACCCACTTCATCTCTGCAAGATTTACAAAAGTTACCCTTATGGGTGTGGTGTGGATAACGTGTCCCTGAAACGCAAATCGTTTTTTTCTGTCAAATCGTTGTGGTGTATTGTGTCGTCGGTATAGCCATTGCTAATTTGAGTTTGCAACAAGGAGACAAACAATTGTGGACCATTTTACTCAGCAGTTGCATCGGGTATCTTCTTCCCAATACTTCCCTGAAATACCTTACAACGGGAACAACAATAACACTATTGGGAGTCTTGCATCCAACGTTAGTCATTCTCCTGACAGTCACCCTTCCAATAACAATCCTATTTTAGACCCTCCTTTAACCTCGAGTGACTCCTCGGACAGAAGAACGATGGAATTATGAACAACACTATTAACCAATTTTACTTAACGTTACCCAGTAATAGTTCCATGGAAGTGTTTCCTAACAACATATTGTGCTGTTACACGGCTAAATTACCTCCAGCCATGCATTTGGATCAAGATGCTCATTGGGAAGTGGCTTTAGTGGAAATGATACACCCGACACAAATAAAAAACATTATGGAAAATCAAAACACTTTTACAGTAGAAGTGCATGACGAGCAATTGCAAAAAACCTTAGACGAACGAGGCCACACTAGCCTACCAGATCCCAAAACTAATCGGTCCACCTGTGTGTTCACCATTCCTGCAGGCTATTATTTTAGTGGTCAACATTTAGTGAATACGATTGTAACCAGGTTCAATACTTTGTTTGGTAAAGCCATGGACAAAGCCAAAAAAAGTGTTACCTTTGAGTACCATAAAGTGGTTCGTAGAGTCATGATCAAATTTTCAGAGGATAAAATAATGGCCATTACCTTTTGTCCTGAATTGTATGATACTTTTGGCAGAGCCCTCAAGATGGTCAGGATTAAAAATCAAATACCAGCCATAACCACTAACTCGGATTTTGCAAAATATTTTCGATTCCCTGTAGAAATGAACCAAGGAATCAACTTGATGTTTGTGTACTCCGATGTGGTTTAGTGCAACGTGGTAGGACACACTTCTGTACCGTTACTGCGTATCATTCCTTTCAAAGTGGATTCTGCAGCCGCTGCTGACGAGGAAGGTGGAAATACCTATCACGTTCACCTCGAATTTGTACATCCTCATTATTTACCCGTCAGTAAGTCGTATTTCGACAGTGTCAACATTACTATAAACGGAGAACGAGGACAAATTATTCCATTTACCAAAGGGAAAGTCACAGTGAAACTCCATTTTCAAAAACGATTCCCGAACAACTGAAAAAGTGATGTATCCTGTGTACCAAGGAGTCACTCGACAACGAGGACATGGTTTAGGAGATATGTTTAAATCAGCCTTTCGTTCCGTGGTCCCTGTTTTGAAACCGATGGTGACACGAGGATTGCACGCCTTAAAAGATGCCGCATTGACTCACGGCAAAGATTTTCTCCACAATGTCCTTATTGAACAACAAAACCCCAAAGAAGCTTTCATGAGAGCAGGTAAAAATGTCTTGCTTCAAACGGGTAAAGAGATTTTGGGTCGACGATAAAGTCCTATAAATGCTCTGAACGGTACCGAGTCTGGCATTCCTGCTTCCCTCAGGACACAGCAAGGACAAGGTAGAAAGCGTCGACGAAGACACCCTTCCAAAAGTATCCGTACCTCTAAAGTTAGAAAGATGAAGTAAAAAGAAACGTTCGAGACTTAGACATTTTATATTATTAAAAGCTAAACATAGAGACTGAGAGAAAAAAATGATGCACCAAGACTCTTGTACCTGTTCCAAGTCGGAACTGGATCACTTTGCCATGCCACCTACGATGATGAACATGCAAGAAGCCCAATGGGTTGAATTTCATTCCGTCTCCTCTTTGACGGATTCAGCTCCCATCGAGTTTGAAATCAAAGGACAACCCGAAGATTACATCGATCTAAACAACAGTTACTTGTATTTGAAAGTGAAAGTGATTAAATCGACGGACAACTCCAATCCAGCACCCAATGTCCGAGTAGCTCCCGTAAAAAATTTCATGCATTCCTTTGTCAGCGAAGTGGATTTGTACATGAATAACAAACTGGTCAGCAGTAGCATGGATACTTACCCTTACCGAGCGTACCTCGAAAATCTCTTGACGAACGGAAAAGAAGTCAAGAACACTCATTTAGATGCTTGTACGGTATGGAAACCTGACACAGCAGATAAGTTTATCGACACAGACTTGTCCGTACTTGACGGTGAGAATCCCAATCTTCACAATGTCGTTAAGACCATCGAAAGAAAATTCAGCAAGGACGTAGTTTAGAACTGTTCGATCGTTTGCATTTGGACATGTGGTTTTAAGACAAGTATTTGCTGAACGAAGTAGATATTCGCTTGAGACTGAATCGTAGCAGTGCTGCTTTCCATTTGATGGCTTATGAAAACGAATACAAAACGATTATCCAAGATGCCAGGTTATACGTGCGTGGAAGTGTTACATAAAGTGGAAAATGATATCAGTCACACTTTGAGCAGAACGACAGCCAAGTATCCGATACGACGCGTGGAAGTAAAAACTTTCACCATTGCCAGGGACCTAAGATCCAAGATCGAAGATCATCTGTTCCAAGAACAGTTACCCAAATGTTTATTCATTGGTGTCATCAGCAATGCAGCTCTCAACGGTGCCAACAATATCAATCCTTTCGAGTTTAAGCACTGTGGAGTATCCAAAATCTAAGGCAGTCGCGATGGCAAAACTTTGTGTACCCGACCCTTCGAACCCAATTTTGCCCAGAAGAATTACTTGAGGTCGTACTTGTCACTGTACGAAGCCACAGGACAATTAGGAACCAACACCAGTCACGGTATTTCCTACGACAATTATGCAGGAGGTTACACTTTTTGGGGTTTTGATTTCACTCCAGACCAAGGCAGTGACAAGGGACATTTCCACCATATACAATCTGGGCAACTGCGTGTGGAACTTCAGTTTGCAAGGGGTCTTGAAGAAACGGTGAATGTCATTCTGTATGCCGAATTCGATAATACCATAGAAATCAACAGTTTGAGAGAAGTCATTCTAGACTATTAAACACTATGGAAAACTCTTGTCCCTCTTTAAAAAGTGGAGAATCCATGGAAATGGAATGGGAGGTTACATAGAAAGCAGACCCTCAAGACCAAAAAGAAGAAGTAGTGATCATGCAGTCCAGATGGCCAGAACAGGAACAACAGTTAGTCACCTGTTTTGCCAAACACTTGGAAGATAAAATGAGGGACATGATTAAAAAAGATTGTTATGGATGTCAAAAATCAATCATCCCAGTCAAATTCAACACGATAAATGTATGATGATGAGTCAAGAAGAAAAATTGGACGATTATCTGAACGAAGCTTGGAGTCTAATCTCAGAAGTAGACGTGTGACTTCGGTGGTATAAAGACTTGCGTGATCATTCCTCTCTTCCATTGTTTGCTCGAGAAATTGATCGCATCGAAGCTCTCTTGGCACAGAGTAAGGAGACGAAGCAAAGAAAGAGTTACTTAACAGACCTTTTCAAGCAAAAAGTCTGGATCGAATTGATCATCACCTGTGAAGAAAGGAAAAAACAAGGCTACAAAAAAATGGATACTTGCGAACTTTTTTACCTTTTGAACTGTAGTTCGTACACTGCTTCTTGGAATCAATATTTGTTAGTTGAAAAAAAAGTGTTTTGTTAGTTGTTTCTTATTTGAATAAAAAAAAATGTCTTTTGAAACCAATGCGTTAGTCGTTTGTTTTACATTTTTGTAAAATATAGATGCTCTTTGACTTCTTTCTATCCTTCACATCAAACTATCCACACATTTACAACACTAAACCGTTTTGATTCGGCTGTTTCCCAGTGTGTGGATAGTAAATGCTATGTTTTGTTTTGGCTTCTTGACGGTGTGTGTGGATAGTAGATGGTGTGATATTGGATAGTGGATTATGTGGTATGTTTTAGCTGCTTCTCCGTGTGTGTGTGTGTGTGTGTGTGTGTGTGTGTGTTTGTGTGTGTGTGTGTGTGTGTGTGTGTGGATGGTAGATGCTGTGATATTGGATAGTAAATGATGTGGCTTGTTTGTCTATTTCCCGGTGTGTGTGTGTGTGTGTGTGTGTGTGGATGGTAGATGCTGTGATATTGGATAGTAAATGATGTGGCTTGTTTGTCTATTTCCCGGTGTGTGTGTGTGTGTGTGTGTGTGTGTGTGTGTGGATGGTAGATGGTGTGATATTGGATAGTAGATGATGTGGTTTGTTTTGCCTGCTTACCTGTGAGTGGATTGAAAATTGGATGTTTTCTTTTGGCTGCTTCCCGTGTGTGGATAGTAAATTGTATGTTTCATTATGGCTGCTTCCCTTGTGTGGATGATAGATGGTGTGATATCGGATAGTAGATGATGTGGCCTGTATTTGGCTGCTTCCCGTTTGTGTGTGTGTGTGTATGTGTGTGTGTGTGTTTGTGTGTGTGTGTTTGCGCGCGCGCGCACGTGTGTGTGTGGATAGTAAATGGTGTGATATTGGATAGTAAATAATATGGCTTATTTTGGCAGCTTCCCGTGTGTGTGGATAGTCAATGGAGTGATTTTGAATAGTAAATGATGTAGTTTGTTTTTGGCTACTTCCAAGTGTGTGTGGATGGTAGATGGTGTGGTTTGTTTGGCTGTTTCCCCGTGTGTTTAGATAGTAAATGGAGTGATATTGGATAGTAAATGATGTGGTTTGTTTTAGCTACTTCCCCGTGTGTGTGTGTGTGTGTGTGTGTGTGTGTGTGTGTGTGTGTGGCTGTGTGTGTGTGGATAGTAAATGGTATGTTTTGATATGTGTATTTTCCTTGAAAAGTGTTTAGGTGTGTTCCCAAAAAATAAAAAGGAACAAATCTGAAAAAGTCAGTTTGAATTGAGGTTTCTCTTTGCGTATACCTTTTTTCAAGCTGTTAATACATGGCAGATTACATCCACCTACAATATCAAAGTGAAAGGTCTATATACAAATGTCATTGCCTTTCTTTATTTCGGTTGTATTGCTTAGCCATCGTTAATCTTTAATTATTTTTTAAAACGCATTTCTTTTTTAAATGACGATTTCGGGCTTTCTATTGTTGTTACGGTATTTATGTTCTTTAGTTTGTTGCTGAAATTATCTATACTATAGTCTATAGCGAAGCGCTTAAATTTCTTCACTATTTTAATTTCACGCTCACAAAATGGGACCAAATTTGTCTTGAAAGAGGATTGAAAATCTAAATTACGCAGATGTGAAGAAAAAAAACTCTTTGTTACTATAGTTAGGTGGTGTTGTATTCATTCTAATCATGCTTGCCGTATATCTTTGTGTTTAGCAGGTCAAATTGTTTTTTATGTAAATATTCACATCAATAGCCAGACAACTTGGGTTTTTATCCTTGAGGTTCAGATAACTTGCTTCGTTAATTCGTACAAATCCCAGATTCACAAGTTTGAAAAAACCAAAACAAACAAAAGAAACAAAAAACCATGGCACTTAATACTGCACCACTCTTTACTATACCGATGTGAGTGTGTACGTCAAAATGCTTAAGTGAGATACAAATAAATTGTCAGTTTCAAAATGCGAACCAGTACTGTGATCGTTCAGTAGCTGATGTGGTAAAATAAATTGTACGAGTACTGTGACCATTCAGTAGTTAATGTGGCAAGAAGAAATATTACAATACACAACGGAGTGATTTCAGTTCACATTCCAGTCTGCACTGCAACGGGAACAACTTGAGAGCGTATTTATTATTTTGCATACTACCTTCGTACAAAATAATTGCATCACCACTCATCATAAACAATTTCATTGGCTAGACTAATTTTCTTACCGCGTTCATTTCGAATTGTACGGAGCCCCTTAAGTGACATGGATGAAAATATTTTTATTTCGTTATTTCGAAATAGTATTTCGTTTAAACGAAATAGTATTTCGTTATTTCGAAATAGTATTTCGTTATTTCGAAATAGTATTTCGTTATTTCGAAATAGTATTTCGTTTAAACGAAATAGTAGTTCGTTATTTCGAAATAGTAGTTCATTTAAACGAAATAGTATTTCGTTATTTCGAAATAGTATTTCGCTTAAACGAAATAGTATTTCGTTATTTCGAAATAGTATTTCGTTATTTCGAAATAGTATTTCGTTCTTTGGAATCATATATGTAACTTAGATTTGAAAACTAATGAACGTAAAGATTATCGCCCTTTGCATTTCGGTCTCTTCACGTGGAGGTAGATTTTGCAGTAAACAGTGTTGTGCCCGCGTCTCGTCTTTGATTTGAAAGATACGAAGGTGAGTCAAGTGTATGCTTAGTCCTGTGTAAGACGTAGATTTAGCAATAAATACATATATGTTATCGTTGTGGTGTAGTAGCCTGCAAACTCCGTATAGTAAAGTATGGATGTATACTCATAGTAATGTATAACACGAACATGACCTTGAAGTACTGAACAGTTGCATGTTGCATGCTTTTCTTAGTTATGTATACCACACACGAATCTAAATCATTAAACAGTTGCACAGTACATACTTTTCTCAGTAATGTACAGCATACACAGGTCTTTCATTCACTATCACTGTTGTAAGAAAATGCAAGTAAATCTGAGCACTTTTTCTGGAAATGTTTCTCTGAGATATTTCATTTGGGTCCAGATTTAGTTATTTGTAATATCGCTATGAATATTAAAAATCCCAACAATGATACTGCATGTTTGTGAAGCTATAATAGTAGTGGTTGTATTCTTGTTGGTGTATTTGTATTTTAGCATGGTAAATAATTTGCCAAAAAAATGGTGTTTATTTCTGGCAGCCGAGCATCCCTGTTTTTGTTTGTCAACCATAGCACCCACCCCCACCCACCCTATCTAAAAGAGAAAAATATCTTTTTAAAAACAATAATTTCTGAAAATGTTTTGTGCCTAGTCCAGTACTTGAAGTACATAATACATTATATATTCTTATCATTACAATATAAAATATAAAATTTAAAGAAAAGAATTGTAAAAAAAATACCTACCTAGTAGGCACCCTAATTTAAAAAAAAATGGAATAGGAAATGTTTTAGGGGGCTGTATGAATTTTTTAAATAAACAAGGAGGTATTGGGTGAGTGATTTTCATCTCCACATGATTCCTGGCTTGGTTATCTTGTTTTTAATAGTTTATGTTCTACCTTTGCCTTGTGGTGTTTGAATGGAAATTTAAGGATATGCATCATGGTTTGATAATAATGAGCTTCAGTAGATCAATCTAGTCCAATAAATTTATCTGGTAATATTTATTTGTACAGATATTATAAAAATTAAACAGCTTGATTATTTGTATTATTCTGTGTATCAAAATGTGGCAATTCTAATCATAAATTTCTATGAAAGGTCAAATTAAAATTATAACATTCATATAGAAACAACACATTACCTCTTGATGAAAATTGTATTTACATTTTGTATTGATCAAGGTCTATGGGAAATTCACTGTTCCAAATGTATTAGTCAATATTATCTATCAACGCTTCACAATTGAAAGTTCATTATCTGATAATTTTCACCGGTGAATATCAGATAAGTATTTTAAAGTGAATAAATGGACATAAAAGTCAAAGGGAATCATAATAATTATATAAGGGGAAACAACTCCTAATGTATTATAACCTGGGTTTTTTAAAGCTACATTTTTCCATGAATATTTAATAATGTCATTACAATTCCTGTGTTATGTTGAAAGAAAAAAACACTGAGCATTTAATGAATTCACTTTAACCAAGCACTGTTATTTTTGTCAAAACACTGAGAGTTGAAATAACTCTTTAAATATTATACACCCGCTTTTTAAAAGCCACATTTTTTATGAATATATTTTGTTTTTAAACTTAATAGTATCAAACAAATTAAGAACAATTTAAAAAACATGTAAAACAATTCAGTAATATGGTCATATATGCTAAATACCAATGATAAATTAAAATTTTAAAATTTGTTGAGCTCTTTTTACCTTGAAAAATCAATACCAGTTTTCATGTGAGAAATGCACAGATATCTTATGAATTATTTTGGGATTGGGCTAATATTGTCAAGATGTTTGATGAATTTTTATTAAGAAACACATATGCATGATGTGATGTTGCAATTGATCTGGAGATTTGTATCAATCTACAGACTATTTATGATCCGATTTTGACCACCGTTGGTAATCAGGACGTCTGTCATCAAGATCTTGGTTGAGTATGATTATGAGAGACAAGAATGTACATTAATGGTGTGATAATGCAGTTAATTAGCTGAAGGTGTCAGCAGTGTGACAACTATATTTTTGATCAGATTTTAATCAAACAAACTTGATAAATAGTCTTATATCATACAGATTTTGCATGAGTTTGATTATTAGCCTGATCAACACATAAACATAAAGTGATCTTTTAGCTATTGGACAAGTTTGGTAACACTCCAGTTAGGATTTTCTCCATCTTAAGTTTATAAATTTTTGTATGAGCAAGAAACTATGTGTATTAATTATGCTTTATATTTAAAAGGAAATGTTTTCAGGATAAAATAAAATTGGTAAACTCAACATGATGTGTAAGTTTTGAAGATACCAATAGTTTACATAGGATGTGTTCTTCCAATACTACATGGGCCTATCCACCAATCTATGCTTAACTGCCTTGGTCTGTCCATGGGAAAGGCACATTGCTCCAATTTTCTTGGCATGATATATGCAATAATGTGTTTATTAAAAGTAACATTAAAACAAAGAGAATAAAAACATGTTTAGTAAAATGGTCCATTGTAAAGCTGTGTTATCCAGGTATGTGATATCAGTCCACTAGGACCTTTTGTTTAATTGTTGACTGTTTATGTGTTGAACTGTTTCTCATACACTGTTCCCAGCAGATTCATGGAGCTTTGTATGTAAGTACTTAAGAAGCAAGTACTTCACCCATCGATCAAAATTATATCCCTGTGAACTATATTTAACAGATCAGAAATCTGCATCCAAATTACTGTATTACACTGGGAACAGTTACTTAGACACTATTACTGCATATTTATGTAACATGATATATGTATGTAGGATACAACTTGATATATGTATATAGGATATAACATGATACATGATAGTATATTTTAGTACTTGTTGTTATATGGTTTAATGCCATTTTTGGCAGCCAGTATTAATGGTGGAGAAAGAACCCAGGAAAACCCTAGAAAGAATCACCGACCCACAAGAAGCTAGCTGCTACTGGCAAGCTTTCTCATGTAACCACATTGGATGAGCTCGAGAATCAAACCCACGTAGAGGTGAGAAGGCAGTGATCCATAACAGTGAGCACTTTACAGCACTAGTGGTTCCCAATATAAGCAAATAGGATATAATATGATATATGTATTTAGGATATAACATGATATATATATATATATATATATATATATATATATATATATATATATATATATATATAGAGAGAGAGAGAGAGAGAGAGAGAGAGAGAGAGAGAGAGAGAGAGAGAGTATAACTTTATATATAGTGAAGTAATTGATATATGCACCTTAAGAAGCACTTTATGACTTAGAAAAAACAAAACCTTTGCAACTCAAGTCCTACCATCATTTGCCTTTAACTTGTTTATAGACTGGAGGTTGCCTAAAAAATGACATTTTTTGCATAAATAATGTGGAAATGGAAGCCTTGCTTCAGATATTTCAGACAACACTATTGGATAAGAAACACTTTAGGGGCAGGTGCTTCCCTCAACAAATGTATGAGATATGGTCCATTGATTCTTTGTATTATGTAAATACGACACATATTATCTTTATGTTTTGCATTAACTTTTATATTAATCTTTCATTATTTAAGAAATATGTTAATTTGTCTATTACAGAATGGAGGAATTCCTGAGACACAGAAAGATCAGTGAAGACAACATCACAAGGATGAAAGAAGATGGGGTATATTTAATCAACCAATTTCTAATAAATACAAGTCATAATATTAACATTTTTGCACTTGTAGACAATGGTACCATTCTACAAAATATGTTTATTATACCATAACACAAGATTGAAAAGCTTCTTAGGTTTGTGTTTTTCAGATGTTTATGATTTAGAGAGTGCAATAATTAAAAGTGGAACACAAACCTGAAAGGGTCAAAGAGTTAAATAATTTGTTGATCTGTTTGGCTTATGGATTGCTGTATTTCATAATGACTGTTTTACATCAGTGATACATTATCTGAGTCAGTTCAATCATGGGTTACCATCTTCTTAAAAAATGTCAAATAAACTATGGATGTAAATCATCATATACTTACTAGTTCACAGTAACGCCTAAAATTTTAAAGTGTCATCTAGGATGACAAGCCCATTTTTGTATGTTTATATGGTAATAAGACTTACTCAAGGGAAATTACTGCAAAATGGATGAGGACATGCAATGAAGTGACACTTTAACAATCTTTAGAGTTTTTAATTTTAAAGTCTACGATTTGGATATAATTAGAGCTTGTACCATGTCACAACAAGTAACCTGTGAAACACACTATCAAACTAGGCACTATGATTTGGGATAATTTTCTCATTTCAACAGTGTGAACAGTTATGTAATTATACACATAAGACACTATTGAGTGAGAAACATGCAAGGGAGTAAATAAATAACTAAGAACAAAGGCTATATTGACTGTATTAATAACCAATTTGTTCGAGATTTTGTGAACAGGAACTAAAACTCATGCCTTCAGCTCAGATTGGAGTCATCAATATTCTAAGCTTTTTGAACACGTATAGAGCACTCGATATGAACATAACGTTTCAAATCCATGTCTTCATTGGTGAAGATGGAGCTATACTACATTACAAAGTGACAGAAAAATGGATGGTTGTACAGATGGGCAGGATTACATAATCCCCAGTGGCACTTATCTTTAAAAAACATACGGATATAATAAAATGCAGAAGGTTGAAGTTTAAATTTACTTATATGGCTACAGACCATTAAGACCAGCATGTTGTAATTCATATTCTCATTTGTCCTGTTCTTTTATTTCAGATAGATGTAAATGTGATTTCCATGATGGATGTAGAACAGCTACAGACATATTTACCCAGATATGGAGATTGCTTAGCAACAATAGCTTATGCCAAACAACAAATAACTCTTGAAGACACTGCAAGCTTTTGCAGTGATAGAAAAAGATCTCTGAGAGATAGATTACTGGACAAATTACGAGCAACAGGGAACAGAAAGGAGCATTTCAGGAGAGCAGCACCTCAGACTGGTAACAGAAATGCAAAAAAAAATCCTAAGAAAAGTGGAAATTGGCTGGTTAAATACTTATGGTATTAGTGGTCAGAAGCAAGTTAGGTCAACATATGGTGGCGGAACAAGAGCTGTTCAAGTCCACCTTGATGCAACTGTCTCTGACATATTATCCACAGGAAAAGAACTTTTCTTTCCCAGTGGAATATCAAAGAAAGGAAAAGTTGATGACTTTGATTTCTATCTTGCTGATCAAACTCGTGAAAAATTGTCTGATGAACTGACTTTGAAGGATATATATATGAATCCACAAAACTGAAGACTCTTAGGCTTTATGTTGTAACAACAGCACACACAAGACACTTGAATGGTAACAACACCAAAGAAAGAAATAATACAGAACCAGACATTTCTGCCCAACTAATACATCCAAACCAGTCTGATTTGGGTCAGATGTCTCCTCAGGTTCAAGCAGAAGACAATATAATGGCAATAGCATCTGTGTCCACCATTGAACTACAGATTACTGATAATAACCAAGCTGAAAATATGATGGGTTTAGAAGAGTCAAATACCTCTTCTAATAACACATGTCATGGGGATTGCTTCAAAATAAGCAGTATTCATTATTTTGCCTTCGATCAGTCCTAATCATGAGGTGTGTGACTTAACACTTGATTCACATGACTTTCTGATGACAGCATTTCATTCCCAGGAGCAGTTTCAGCCAGTCATTGACCTGTCACAAGCATTAGATGACAAAAGTGTTAAGACCATTCTGCTGCACCGTTCCAATTTACAGGAGGAAATGCTGCAATATTTTAAAGCATCTGGTATTTTGAATACAACATTAAAGTTCAAGTTTGTAAATGAGTGTGGGCATGATGCAGATGGAGTATCAAGGGATGCCTATGCAGCATTTTGGGAATCATTTTTTTGAGAAATGCAGATGGTGAGGTTTATCGCATACCTGTTTTATCTCAAGACTATGGCCAAGAAGAATGGGAGGCTGTAGGTAGAATTTTGATCAAGGGATACAAGGAACACAAATACTATCCAATAAGTTTAGCTCCAGCTTTCTTTATTGCAGTAGTACATGGGGAAAATTCTGTCACTCCACAGTTATTGAAAGACTCATTCCTTTTATATATTTCACAGTCAGAAAAGGATGTTATTGAGGCTGTTGAAAGAGGAACACATTATGACCGAGATGAGCTACTTTTCCTGCTTGACTGGTTTCAGTGTCACAAAATCCCAGAGCTGAGTGAGATGGCATCAACAATTGTACAAATTGCACACAAAGTATTAATCCAAGAATCTAAATATGCCCTAGATGCTTATTAGTGGTGTTGGTGAAGGTGTTTGGCAAATTGATTTTCCAGATACTGAATCAATCATAACCCTGTATGGAAGACTAGACCCAACTGTCCCAAAAGTAATAGAGCTGCTCTGTGCTTCACCAAGAACAAAGGAGGAAAATGCTTCTGTTGATTTCTTCATAGATTTATTCGAGGAAGAAATAAATGGCAGTTGAGAAAGCTACTCAGGTTTTTGACTGGATCAGATGTAATTTGTGTTGATAAGATTGATATTCAGTTTATTGTACGTCATGGAAAAGGAAGACTTCCCAGTATCCACACTTGTGGACCCATGTTAGAACTACCATCAACATATGCAAATTATCCCGACTTTCGATCTGAGTGGGAAAGCATGCTTGATTCTAGGGAATGCCTGGAAATGAACATTGCGTAGTTATTCTTTTAATTGTAGAATTTAGTGTCCATTTTATTGTATTGTAATTTTGTGGTAAAAAGTATCAACCATTTTTACAACTTGCATGTAATCAAATCATTCCATGGTAGCAAGAGTTGGATTTTTGATACACTATACTGCAATATTCTGTGTATGTGTGTGTAATAGCTTTGAGCCACATACGTGTTAAACATTTTTGTAAACTTCTGTTTAAATATTTTGGCAAAATTATATTGTATGTAAAAACAAGCAATTCTGTTGGACCTGAAAACAATTTTGAACTTAACAGGTTCAACCAAGCTGTCTTCAGGCACACAAGAGTTCACCATGTCATAGGCATATTAATGTGTGTGTGTGTGTGTGTGTGTTTGTGTGTGTGTGTGTGTGTGTGTGTGTGTGTGTGTGTGTGTGTGCGCACTATGATGTTTTCTTAAGATAAGAGAACTGTCCTTGAGTTTTTTATTAAGCTTTTGATGATACAGAATATCTCTGCTCTTGAAACTTTGATTTTAATTTGTACAATATTACTTTTCATATTAAAACAGATATCAGACATTACTGATATGACTTTTACAAGTATTGCTTTCCTTAAGTTCCTGTCTATCATCTCAAGTAGACTCAAACATTTGATGTAATCAATAAGCAAACAGCTTTTGTTTTGAGGAGTACTTTTAACATTGAGTTTTAATTGCCTCTTGATATTTGCTTTATATGTTAATATTGTTGTATGGACTAGAGGTTTAGTATGGCTGTTCTATCTAAATACTGTTTCTGATGTATATTTTGTTTTAATTAAGGTTGTCCTTTCTGTCTGGTCTCCATTAACTTTGTTTTGTAGCCTGGCCAAGCATCTAATATGTATATAGCCTTTGATTAGGCATACATGAAACTAGTTGGGAGTTTGATTCAAAAGTAAATTAGTTACAGTCCATTTTTAGATGTAACTCATTACCACATAGGCTTTTTGCAGCCTGCATAGATACTGTTATAAACTGAATCAAACGTTTAAATTCTTGGCAAATGCGTACTGTGCAAAAGAATGGATTAGTGTTATTTTTTACCTTTCATTCAAAAGTACCAGAGCCTCAACTCACATACATTGCTTTTGCATACCATATGGCTAGGAAAGAAGCTTCTAGTCAGAATTTCATAGTTCTTCTTTGATGTATAACTACTTTGAAAAGTTTCTTTCCTTGGAACACTGTGTCTTTTTTATGAGACCTATTTGTCCTTTCCTCGGTCCCTCCTTCCTTTTAATAAAAATTCGAAAAGCCATAATTTGTAGCTCCCTATCAAGGCGTTCTTAGTAAACTTTGTACATCTACCATATGACATGGAACAAGTCCATTGTCAAAGGAGAAATCGTTTTCTCGATGGCCTCCAAAAAGCGTGGAATAATAATTACTGTATTACGGTTTTCATATTAGAATTGGGAATTAAAACAAATTTTATTAGTTCAGCTACATGTTAGTGTGCTTATTTCTATTGATTTTGTGACAAAATGTCGAAAGCGGAAATTTGTTTTTATTTCATTAGGATTAATGGGTATCACCATTTGTCAATTACGCTATCGGTATGAATCGTACCCATACCGCGAGTAACTGCATCTATCATCAGTGTCCAAACCCACATGGCCATGCGCTCACGTTTCTCCCCCCTCACCCCCCCCCCAAAAAAAAAAAAAGATGAAAGAAGGTCGAATATTAGGACCTGACAATCCATTCGCTTTGGCAAACATAATGTAATACTTACCTATATGCTTGCACCCACTGGATTTCTTTTGGGAAATGCCAATGTATACTAAATTTTCTTATCGGTCCAAATGTTGCATTGTCAGTTTACGTACCGTAAATTAGTGCACGCCTGTAAAACCAAATGTACTCCAAATGTCTTAAATGCCATTCAAGCTTTATAATTTGATCTCTACACCCACAATCATTTCTAAAACATTAAACCCAGGATACGTTATCTATAAAGTTTGTTTTAACTTTAGATCTTTTTGATATTTATTTTAAACGTGTCAAATAAGAGAGATGTGTGTGTGTGTGTGTCTGTGTGTGTGAGAGAGAGATTGATTTGGATTATTAAGGTAGCTTTAACAAATTTTCAGTCATATCACTACGATATCTGCAGTGTGCAATTTTATGGTGATGTCTAGCATTGTGGTATCATTCCCACCCAGTCACATTATCCTGACACCAGGATGACCAGTCCTAACACTAACATCTTAATGCTGAGCGCACATCGAGACAGCTGTTAATGCCATTTTATCAGTCTTAGGTATGACTCAACTTGAGTTCCAACCCGCGACCTCTCGCATCCGAGGCAGACGCATTCACTACTAGGCCACAATTTAAAAGATGAACAAAGTAAAATAGATTTTGGTGGTATCTTAATGAAATAAAATCAGCTGAAGGAGTGAAAAAAACGACCAAAGGAAAGAAAAGACACTAAAGCTTTTGTTGAGTTTTTTAGGGATCGCTTTGTCTCGTCTGTTAATACTAATTCAATG
Organism: Unio delphinus; assembly: GCA_029339505.1. Taxonomy (NCBI): domain Eukaryota; kingdom Metazoa; phylum Mollusca; class Bivalvia; order Unionida; family Unionidae; genus Unio; species Unio delphinus. Next base: position 3,365,738 of record JAQISU010000361.1, read on the forward strand.
TTTGCGGTATTAATTTTAAGCACACGAGACGGTACTAACTAAAAACGTGATTGTTTTTCAACTATCTCAATTCCGGTTACCGCGCATAAGCATGTACGTTTGTCTCACTATCTACGAACGCTTGCCAAAGAATAGCAAATCCTAGTGCATACATTTATCAGAATGCATATATGTTTGCACATATTGATGGACGCATATTCGCTTCACTCTATTAGTTCATTCGTATTCAAATTGATGTATTTGCCATACTAAACGTCATCTAATTTCCTTTTATACTGTACTGTCGGCTTAAGGTTGACGTCAGATGTTTTTAGTATTATGTAGATTTAATAGGCGCTGAAAGTTAGATAAATGGCTTGAAAACAGTAACATATTAACATTATATTTTATATTGAGCCTTATATGACATTTAAGTAATTTCACACATATTATATGCACACGTTTAATAACATTAGAAATTAAATGTTTATGTGAGGTGTTTAATGCAATGTTGGGGTTATCTGGTCAATCGAAAAAATTTCTACTATTAACGATAGCGTGAGAGGACGGTTGCAGTCGGTATCTTTTATTTCTGCTCAGATTCTCTTAGTATCTCACTTCACATTTGTGAATCCTTCACAAGAAAGGAAGGGTAGTGAGGTTGGCAACTGACAAAACTATTACGAGTCCATCTTTCTCAGTTCTAACAAAAACGGTGAACCAAGATTACGGAAAGCTCAGACTGATACTGACCCTAATTTTCTACAAAATAATGCGAATCAAAATTGCTTAAAATAAGGTTTTAAAGTTTAAGGTGGGTGGGTGAAGGCTATATAGATTAAAATGATTTGGGCATAACTACAATCAGAGCATTTGTTCCATGTTTTTTATGAAACTTAATGAATAAATTTAAATTGATCCCAATAATAATTAAAACATTTATCTGTGCGACTGGAGAGAAGGAATGGATGCAGAATGATTATAGCTAAGAAACTGTTTACACTTCTTTAACTACAGTCAGATATCGTTGGTTCAAAAACAGATCAATTGTATTAAATTTGAAAAATCAAACATATAAACACACTTGATGCCAATTAAAATAGATGCACACTATTTAAATGAACTTGAATGACCAAGAAATTTAGTTTTGTATGTATTCGTCAAGCGATTTACGTACAAGATTTATATTTTTCTGATTATAAACACAAATGACAAAATTCCATTCAATTTCAGATCCCATTATTTCTAAATATTGGTCTCACTGGATAAATAAAATGACGGTAGATACATTGTTAGGAGGATGCCCCTTACAGTACGTCATTAATATGTTGCTGTAACTCCAAATACAGATCTAGAGCTTCATCTGCATCTTTTGCCATTTGTAAACTTTGCTCAGCCATTACATATATACACAGATTGTACACATCCTCGTCAGAAACCATTCCATCGCGGTACCTTGCATTACTCTGTCATAACTGGAATTCTTCCTCATCTATCAGACACATGTAGTTCTCCGAATCATACAACTCTGGAACTGAAAACATGATGTTTGGAATGCCACTTGGAACCATTAAGTTTTTGGATGGTCGAATCACATGGGAATCCCACACTTCGGTTACTGAGTCTAATTCATCCTTGAAATAAAAGACAAGAAACATTCATATTTTAAATACTTGACAATAGGGATGAAAAGAATTGAAAGGCTGAGAAAGAAGTTCCCCATGTGAACATATGACCTAGATGTGGCATAAAATACACTATAAATTAGATATTATTTGGTAAGACAACTTTGTTTAATATACAACTAATGTATCAAATCTCAACACTAACATATAAGAGTGATTTTAATCAGTGACATTAGCTCGTATAACAGTAATAATGATTTGGAATCTATACTACAGGTAAGACTTTGAAACAAATATTCCCAATCAGCATTAAAATACTCAAAGAAGAGTTATGTGTTAATTGTATTGCATAGTGTGTGCTCTTTGAACATTGTAATCTGTAATCGGCACTTGTATTTTCTTACGATGAATTAAGCATATTTAATATATATTCGCGCGCGCGTGTGTGTGTGTGTGTGTGTGTGTGTGTGTGTGTGTGTGCGTTTGAGAGAGACAGACATACAGAGACATTATTATGCTGTCCGTACCTGTATCATACCAAGAAAACAAAATCGCACCAGATTCTTGTCCAAATACCCGCCGTCAAAGTTACCCGCAGCTTTTATTTGGTCGAAGAGTGACAACCAGAACTCTACACATTCCTTGCGCAAGAAGCCCCACCATCTTTCAATTCTTTGATTATTTGTGCTGCGCCCGTACATGAAACTGCGATCACCACAGAATGAATCAGTTCCATGCCGGCGAAAGAGACGTTGGAATTCACAAACATGACCATTTTCTGTACCCCTGTCAGCTCGAACTATAAGGGGGCAACCACCGAAGCCTTTAACAGCTTCGAGATAGTATCCCCCGATAACGTGAGGGTTACTACTTGTGCAATATGCATTTAACCATTTCATTTTACGTGAAAACCCATCAATACAACCATTGATGCAAATACCATAGGGGCGCAACTTGTCAAAGGAGTCCATATGCCAGATATAATTAGGACCTTTTGATAGGTACATACGCCTGTGAAGTCGATGTGATTGGCGGAGGTCAACATTTTTAGGGTCTAATACTCTCATCAAAAGGTGAACTTCTTTTCTTGCGCGTATACCTCTGCATTTCAGCTTATAATACATCCACCTATAACCGTGCATGGTACCGGAGAACCGCTGTTCGTGCATTATGAATTCTGCAAAAGTCATCACATCAGTGGGATTTTTATACCGGTAGAAACCATGAACATGCAAATTACGAATCAGCTGTCTAATGCTGAGATTATATCCATGTTTTTCCTCCAGAATGCGCACAATCTCTTTATACTTTAAACCCAAGTCAAAATAAACTTTTATCAGAGCCAAACGGTCCTTATCCATTCTTACAATTACAGCAGTACTAAAATGCCTAAGTATCAGTGAAACGCGTTATTTCAAAACAAATCCGAAATATTTGGAAATAACGAAATACTATTTCGTTTAAACGAAATACAATTTCGAAATAACGAAATACTATTTCGTTTGAACGAAATACTATTTCGAAATAACGAAATACTATTTCGTTTAAACGAAATGCTATTTCTAAATAACGAAATACTATTTCGAAGTAACGAAATACTATTTCGTTTAAACGAAATGCTATTTCGAAATAACGAAATACTATCTCGTTTAAACGAAATACTATTTCTAAATAACGAAATACTATTTCGAAATAACGAAATACTATTTCGTTTAAACGAAATGCTATTTCGAAATAACGAAATACTATTTCGAAATAACGAAATAAAAATATATTCATCATGTCACTTAAGGGGCTCCGTAGAATTGACTTGAGTAGCTCTCCTCCTAGTTTCGAGATAGGCCATGTTTCACCGCTAGATTATTTATATATAAAAAGAAAAGAAGTAAAACTTAAGCAAAAACAATCGTTTCCTGGGTGATCCCACGGAAATTATGTCAATTTTAGAGTCAAATACATCACAGCGTATTTTGATTAACTATTTTGTGAGAACATTTTAGTCGTATTTGTCATCGGTTCACTCTGGTGATATTTTAAAATCGTGGACCTTTCCTATGGAATTGATTTTCTAAGTGGGATGCGTGTTTCTTTGAATTTTTCTAAGGGAAAATATACCACAAAAACAAGCGTAAGTGTCCTGATTCTTTTTAAAAGTAGGTATAACGTAGTCTCTCTCTCTCTCTCTCTCTCTCTCTCTCTCTCTCTCTCTCTCTCTCTCTCTCTCTCTCTCTCTCTCTCTCTCTCTCTTTTTTTTTGTCGTAATACGTTTGATTGAAATCCTAATGGTAGATGTTGCCGTTTGAAGATACCTCTCCAAAATTTTAATCAGTAGGCACCATAATTTTCGTTTGTCATGTAAAATTTGTTTTTCAAACACTACACCCTTACAAATAGTCAATCAGTAAATCGTTGGATGAAATAAAATCTTGAGTTGCCAAACTTGTACAATGCAGTTATTAGAGCTTTACCTTTATTTTTGGCACTGCAATGTGTCACGGAAATTTTTTTAAACATGATATCTACCATTTTTTTTAGAAAGGAAACAAATACAAAACTATTTCAAGAATGACGCAAGTGATCTTGCACTGTATAACCCTGCTTATGGCTAACTTTGAAATAAAAATACCACAACCAAAACACACGTTCGGAAGAATTGTAACAATGTAACAATGATTGACGCGAGTGACTTTTCACTTTATGACCTTGGTTAACTTTGAATTTCAAATCAAAACATAAATCTTAGAATGTCGATAGAACAAAGCATATTTTGCTGCTGTTTTTTTTTTCCTTCGACTTAGATTTGTTACAACTTGGCAACATTGTTTGTAGCGTGTGCTGAGAAACACAGGACATCCCTTAAATTTGAGATATGTTAAGAAGTCAGTCGACAATAAATATCATACTACCTTTTTATTAAATTGATGAATGAATGAAAACAATTAACATATTTCACATAGAATGTATGATGTTCTTAATTATCCTCGTTTTGTTTTCCTTTCCTTCTGTGTGTATAGAAGATTGAGTGATTTTAATTCTTGTCGCTATATAGAACAACCATGTTCAATTTCCCTTGAGGTGATATAGGTCCACTATGTTCAATTTCCTTTGAGGCTATATAGACCCACAATGTTTAATTCCCTTAACGCTATACAGACCCACTATGTTTTGAGTCTATACAGAACCAAGCCATTTTAAACTGGATTTTCCATTGAGGCTATATCGCCCACATTAACTACTAGTAATACACTACTTTGTGATTTTTTAAAACTCTTTGCAAGACCTTCTGGATTCTAACATTGTTGTACATTATTACATTCAAGACTCTTCGTATATCACGGCATTGTAGATTCCAACATTCTATACTTAAAGGCTTGTGATGCAATATTTAGGATCATTTTGGATTCAATTCACTGCAGGTGTCTATTAAAGTTTCACGTTGTATTCTTAGAAAATAAATTTGCTGAAGTTTAATAATATTTTGGTTTGTCTTCATTCTTTACATTGTGTAAGACCATAGTGTGGTAACAACTATGATATATGATACAGCAAACGTGAATAATATAGCAAATTCAATGGAGACCAGAGACTATTTAAATATGATCAGGTTAATTAAATGAAACGAAATCAAAGATTACCCTTCATCTAACATTAATAAAACAAAAGTCATAATATCAAATATTTTCAGGATCTGTTTAAAAGTCACAACTTTTTCAGCAATATTTTCAGATAATGATGTCATTATCTTGCGTTCAATGTCGAATTCGTTTTGGATGCATATCAATATGCCGTTTGAATTACTGCTATTTCCAGGTGTCTATCAATAATATACAGAACACTGATTATATGGAGGGTTAACTTATCTTTATCACTACAATCAGTACAACTAAACTGTCCATGGAAGAGTACGTGAAGTCTATGGACGTACATTTCTCATTTTATGCGTTCCTTTTGAGGAGGAATTAAGGCTTAAATATTGCTTTCCACATAACAAATAAGTATAGATCTCAGATATTGATATATCTTGTAATTTATCGTATACGAGATGGTCAGTATCATTAAGGTACAGTCAATACAAGAGACTGTGGAAATGTAATGCTATTAACATAAATTATAGCGTATGATAACAAGACTAAGTGGGCGATGCCCATCCAGCCATTATTGTTATCTATATAGGGTTTTGATTGTATGAGATGAATTTTAAACATTTAGCTATGCTATTTTTTTCTTTAACTTTACAAGTAGAAACGTTTTGTTCCGATTGCATAACATGATACTCTTAAATAAGATTGTAACCACCAGAGTTTTTTTTCCTTTGACGATTCCGATTGCTGGAACATTTGAAGACATAGTATCATATCCAAGAAAGTAGAGTTTATCAAATTAATTTTCAATGCAATATTTTCTGAAATAGAAATAAATTCAGACTATTCTTTATATTTCTTTCTGTCTTTCTGTGTTATATGTACACTTTTCGTTCTTTCTCTGCATGTCTTTCTGTGTTATATGTACACTTTTCGTTCTTTCTCTGTGTCTTTCTGTGTTATATGTACACTTTTTGTTCTTTCTATGTATGTCTTTCTGTGTTATATGTACACTTTTCGTTCTTTCTCTGTATGTCTTTCTGTGTTATATGTACACTTTTTGTTCTTTCTCTGTATGTCTTTCTGTGTTATATGTACACTTTTTGTTCTTTCTCTGTATGTCTTTCTGTGTTATATGTACACTTTTCGTTCTTTCTCTGTATGTCTTTCTGTGTTATATGTACACTTTTCGTTCTTTCTCTGTGTGTCTTTCTGTGTTATATGTACACTTTTTGTTCTTTCTCTGTATGTCTGTCTTATATGTACTTTTCGTTCTTTCTCTGTCTTTCTGTCTATATGTACACTTTTTGTTCTTTCTCTGTATGTCTTTCTGTCTTATATGTACACTTTTCGTTCTTTATCTGTACGTCTTTCTGTGTTATATGTACACTTTTCGTTCTTTCTCTGTATGTCTTTCTGTGTTATATGCACACTTTTCGTTCTTTCTCTATGTCTTTCTGTCTTATATGTACACTCTTTGTTCTTTGTATGTCTTTTTGTGTTATATGTACACTTTTCGTTCTTTCTCTGTATGTCTTTCTGTGTTATATGTACACTTTTCGTTCTTTCTGTCTATGTCTTTCTTTGTTATATGTACACTTTTCGTTCTTTCTCTGTATGTCTTTATGTCTTATATGTACACTTTTCGTTCTTTCTCTGTATGTCTGTGTTATATGTAGACTTTTTGTTCTTTCTCTGTATGTCTTTCTGTCTTATATGTACACTTTTTGTTCTTTCTCTGTATGTCTTTCTGTGTTATATGTACACTTTTCGTTCTTTCTCTGTATGTCTTTATGTGTTATATGTACACTTTTCGTTCTTTCTCTGTATGTCTTTCTGTGTTATATGTACACTTTTTGTTCTTTCTCTGTATGTCTTTCTATGTTATATGTACTTTTCGTTCTTTCTCTGTATGTCTTTCTGTGTTATATGCACACTTTTGTTCTTTCTCTGTATGTCTTTCTGTCTTATATGTACACTTTTCGTTCTTTCTCTGTATGTCTTTCTGTGTTATATGTACACTTTTCGTTCTTTCTCTGTATGTCTTTCTGTCTTATATGTACACTTTTCGTTTTTTCTCTGTATGTCTTTCTGTCTTATATGTACACTTTTCGTTCTTTCTCTGTATGTCTTTCTGTCTTTTATGTACACTTTTCGTTCTTTCTCTGTATGTCTTTCTGTGTTATATGTACACTTTTCGTTCTTTCTCTGTATGTCTTTCTGTGTTATATGTACACTTTTCTTTCTTTCTCTGTATGTCTTTCTGTGTTATATGTACACTTTTTGTTCTTTCTCTGTATGTCTTTCTATGTTATATGTACTTTTCGTTCTTTCTCTGTATGTCTTTCTGTGTTATATGTACACTTTTCGTTCTTTCTCTATGTCTTTCTGTCTTATATGTACACTTTTCGTTCTTTCTCTGTATGTCTTTCTGTGTTATATGTACACTTTTCGTTCTTTCTCTGTATGTCTTTCTATCTTATATGTACACTTTTCGTTTTTTCTCTGTATGTCTTTCTGTCTTATATGTACACTTTTCGTTCTTTCTCTGTATGTCTTTCTGTCTTTTATGTACACTTTTCGTTCTTTCTCTGTATGTCTTTCTGTGTTATATGTACACTTTTCGTTCTTTCTCTGTATGTCTTTCTGTGTTATATGTACACTTTTCTTTCTTTCTCTGTATGTCTTTCTGTGTTATATGTACACTTTTTGTTCTTTCTCTGTATGTCTTTCTATGTTATATGTACTTTTCGTTCTTTCTCTGTATGTCTTTCTGTGTTATATGTACACTTTTCGTTCTTTCTCTATGTCTTTCTGTCTTATATGTACACTTTTCGTTCTTTCTCTGTATGTCTTTCTGTGTTATATGTACACTTTTTGTTCTTTCTCTGTATGTCTTTCTATGTTATATGTACTTTTCGTTCTTTCTCTGTATGTCTTTCTGTGTTATATGTACACTTTTCGTTCTTTCTCTATGTCTTTCTGTCTTATATGTACACTTTTCGTTCTTTCTCTGTATGTCTTTCTGTGTTATATGTACACTTTTCGTTCTTTCTCTGTATGTCTTTCTATCTTATATGTACACTTTTCGTTTTTTCTCTGTATGTCTTTCTGTCTTATATGTACACTTTTCGTTCTTTCTCTGTATGTCTTTCTGTCTTTTATGTACACTTTTCGTTCTTTCTCTGTATGTCTTTCTGTGTTATATGTACACTTTTCGTTCTTTCTCTGTATGTCTTTCTGTGTTATATGTACACTTTTCTTTCTTTCTCTGTATGTCTTTCTGTGTTATATGTACACTTTTTGTTCTTTCTCTGTATGTCTTTCTATGTTATATGTACTTTTCGTTCTTTCTCTGTATGTCTTTCTGTGTTATATGTACACTTTTCGTTCTTTCTCTATGTCTTTCTGTCTTATATGTACACTTTTCGTTCTTTCTCTGTATGTCTTTCTGTGTTATATGTACACTTTTCGTTCTTTCTCTGTATGTCTTTCTATCTTATATGTACACTTTTCGTTTTTTCTCTGTATGTCTTTCTGTCTTATATGTACACTTTTCGTTCTTTCTCTGTATGTCTTTCTGTGTTATATGTACACTTTTCGTTCTTTCTCTGTATGTCTTTCTATCTTATATGTACACTTTTCGTTTTTTCTCTGTATGTCTTTCTGTCTTATATGTACACTTTTCGTTCTTTCTCTGTATGTCTTTCTGTCTTTTATGTACACTTTTCGTTCTTTCTCTGTATGTCTTTCTGTGTTATATGTACACTTTTCGTTCTTTCTCTGTATGTCTTTCTGTGTTATATGTACACTTTTCGTTCTTTCTCTGTATGTCTTTCTGTGTTATATGTACACTTTTCGTTCTTTCTCTGTATGTCTTTCTGTGTTATATGTGCACTTTTCGTCCTTTCTCTGTATGTCTTTCTGTGTTTGAACGCCTTACTGATTTTCTCTTTACACTTTCCTACTTATTCTGCAAATTCCTACATTGCAAAATTGTTTTAAGTGGAAGCAATTCTTACATTTCTCCGAACAGAATCCAAAGTTTTTGAACTTTCTATGTAAATATACCTTGAAAATCATTCGTGCATGCTGTTTACCGAATGTAATCCAAAGGGTAGAGATTTCTATGCAAGTGTTCCATCAAATTTTATTTGAAACTAATGACAGCAGTTACCTTTCGTACATCAACACTGGTTGGGCATGGTCAATTGAAGGTAATATATGTTCAATAAATTCAAGAGAAAACTTCATGCGCTGTCAATTTAATACCTTTCAAATAAGTTTATTGAATGCACAAACACCTTATATATTTACATTGTAATGCACTTTGAATTGAACATTATATCTCGTCTGAATAAATAGATTATTCTTTACAATTTTCAAGTTCGTATAGGGTCGGTGATTAAATTAGTGTATGGTAGCATGCCCCATTAGATATCAATCACCATTCTCCTCGCACCTTTTGAACAAGTAGTTGCTAGGATACTGCAAATAGTTAATATTGGTAGACTAAGTTTTCCATGTGCGAAAGTGCATACAGTATAAGTGTATTAACTTCTGTTGTCATTGTTGTTTTACTACATTATCTTAATTAAATTCCTACACCTTATGTACATTTGACTGATGTCTCCAAACACAATCTTTAACATGGAACTCTCCTCAAACTATATTTTTCCATATTAACAAATTCTGTGCGAAATTTGCAGTCTGAATTGAGAAATTTTTAAGGTATGAAGGAACTGAATAATTTTCAGTTCTCAAGTTGATTGTGTAAATAATTTTGGAGATTGAAGTTAGATTACAATTCATATGTAGCAAACCATATTTTTGTTTTAAGGCGGGGGGGGGGGGGGGGAGAACTGGGATTTCTTTTGTGCAAGACTTTTTTCAAGTCTACCTAGAGCTAAATATGCAATAATTAAATACAAGTTAAAGTTATTTAACAGCATTATTTTTTCCCCAAAAGAGTTGCAGCCCCAACCCCCAAACAAACTTGAAAAAATAAAAAGTGGATTAAAACTAAAATGATTGCTCAAGTATGGATGTGAAACTGAGCATACAGTATAATGTTTGACAGACAGGTGCCATATGGCTGACTGCTGGACCCTACTTACCGATAAACCTGCTCTTTCTTTCGAAACTAAATCAACTTCGAAACCCTACACCCCTATCCACAGGGGCTCGTTACAAAGAAAATTAGAAGTATCCGTGCATGAATTCAGCGATGGGGTTTTAAACCTGTAGCAAGTGTTATATTGTTACAAGTGTGACCCCACCCAACCCAAATCCAATATATTGGCTCATGTCACTATTTTAATTAACTACACCAATCAGAATAAATTGCTACAATGTTACAGCTTAGCAATCACTTTACTCTGAATGACTTTTGCTAAAAGCATTTATTCTCTCTCTCTGGCCTAAATTTCACGCTTGCCAAATATGGGCCTTTCAAATCTAAATTATAATTTTGCTCTTTAGCGGCTACTTCGAGATAATCTATCAGATCTAGACAACACGGGCATATTCAGCAAATTCTGTTTCTTGGAATTGATGAGTTAGCCACAACTACTCAATTTCGTTATTTTACACTGAGCTGCCATTTGAAACTTGAACAATATATAATAAAGTAACCGTAAAGTCAGTCAACTTCATAAGAACTTTAATCACTGTGCATCATACATATTAAAAGTAAAAATAAAACTGTTTATCTCTATTTTATTCATAAATTTTACACATATTTACCAATAGAGATACAAGTATCTTGAAGATCCAGTTTTATATCTTTCTATGTATTAAATATTAGTAATATGTGATATATATATATATATATATATATCCATGTCCATGTTATTTATTAAAGAATAAGAAAAGTAGGTTACAAATGTAGAAACGTAAGCTATGACTTCATATTGTTTGTCATATTGTTTACTCAGAAACATGATATATTTAATGACGTAAGCAATCATAACAAATTCAGTTTGAATTCAGTTTGATAAAGCATTAAAGCAAAACCGATCACAACATTAATACGTGTTTGTGTTGTTTATTTTATATATATGTATATATATATATATATATATATATATATATATATATATATATACACACACACACACACACACACACACACACACACAGAGTCTCTGAATGGCTGTACGATTTGAATCCATTTTCTTGCATATAAGCTGTTTTTTGTAGAATACCGGATCATACCTCTTTCATCGACATCTTACAGGTTTTTGATGAAAGCATTTACTCCTACATGCCTTTTTGTTTTACGTTTGATTTATTTGTATAAAGGAATATATATGAATAAATGAATGCTTGAACATTAGTTGAAACGCATTACTAAATAGCTTTAATACACATTACTCATGTAAAATGTCAAACAAAACTAAAACAATTTCACGCAAAAAGATATAAATTTCACCAAAATATTCTACATGTTATGATTCTTTGACTTCCCTTACCAACATAAAGACTACTGAATAGCTTAGAGGCCTCTTGACTGTTTGCAGAAAAAGTTTAAACTGAATATAGCTAGTATAGTTTTCAATGTGCTATGGGGATGTAATCTGTACGAGTTACTTCCCTTAGTGAACACAATGAATAACAGACATTTTAAGTCTCAGAGAATGTTGAATTCTTAAGGCAGCACAAATAAAATTCCCTACCTTCATGTAAATTGGCTAATATATTTCATGCATAAATTAACAGTTTAATCAAGAAAATTACTTTGGCATATTTTGTATAACTACAATTTCATGTCTAAATAAATGTATCATTGTAGAGATACAATATTTACCAACAATTTCAAGTCTAAAACAACATAAATGTAGTTAGACAACAACCTAAATAATCATTAATTAAACTATATGTCGAAGACTTGTCTCACAAGCAATTCTGATAATATAAATATGTACACTGAAGTAACTCTAGCAGGTGAAAATATTAATTCAACTGTCTTTTGAAGGTTGATATACATGTAGTTCTTTGCTCCTGTTCCACATTTGAAGCCTCTCCAAATGTTTCTAGTTGTAAAGCTTCTTGAAAACAATCAAGGTGTCATCTGTCACTAGTTATTATAATGTACACCTAAATGTAATTGTTACAGTAGTAATTGTGATGGTAAGCAAGTGACATCACAAGGTCTATGTTGTGCCACTCAGTATAGTGGCTTTATTTAACAGAATAATATGGAGTCAATCTTTCCTCTCTTTATAGTGGCTTTCTTCAACAAAATGGAATAGTCATTCTTTTCTCTCAATATAGCAGCTTTCTTTACCAATACTATGGAGTCATTCTTTCCTCTCAATATAGTTTATTGTTTTAACAGAAAACTACAGAGTCATTCTTTACTTTCAATATAGTTGCATTCTTGACAGAATTCTACAAAGTCATTCTTTACTCTCAATAGAGATGCATTCTGTACAAGTCACATACTACTGTGTTGTGTTTCTTTCATTAAGGACAGATAGAGGCTTTCTAAACAAAAGTTATACATGCACTTAAAGTCTAAGTCTCTGATTACCGGTATGCATCTCATGAAGCATCTCGAGGTAGGATGTAAAGACTGGCCCTTAAACACCTGATCCATTGTCAAGATTACATTGTCCAAATGACCTGTATAACCAGGGTTAGACCTTCTTATCTGCTTCCCTATCTGATTTGCAGGTGCTTTTATTAAATCCTTTAAAAGCGTCACTGACATGTCCATTCTGTGAATCAAGTGTTGTTTAAATGAACAAAATAAGCAAGATAAATTTGGTTTCCCAACAATTAGAATAAAACAGCCAATTATTAATACAGAGATCTGGGTCATTTTGAATTCAATATAATCAGCAGAAGTACATATAGTGTTAGATTTTGCAAATCAGAATCCATTTCCTTTTGTCCATTCCCGACACATTTTATTTGTAGCTGGAATTAAGCATGATAGATTTTTGCCTTCTAGCAGGTAAAAAGGGTCATTGACACAAGGATAGCTCCTGATTTTGATGTTGCATAGGGTGACTGACATTTCTCCAGTCTGATGATTTTGACAAATTGCTCCCTTGAGGCGTATCTATCTCTGTCATGAGGATCGCTTCAACAAAGGGTGTTGTCTATTTAAACCTTGAAATAACCGTCTTTCAAAAACATGGCAATAAAGTTTGGAAGGTAGTCATTTTGGACTTGGCAGAAAAGGTCATTCGTTCTGCTGCACTTCCATGTGGTGTCATAAGCGTTCTTCAGGTTGATAAAGATGGTTGCTACATGTTCGTTCCTTATAAAAGTTTATGCCATGAGTTGTATTTTTACTGTTCCCTCAAATTATGTATGCACTGTGCTTACTTGTGTATCTTAATTATGCTTGATAATCTTCTTTTGTAGCTAGCAGGCTTCATAGACAGAGATAACCTGTGTCTTTTGTTTCTGTAACTGTGCCCTGTATCCCTGTTTACCAAGTTTAAGTTCAATGTCATCAAGCACAGCATCAATGTTGTTCCAATAATCATCAAAGTCCTGTTGGCTAATCTTTCCATCCATGGAATGACCAATAATGTGATTCCTATAGGAACGAATTCGCTCCACACTAGCTCCTAACGAGTTATCCCTTGGTTGATCTTGTGTATTATGTCCCCAACCTGTTACAGGAGCAGGAACTTTGCTGATATTTCTGATGAGGGTATAAAGTAGTGAAAGATCAAACTGATCCACTTTTCCTGTTGAACTTGGATCTGGGAAAACCAGCTGTCTTTGAACTGAGTTAAGGAGTCTGGTCAGCGTGCTTTTATTGGCCAGGATTGCCTGGTTGATGTCTGTGTGTGGAGAAGGAACTTGGGTACTGAGGACTTCCTTCATGGCATTGCCACAAACTGTTACAATAGCGACACAGAGGCGGGCATGATTCATGTGCTCACGTGTGATGGGTGCATCAGGATCATGTCCCTAAAGTAAGAGAGAGGTCAATATTATTACAAGACCCATGTCTTCAGTGACTAAACATACTGATAATATGCCATCTATGACTAAATATACTGATATGTCATTAATGATTGAACATATAGTAAAAATAAAACAGAAGGCGTTGCATATGAATTATATCTAAGTTGTCTCTCTGGCTGATGAAGCAATAAAGTGAAACCCATCACACATTCTATGTGTTGGTGTTTTTATTTATTTTATAAATACCTCTGATCCATCAGTCCACATTAGATATTTAGAAACAAGATTGTGTGAAGTCAATTTAAAAGATAGATACCAATATAATTAATCAGGTAAGATCATTTAAACCATACCTACCAAGATTCAAAGTTGAGTGGCAAGTAGCATAAAATTATTTCATAGGAATCATGCACTAAGAAACTAACCTACATGACATCATTTGAATCCTGTGTATATTTTAAATTTCCTTGCTTATACATTGGAGAGTCTTATTTATCTTTTCACACCACATAACTATTTTTATATCTTTGAATTGGCCAGTACAATACACTTTAGTGTAAATAGCTCAATACTTATTTTGCATTGGACTACAACAAGCAGCCTGGTGTACATTTTAGATAATGAATTCTTTCAGGTAACCAGATAATAATCCTACTTTGCTTGAACATACAATATTCCTTTTTCTTGGATCTTAAAATTCTATTGATTGAACTAAGTAAGAATAAGGTGTTTTTGCTTAGTCTTGCAATTATGTTACAAGAACTAAATCGATGTCCTGTCTTTTTTTGGAATACTTTTGGCACTTTTGAAATTTTTATAATTTAAACTTACTTAGGACAGTAATATCAAAATGTGCCAGTTAAATAAAATTACTTTGTACATAGTCCTATATTTGATTACTTGATATAATAAATTTTAATAATGACGGAAAAGTGTACAATGAATGCTGAGAGAATTGTTAAATTCAATGGACTGTTTAAGTGCAGTGATGGCTCAGTGGTTAATGTACTGTTTTAAATCCTTCAATCTGACCAACCTAGGTTGGCCAACATGGTAATAAGACCAACCTAGGTCTGCTAACATGGGGTGTCCTTGACACAAAATAATCTACTTGTTCTGCTGTGCTATAAAGCACACAACCAACTCATCATACTAGACTTGTAATTATCTGATTTTCATGGCTTTAAATTAGACAACACGATCAAAGATAAAAAGACTGTCAATAGGGGTCATGTCAGTATTAAATGAAACACTCTGTTTAGTATTTGCACACTCAATTTCAAAATAACTCGAAAGATCCAAGTTTTGATTAAATACAGTCAAATCTCTCTTAAATAGTCATCAATGGAAACATGCCAAGCCAGTCTCTCAATACTGATGACCTCGTAAGAGAGGCTCCACTATTATCTTGGTTGTGAACAAATATTGAACATTAGAGATTATTGTCATTTCTTATAACTGTTTTTGTTGTTGTCACTATTACTTGAATAAAGTCTATTATAAATCAAATATTTAGTCTTTTCTTTCAATTTTCAGAACTTTTAAAAATCATGTTCATTACAGCAGCTTGCTCAGCTGTCTATAAGGTGCAAATGGAGTTAGCTATCTCATGAATAAAAGATCTGGGCCAAAGCAGATAGTCTATCAACCAAGTGATTGCCGTAGTTGATCAACCCAGTGATTGCCATAGTCTATCAACCTAGTGATTGTCAGTTCAGGTTTGTGACTAACCATTTATTTATCTGGGTAGGGGGCAGGAGAACAAAATATTCCCAGGCATAAAAAACAGTGAACCTCCTGAAAACAACTAAATTTACCATCAAAGTTTTCCTCAGAATTTATGTATAACCTGGCATAACATTCCTTGAAAAGTGTGAATCTGCAGAATATATTTCTATCATATAGCGACTGTAGTGTTTGTGCATTATTGATTGTTATATGAAAATGAATAAACTAATGATTACATGCCTGCTAGCAATTTGACCTCATCATGAAGAGTTGATTAATGGAGGTATTTTATGTACATTGTGGTTTGCTGTTCACCAAATCACAATTCATTTTTTGCATGCAGATTTTTGGAGACTTTTCATACTATTATATTCTTTAGAAAAGTTATATTTAACTTACACAAATTGTAAGTAAATTAAAATTAATTTAAACATATTCCAATAGATGTGTTTTACCCTTTATATATGATTAATTCATGTAAAAGCAAATGATGAACAAAGTTGCTTGAATTAAAGTTTGACAAAATTATGATGTCTACTTGGTAGGAATATTGTCAAAGTGATATATTATTAGTAATTTATCAATTGTGTTTTCACCCACTTGTCCAGGGTAATATGTTTTAGAAAATTCACTTGTCATAGCTTTCTTGTCACTTATATAAAACAATCAAATCTCAATTTGTCGGTTCCACTGAGAAATACACTCGCTGAATTTACAACCTTTGCCACTTTGGGATAATGTTCAAAATAACTGCAAAACTTCTTTGTTTCCAAGTCAACAAATTCATGGGAGGGATATTATACAACCCAATGTGAAAATATCTATATTTTAGTTATGCCGTTTTTGATATTGTTGACTGACTTGTGTTCCTGGGGAAAAATATTTACCTCATATTCAGTTAGTTTTATGTTACCCCTACAGCTTGAACTGAATTTACTCCCTCTAAATCTTCCTTGTTACTGTCCTTATGACAATAATTTGGGAAGCACATTTGTCTCATTAGTACATAATAGAATGCTTGTCAAGTACTCCTAACCTGATCATAGCATAAATTGTGTCATTTCATTATTAGCTAGTGTATATGTTTACTCCAAACACAATATTGCATGTGGAAATTAACTATTTGTATTATTAATTAAAGTTAAAGAATCTTTACTGTCATTTAATCAGTTCATAAAGAAATAAACACCAATTTTGTATGCAAAGTTTCTTTCTTTGCTTTAATTACACTGACTTGCTGAACGAGTCACAGTGAGTCAGTTGTGAGGATCTGGTTTGTGTAAATGCAATACTTTAAGACTGTTAATAGAGCATAGCATCATTGATGTGAGTAGCATCTTTTGACTTCTTAATAATTTAGTTGTTGTTGTAGGGTTTAATGCCATTTTTCAGCAAAATATAGGCTATACATGGTGGCAAGTATAAATGGTGGGGGAAGAACCAGCGCCGGATTAAGCACCGTGGAGGCCCATAGGCAGTCAAACTTTTGGAGCCCCAGACCCACGGTCACAGTCTCATGGGGGCCCCTGATGGGGTCCATACAAGTCGCGGGGCCCATAGGCAGTTGCCTACTCTGCCTAATGGGTAATCCGGGACTGGGAAGAACCTAGGAAACCCCAGAACGAACCCGTGATACACGAGAAGCTACTGGCAAGCTTTCTCACATACCCTCACTGGCCAAATCTGATACTCAAACCCATGCATTAAGATGTGAGATGGCAGTGATCTGTAACGGTGAGCACTGTGGATCACTGGACCACTGGGTGCCCCTAATAATTTAGTTGTTTATCCCCAAATGCAGTCAAGCAGTAATAAAATGTACGTACATGGAGCAATTATCAATGACCACTGGTAGGTGTGATACATGATGTAAATTTTGCATACAGACGTGGATACAGTGATTAGACCATGAAAATAAAAACTTGTCCCTCTTTTTACAGCAGATAAAAAACATGTTGCAGACACATATCTTGCAAACTTCGATAATAAATACAATGGGATGTTCGGTTATGCAATTTGATATTTAATCAATATATGTCCTCACAAAGAAAGGCATTATAGTTTTATGAAATATTTCTTTTATGTAGTTTTACCTCCCTAATTGATGACTAACCTAAATTTTTCAACTTTCAGGCAATCCTAATTATCAACTGTACTGGCATTTACTCCAAATTCCACAAATGAAGCATAGGCAAATGTTGATGGTAAAATGTTTTCAAATAGACCTTGATTGTCTAGTTTATTTTTTTATGACATTTCCCAACCCATGTCCAAAGTCACATTATAGACAGTCATTTGAATCTGTGTGTTTGTATTCCTTCTTCCATTTAATAAAATAAAATAAAACTAGTCTAATTTTCCTTCTCTGCTATAAAATATAAGCTGTAGGTTTTAATAATGTCAGATTATTCCCTCATAAAAATGGTATGTAAGCACAAATAATTTTTTAAAAAAATTTCCAACCTAATAACTGCTTTACTGTATATAGATCTTCAAAGCACAGTGATTAAAAAATATTTTAGTACATAACATGATACATTATCAAATTCAAACTGAATAACTACTGGAATATATTTAGGACAATGCACATTCCCTGTGTACTCTTGTATGTATGCCCAACTATTACTATGTGCACAATTGACAAATGTCACATGCCATTATGTTTATATATATAGATATAGGGACCTTATATCCTGATCAAGTAACTTATATACTGAACTGAACTAGACAAAGTTATGAAGAACAATATCCATGGAGAAGGCAAAAATAAAATATTTCCCCCCCTCCAAAAGCAACTCACATCATCTTCAAGCCATGTCTGAAATTCTGCCTGCAACTCGTAACGCAAGTTCTGGCCCAGGTAGGAGGTAATCTTGGAGAGATTCAGTGTAATGAACCTTCTAACTCTGCTGCACAGCTTTGCATCGGGGGTCCTGGCTTCATCAACCACCATCCTAGTTACTCTTACATATACAACATGGTTCTTCATGTAGACTGTTAATCTATGGAAAAGGTCCAAGTCAAAGACACAGCAGCCACAGAAAATTAGATTTTCTGATGTCTCCTTCATCTTGGCAACTGGCCAGCGAGCTACACAGGCAGCAAGAAGTCTGTGAAAGATGGGAGTTGGCAAATACTTCCCTGTAAATATGCAGCACATGTCTGGTGTTCTCACCATGCGGGGATCTTCTTCAGCGGAGATAACTGCTGATGGAGATTTTTGACGAAGCATGCATGGTGTAAGGAAGTAGTCCTCCACCTGAAATTATTAAATATACATACATATTGAGAAAGACGTTTAGTTTTAGGATGATTTGTACAAAGTTTTGTCAACTACTTTCAGCCAGTAAATCCTTGGAGAAATCATATATATTTTTCTGTTTGTTTTCATAAGAGTCAAATTTAACGGTGGATGAGCATCATTTGTATATTTGTTCAGACTTCGAATTCATTACGTGTTATCTTTACGTATGACAGGATAATTATTTTTTTCTGATGTGCAATCAGATCTTTCCAGCTGATTGTCAATATGATTGTCAGATATGGTTTTAAATCAAGCAATCGTTTATTATAGAGCTGAGGTTTTAAGAAAACAGCCAGATTTTACAGTTACATTATTTGGAAACAATGTACTAGATCATAAGACTTTTAAATGGAAGATAGTGGATAAATACAAAATGCTTGGAAGCACATTTACAATCATCAAACATTTTTCCAAGCTAAAAGATCATTGTACTACACAAAATGTTATTTACCTAATCAATTTCCATGCATGAAGTAAACATTTTATGTATGTAAGACTAAAACTGAATTCCAAGGGAGAATATAAAACAACTTAGAGATATCCAAAATAAGGAGGCCCAAATATTTAACCACTTTAACCAATCTGACCACAACATACGTTATGTTCGATATCAGACAAAAAAATCATCTGATCAGATACAGTTCTCCCTAGTAGCAACATTAGTCAGAAATATAACAAATTTTATCTGATGCCTCAATTACATACTCTACATTCACTGACTGTATAGAGTTCAGGTAAAGCTATATATACAGAATCAAATCACTGAGTACACATTTGTCTAGATGTACATATACCAAATTGGAGTTCATTGTGGTTTTGAGATATTTCAGAGATAAAGCGTTAAGAAAAACCTGCTACTTGTATCGTCAGAGGTTGCAAAAGTCGCTCCAATCAAAGATGTGGCATTAAATTCCATCATCTGACATGGAGAGATGATTTTAAATGTATTAGTATTGCGACTTGATAAATAGTTTTGCACTTGCCCGTGAACGTTATAGAGATCGAATACTGGCGACACCGAAATTTTCAGCTTTTTTCCAAATCCAGCAAGTGGAGCTAATTAAATGATTGAAATTTACATGTAAATTATTCACAGACTTTCAAAAACAAAATTATAAATTCACTTATTATAGTGACGTTTCGGATGCATAGAAATAGTTTGAATAACCTAATCTTTGATTGTCAGGATTAAATTTGTTTACTTCGACACCGTTTTCTTAGTTATATGTACATGTCCAGATGTAAACAAATCAAAACTACTCTCTTGTATGACTTTGAAATCTGCCCTATTTCCAGAAAATAAGACAGGATGGTTCCAATATTAAATTTCGTCAATATCTGCGGCAGCATCGCAGCTGAACAGGCATTTTCCAACTCGATACACGATATTGACATAGTTTGAAAATTGATGCTGATTCTGAAGTGTCCTCCATATCTTGCCCACTACCTATCGAGTGGCTATTGTGGTCAGCTGAATACCCGCCATGTATTAAAAATTCCGAGCAAATTATAAAGTTCGCCGAAGTCTCCATGAAATGGTCTATTGACTAGGATTTTGTATTATAGAAAAGATGATTGCAAATTATGTAGGTTCCAAAGATAGCACAGTTATATAGTAATAAATTTTGAGAAAGGAGATTTTAATTTGCAAAGGGTTAACATAAACTACTAAATCACATTACCTACATTTGATATACTCCATGATGGAGCCTTTCACTTGTAGGCAACATGTTATTTCTGTCCTTTTGGTTAAAAAATTCCATATGTATTATGAGAGTCGAAAGTTAAAATTTTGATTATAGTTTAAACTACTATCAAAGTATTCTCCACTCTTTAATAATGAAGACTTATATTATATCATTATACACATACACATACATACATAAATACTTGTATCTTGTCCATATTCTAGAACGTTAATTCTAGTTAGACAGAAGTTGTTGAAGAAATTATAGCGTAGAAGAACTAGAATAATACAGTGGGATATAGTAGCCGAAGTGACATATCGTCTGCAAATTGTGCACCTTATGTCGTAGTGGTAAAATGAATGTGTGAATTGCTCTGGTCAATAAGCTGGGTCACGCATGTGGGCATCATCATGTTAGTTCGTACAATGTATTTTGTATATATAAATAGTTGCAGGATATTTATTGCTTTTGATCTGGGGTTATATTTCGATGTGAATACTTTCAATCTATCAACATTTAATCGGTTAATGATAATTGATGTTATTCTAAAGTTATTCTCCATTATATTTCGATGTGAATACTTTCAATCTATCAACATTTAATCAGTTAATGATAAGTGATGTTATTCTAAAGTTATTCTCCATTTTTTGGGAGTAAAACATACAATTATATTTAGTTTTTGAGTTGTGTATGTATCATAATTATTTAGTTCTTTTGTTGTTGTGTTTTTGTTTATTTTGGTTGTGTTGTCTTCAAGATGGGGAAGTAGAAGTGACTTGTCTATCATTTCTCGTATCTTTGTTTTTATTTCTTGGGTTACAGGTGATTCATTGTCGGTTGTTTGTATTGTTTGTTAATTTGTTTGGGCTAGTATGGTTGGTATTGGGGTATGGTTTTGTTTCCTGTGGTGGGGAGTTTTGCCTTGATTGTGTTGTTGATTTTGTTTTCTTTTTCTGTGTTGGCAGTTGTTTTGGGGATGGCTTTACTCTTGTTCTAATTATTGTTTTTCTTTTTCTTTGTATATGGTATGAAAATGGAGTATATTCCGTTCGATCTATCTCTGTGTCTGCGTATGTGTTGTCTGGTGTTTCTGTTGCTTTATTGTTGTCTGTGGTGTTTCTGGGGGTAATGTGCTTCTCCCTTCATGTTGCTTTTTAGGAGTACTCCCAGATGCGGCTACTGCATATGTATGTTGTGTGTCTACTAGTGGTGTATGGGTTTGATTGTTGTCCATGTTAGATATTTGGGTGATTTTCCCATTTTGTATGGGGCAGTCCCATTTGTTGTGTCCTAATTGGTTGCAAATGAGGAATGGTCTGGTTATATTGCAATTGAGATTGCCACTCACAAAATATGAGATATATCATAACGTAGGGAAAAAAAATGTCTTCTATATACTGGATCACAGAAATGAAAATAAAGTGTGAGGTGTTTATAATCAGGTTCCTCTATTCATAAACATAATACTATATATTTTGGAAAAAAAATAGTTAGGGAAAACCATTTGATCAGCATTTTCATATTCAATGATTCTGTATTTATTGAAGTGATACATAGAAGCTTGAAGACGACAAACACAGATGAAGACACTCCAATTACTTACTAATCTGATCAGAATCTGAGTTATTTCCCTTTATTTATCTTCCTGGAATTTCATGGCTCAAAAGATCACAAGCGCTTATCATACAAAAAGTGTTAGGAATACAAATCTATCTTTGTAACAGGCAGTAGAGACCATAGAAAGGCTTTGAAGCATGAAAATCCCTACATGCTAAATAATACAAATATCAATTAAATACAGGGATACATCAAAGTAACATGCAGCAGGCAGTATTAAATGTGGAGGAAGAACCCAAGAAAACACCTGGAAAGAACCACTGACTCATGTATGTATGTATGTATGTATGTATGTATGTATGTATGTATGTATGTATGTATGTATGTATGTATGTTAGATTGGGTTAAATATCACATCAGCAAAATCCAAACTAAATAATACCATAAAAGTAAATATTTAGTATTACTTGCACAGGTTTATGCTCCTTAAGTTGTCAGAAATCATTTAATTTTACGTTGAAGACTTTATCTTTTAAATGGTATTATGTAGTGTGGAATTTACTGATGTGAGATTAAAGAAAAGTAATATGTACAAGGTAAAAATAAAATTTCAAATCTGCAACTCATGCAAAAGGAGAATCAAACATGGAACCTTGATATTAACTGACCTTCTCTCCCATCTCATTAAATGATCGCGGTTTGGCAAGAATGTTTAGCTGTTCCATTATCATCAAGATGTGTTCTTTGTGTTCATGTAGATCTTGATGATTCTCCTTTGTCCAGATAGCATCTGTGAATATAAAAAACAGACTTTAGATTCAATGGGAAAGTTTAATGATTGAATACTTATTAAAAAAAATTTCTTCAAAACATCAGAACCAGAGTTATTCCTATAGATTTGGAAGTGTAAATGTTATAACTAATTATTTAATTTCATTGAGAATAGATTTATATTCAACAAATCATTTAAACCATCAATGCATAAAATATGAATATGTATATATATATATATATATATATATATATATATATGTGTGTGTGTGTGTGTGTGTCTGTGTCTGTTTGTGTGTGTGTGTCTATGTGTGAAATATAATCATTACATTAACATCGGCAAACAAAATCAAATAACTTGAACAGATGAAACTCTTCAATTAGGTTTCATTTCCAATTTCACTTCAGGAAATAGGTTATGATTGTATTTTCATTTTCTTGAGTTGCTGATGATGACAGGTTTTGGATATTAAATTGTATTGACCATCAATGAAGTAATTAATATCAATGTCACTAAAGATGCTTACCTGCATTCAGTAAGTGATGGTGTCTTGATAAAAAAACTGGTGATTTTGGTGTAACTCATTATTGAGATTAGATTTTAAGCTTGTCTAATAGATTTATCTGTAAACATGTCACAAGTTATACACTGTATGATGATTTGTGTCCTACACATGTTGCTCTAGTATGACAGTAGCAAAATTCAAGACGGTTGTTGGAGTCCAAAGTAATTACCAATCTATTCTACTCACGAAGACCCACCATGTTCAGAATTTTAAAATTGATTACATACTTAACTAATAGAAATCAAACTGTGAATAAAAACAGAGTTTGAAAATCACTAGAAAAAGATTTATGACTTTTAGCCAAGTATTTGACTTAATAAAAGAATGTACAAAGCCCAAATGAAGATATACTACAGCACTTTAAAGTAACTTTTGCAGAATCTTGTTTTTCAAATCTGCTGGCCAAATTTGTTAGATTCAACACTTTTTTCAGTTTAATTATATTAGCAATGGAATCGAATCCTTTGCTCATGCATTTAATTTGTACAGATATATTAGCATTGCTAAAGAAGAAGTTGGCATTATTTGCAGATCAGAAGAGTTGATGAAGAGTTGCAATTTTTGGATGTCAAAATATTTTTTTTACAGAGTAATATCTGCCATAGGAAAAATTAGTACGCCTTGTGAAATGTAAATAATTGCTGAATTTTATGTGAATGTTTAATTGCAAGTCTTTTTTAATTCATTGCCCCACTTCACATGTATATATACATATTTGTCTGCAGATTGTCATCAGGAGGACAACTGGTTCTGTACCAACTGGAACATGAGTATTTCTTGGCCTGTAACTGGTCAATGAATGAAAAAAAAAAGCAATTTATTATGCATTAACCTGTGCTGATCTATAGCTTACCTGATAAGCTCACCAGCTTATTCTTCTGTTGAAAATTACCTATCTGTGACTTTTCCTTTACATCTAGAGTTGGGTCCCCTGGTCCAGTAGCCATATTGAATGGGGTCAAAAGATTACTAGTTGATAATGCCAGACCTAAATCTTATTCTGGACAGTTTAATCATGGTGTCCAAGGACTGCCAATAAATCCTATTGTTGACAGTTTTAATCATGAGGTGGCTTCCTTTGCCTTACAGCATGACTTGCTGCATCAGCTGATCCAAATTCAGGTTAACTGGTATGGTAAGTGTTAACAAACCTTCCTTGATTCATCCGTAATTTCTGTTCAAAACATGACTGATGTTTTTCATGAAGGATAATAGAGTTCAGATTATACTTTTGATTTTCACAGCAATACCAATGTCATTCAGAAATGTCTGATTTTTGGTCCATTTATATACAATATGGCTAGACACGCATACAATCGTATCAATACAATTCAATTTTCATGATGCTAAGATTGTGGATTTTAAGGGGAGACTAATTTCTGAAGAAGGACCAATGATTGCTGGGTTTTTGATTTATGGTTAATATCAGCTAGAACATCCACACAAATTAAATTACAGGGCATTACTCTTGACATGCAATCACATTCCAGTTTCCAAGAGCATAGGTGAAACCAGATCAAATATACAAATAGTTAAAAATACAAAAG
The DNA here is from genome assembly GCA_029339505.1 of Unio delphinus. Lineage (NCBI taxonomy): Eukaryota > Metazoa > Mollusca > Bivalvia > Unionida > Unionidae > Unio > Unio delphinus. The sequence goes on from JAQISU010000361.1 coordinate 3,391,015, forward strand.
TGGTGTATGCATGAAACATGGGTAACATTGTTCTAGTTTTGGTATGACCAAGTTATGTTTCATGAAATACACCCACATAAAATTTGTAGGTACAATTTTGTCCAGGATATAGAAGAAAATAATGACAATAAAATGAAGGAAAATAAACCCATAAAATAACATAAAATATGGGTCACAGCGATTTAATAATTTTATATCTAAGCTGCTTTTATTGGGTGGTATTTATGAAATGCATACATATACCCTGTTCATTGACTGATATCAAATAGTGGATGTGGATGTAATTAACATCGAGCTAAATTACAAAAATCATCCAACTTTGCTTTTATGTCACAAAACCCAAGATCTGTGGGGTGAATGAGTTGCTTTCGTTGAGATTTATCCATAAATCAAATAGTTTTAATGTGGTTGATGACGGGTTCAAAATAGTAAGGCATGGGAAACAAAAGTAAATACATTAATCACTTTTGTCATGTTATCCCAATGTTGTTGAGATCCATCTGCATTGTGTTGGTGAAATATGGTTCAATATATCATAAAATACATGGCACTCATGAATGTGAAGTAGGCAACAATACTCAAATTTTAATATGGTTGAGTTGCTTTTGTTAAGATGTTTCCAATTTTCTTAGTGTATGTCTGAGATATTCAGGGTGTAGTAAAAAAAAATAATGAAAACAATTAACAAACCTGCAAAATGCTTAAAGTACCTCTCAATTACTTCAAAATGCTATGTATTTTATGAAATGGTAACAGAAAAAAGAAATGTACAAACCAACAAGTTCTACAGTAAGGATTCCTTTCTCCTTGAAGTCAGACCATTTCTGTGTGATATCACTGTAAGCAGTACTGGCAGCAGGGCTATTTGATTCAGTGTCATTGTCAGCTTGGTTACCTGGTAGATTAGGCTGAGCATTGATGAGGATCTTCAAGGCATCAATCATCCACTTTGGGTCTAACAGAATATTATCTCTCAATACTTCAATGCTGAAAAAAAAAACAATATTTCAAAAAGCCTTGTATGTAAATAATGACTCCTGTATTATATAAATTAAGATTCTTGGTTTAAATCGACACAAGGTCTACAGAGCTAATTTTATTTACAATTTAGTTTCTGTTTTATGTTCTTAAGAAATTAAACAATAAGGAAAACTTACAGACACACACAAAGTTATTTGATAAGAGCCATAATTACTGCCAACATTTTACTTTGCATTAATTAATGAGCAATTAAATGAATATGTACATAGAAAATGTTCCATTTGATAAACAAGAAAAAGCAAAACATCATGTAATTTTATAACATTATGATTCGTTTTCAAGTGATAGCTTCCAGATACTAAATTCCACCAAGTACTACTGCATAACTGCCTTACAATCTCACCTGAAGTAGATAATAACATACAAGACTCTTACTTGCCCTATAATCTCACCTGAAGTAGATGATTGTTCCTGTTTCATGCAGATATCTAAGAAACAGATCAAGTTCTTCACTTTCTTCTATTCGAACAGTTCTTTCCTTGTTTAACTTCTCCACTGTACCGAGGGAAACCACCTGCAATTACAAGTAAACAAAACCATTAATCTCTTTACTTTATAATCAACATTTAGCAAGATATATGTGTTCATATTTTATACTGATAATATTTATGTGTGTGTGAGTGATCTAGACATTTTGAACATAGCTTTAACAATTTTCCAGTCATAATGCTACAATGTCTGCAGTGTAAAGTGATGTCTAGCACTGGACATCATGCAGTAGACATGTAGCATGATGTCCCACCCAGTCACATTATCCTGACAACAGATCGACCAGTCCTAACACTAACATCTTAATGCTGAGTGCAAAGTGAGGCAGCTGTTAGTACAGTTTTTGTAAGTCTTTGGTATGACTCGGCTAGGGTTTGAACCCACAACATCCAGCATCCTGGGATTTCACTCTAACCACTAAGCCACCAGAGCTGACGATATTTTTAAGTAGGTATAGATATGTTAATTTGACGAAAATATTCAAGAAGGTATAGGTACCTTAATTTGACCTTGCTAATATTAATGTGACCTTATGGCTTGGTTTGGTCATCTCAGTTATATGCTGTCCATCTAGCAACTGAATGAGTACACTACACATTACATTGATAACAGATTGCCAATATCAATATGAACTTAATGACATGGCCTGTGTCCATCTAGCAACAGAATGAGTACACTACATTATTACATTGATAACTGATTGCCAATATCAATATGAACTTAATGACATGGCCTGATAATCTCGGTCATGTATCATGAATCATGCAGTCATCATCAAGTGAATGTGTATACTACAGTGTATACTAATGACTCTGTCAGCCTCCATGTGAGTTTATGGCTTGGCTAGGTCTCTTCAGTCATGTATCATAAATCCTGCATTCATTTACATTTGCATGTATATGATGTAATTTACACTAATGGCCCAACCAATATCCAAGTGGCTTGTCTAGATACCCTTAGTTATGCATAATACATCTTGCATCAAAGTGGCTTCTCTAGATCCCCTTAGTCTTGTGTCATACATCCTGCCTCCATGTAGCTTGTCTAGGTCAGCGTAGTCATGCATCATACATCTTACATTCAAGTGGCTTGTCTAGATCCCTTTAGTCATGTGTCATGCATCCTGTATCCAAATGGCATGTCTAGGTTAGCGTAGTCATGCATCAAACATCTTGCATCCAAGTGGCTTATCTAGATCCCCTTAGTCATGTGTCATACATCCTGCATCCAAGTGAACTTATTCATGTGAGCTTATGGCCTTGTATCATCACCTCATTAACATGTAATTGTATCCTGCATACATGAATAACTGCTTATGCATACCACAGACTACACTGATGAAATATAAAACTTGATAAACTGGTCTATATTACAAGTGCCAAAAGTGAATCTGATATTAGTGAACTGTATAAGAATGAATGATGCTGCCTGAGCTATGACTGAATGACTTTAAAGACAGTCCACATCTAATAATTTTTATTTATGAACAGTTACAAATTATTGGATGGCCACAATAGGATGCCTCAAACTTATCATGTACATGCTAGTACTAATGAGATATGTTTCTAAATGTAAATGACACAAGATAGAAAACTGACAGGTGAATGACAGAAACAGGAAAGAGACATGTAAATAACAAATAACAAGAATGAGACATGTGAATGACAGTATACAAATATGTGACATTGAAATAATACAGAAAAGTGACAATGTCATCACAAAAGACTGACATGCAAATGGGGTACTATAATACATGACATGCAAATGGGGTACTATAATACATGACATGTAACCTTGGTACAATAATACAACTTCTGCACAATTATTAAGTTACATGTTTGTTCCCAACACCATTTCTCCCATACACAACATGTGCAATATCTTGTCTTATTTTGCTAAGGGATAATCGATCACAATGATGTTTTTTTTTTTTTTTTTTAGAGTTTAAAGCCATTTTTCAGCACAAGAAAGGCTATATTTGGCAGGCATTATAAATGGTGGAAGAAGAACCTGGGAAAACCTTGGAAAGAGATACTGACCCATGAGAAGCTACTGGCAACCTTTCAAACATACCCACATGAACCTGAGACTTGAAACCATGCAGATAGAGGTCCTGAGACTAAACCCCATTCAAACGGAGGTCAGATGGTAACAATGATATGAATCTATATCAAATGCTGTTGATAGTACATCAAGGGGTCATTATTTGATATACATTGAGCTCTGTGCCCAATTTATTAAATATTTAAATATTTAAATTGCATCAGTGTTGAATGATTTGCAACAAATTCCAGATCAGTATTAGTTACTGTTTACAGCCAATCACATGGCAGATAACAGTGGATTTATAGTAACTGTTACTGTTAATGTATTTAACCCACTGTTGGATAATTTAGTTCAGCTATGTGTCTGTGTGCATTATCAAAATATGATAAATACATCACATTTCAAGATTCTTTTCTAATTTGTTTTAGAAACTTTGTAATATTCTTCTGGATCAAAATCACACAGATAAAACATGCAAGCAGTAGCCCACCTGTAAGTATTATTAATGTATGCATTTAGCATTTGATTCCAGAGTCTATCCTTGTTGTTCTGGGGTCATTACTTTAAACCATTGTGATCCCCACCATGGGTAGCCATGGTGCATCCAGCAAGTGATGCATGACAATTAAAAAAGTTCTATCATCAACATTTTGATCATGCAGACACTTTGTTTGAACAAATATGTGCAGTTTAAAGTATCTCAGGTACTGCTGTAAAGATAGTCTGGTTCCTCGACTAATTTCCCTAGTTCTAATATGAAACCCAAATCAAAATCAAACAAAGATGAAACAATTGTCCGAATTTTTCAACAACAATAATTTTCCAGTAAGTTTTGCTTTAGTTAAGTCAGTATTATAAGGGTCATTTTCACAATATGTATGGCAAAATCACAAGTGTTGGCAATTCTGAACTATTTGCGATAACTGAAATGTTTTTTAATCTAATTGTCTTGAAATGTTCATCTATGCATTAGTTCTTGATAACTGAAAGTATTACTGGTACCTAATTATTTTGAAGAGTGATAACTACAGTTGTTGCTGCTAAATTCCCAAGAGAAGTAAAGTTAAAACAAAATGGATCATGGATGGACAGATCCAAAGATGAGTTGTATCCTGTGGATGGATGCAGGAAAGATAGACCTATCACTAACAAGGCAAGACTCTGTTTTCAAACAAAGCCTTCCATTTTATTCCATCTTCTATATATATCTTTACAGCTTCAAATTGTATGGTGACTGCAAAAGTCACTAGTTCCAACAAAAAGTGCTGGCAACTGTTCAGTATGATGGTCAAGATCTACTGATTAGAATACTTCTGAATCAATGGATATAAACTAATCAGATTTGAGTGATTGGAGTACTTTAACATGTTTGAAGTGATCAAACTGATTGACATACAGAATACTTGGAGGGATGTAGTGATCAGACTTAATGAGGGGAAGGAAATAAAGTGATCATCCTGAATGACTGGAAGGATATAAAGGGATCAGATTGAATGACTGGAAGGATATAAAGTGATCAGACTGAATGACTGGAAGGATATAAAGTGATCAGATTGAATGACTGGAGTATTTGGATGATATTAAGTCTACAAAACCAAGTCGATTGTGTATGTTCATAGAGAACATCTCAATGAGGATGAGGTGTAAGCACAGTTTCATGTTCACTTCATGTCATGCCTTGACAACTACTGTCAACATCAATCTGCACTTAAATATTTCTTTGTCTGAATTAACTTCGCATCATTTAAATTCATTCTTAGTCAACTGTTTAAGTGAATGAATAGTGGGAAATGTTTTGAATGCATTCTTAGATCATTTCTGAATGCATAGGTAGATATCTTTTAAATGAATAGTGGAATATATTTTAAATGAATAAATGGACATCTTTTGAATGAAAAGTGGAATATATGTTGAATAAATAGTGAGAAATATTTTGCATGAATCATAGGACATAATTTGATTGATTAGTAGTATAAATTTTGATTGCATTATGAGCTGGCTATATACATTCGTGTCAATTTATCCTGGTCAAAAACTTTGAATTTTGACCAACATGGCCTATGTGCTCCTTTTCACATGTGACAGTTATGATTTGACTCATAATGTTCTCTTTGTCATTTGTGAATTTCATACTTTGCCAATTTTCAGTCTTAACATTTGAAATGCTTGCTTTTGGGACCTGTCCAGCCATATATGGAACAAACACATCTGCAAACTATGGGTCTGTAACATTTATAAGTTAATTTCAGGCACACAAAAAAGAAACAATAGAATGTGATTATCTGTGAATATTGTTTGGGGTAGATATACTGGAGGCATAGCAATTACAATTGTTGTGGAATGATACTTTCATGTCCACAAAAGTACAACACAAATAACTTATGATTTATGACAACAGCTTTTAAATTTGATTGCAATGCCTACATCGGGTATTACATGTATCTATTTGGATACATTTTACCACAGTCTTATATCTTCTGATAATTTTTCTAGACCTGCCAACTGTAACAAGGCCTTCTTTTTACCTGTTCAGCCGATATTGTTTTTAAGACTTGTCAACCCTATTAAGACCTTAGTAAGGTAGTTTATAATTTTCCATAAGATAGGTCTCTTTTCAGTATAATAGCATTATTATACACTCTTTTGGTAGAGACTTAGGAAACCTGCATTTTAAAATTTCAAAAGTGTGATCTGATGCAGCAGTCAAACATCATGCTAAACTATCATTTTGGTTAAATACACTTTGACCTAAACAACAATCTCAGAACATGCAGTTTTAAATGCCACTGAGCTCAATGGCTTGCAAGATCTATTTGGCAAAAACATAGGCTTTTTATTTCATGAAGTGATAGTAATCATCTGTTGCAGCAAAATCATCATGTAGTTGGGGGAATTTGCCAAGCAAAGGAAATTTAATTTGTATATTTTCAATTACATAACCCCTTCTTGTACTACACGCGGAGTCCCTGCAGTATAATTAAACCTAGGTAAGAAATAAAACTTTTCTCACATAAATGTACCAACACTGGTTTAGACTCAAATCCATATGGACAGAGTTGAGATGAGAGTGATCAGTAAGGGTGAACATGTTAGACTACACAGCCACCCATGCCCCAATGTCTTTCAATTAAATGAATGATTAATGGGATTGGAACATTAATAAACGAGATCTGTTATCTGAAGATCTCTTAGTATTAAGAAACCTCTCAAAAGTAATTAATGGCAAGGGTACATGGAAAAAAAATTCTCTTAATTGTAAAACAATTGCAACTTTTTCATGGTGATAATGTCCATTCAAAACCATTGCTGGACATTATAATTTATCCTTGTACAAGGGTGGACATTGACTTTTCAAAACAATTGTTCATTCATGTGAAGTGGTAAGTATAGTAGTCCCTTTTCCAATGAAACTTGCAATTTGTTTCGTTCTTGACTTGTTGGTTATAACAAAGTTGAACAGTTCTGGTAAAGTTGATTTTACACACATGTTATCTCTAACAAAATTCACTTTTCAACATTCAATCTTTGTGTTTATTAAATTGAATAAATCAACAGAGAGCTAAACCTTTAAAGCAGCTTGCCATATAAAATTCTTGGGATACAAATTATCTTCATCAAAGTTCACCTATCTTGAGCAAAAATGCAAAAATCAAAATAGGTCAAATCTTAAGGGCTGTGTAATGCAAAGGTTTTATAGAAATGGCACATATTGATGTTACTCATGCATTTAAATGAATACCTTCAAACCAGCATCCCTGAGCCTCATCAGCTCCTGTTCCAGAAGAAACCACCGAGTGGGTATTTGCTCTCCCCAGTGTGACTGCTGTGAAGCCACCTCTACAATTTTCTTCTTCAACTCCTCCAATCTGCTGTCCAGAATTGTATTGTCAATGGCAAAGTCCTCATCAACCAGGTGAACTGTAGTAGGTTTGTCGCTTAAGAAAGAGCGGATTTCCTTTAAGTATATCTGCCCACATTCACAGCGATAATCCTAGAAATGTAAAGACAATTTACATAAAGTAAATGACAACCAGTCTCCTTAATAAAAATGAAGAGTAGCATTATTTATATACTGTAGTATACAATGATAAACTCTTGGTTTGTGTAATGCCATTTTGTCAATTTTTGCAAGTATTGTCTGATGTTAAAAAAACATTCATTACTTTTGGACCATTTGTTTGTCTCCTTTAGATACTACCAAATATCTCTCAATCACTCATTTCTTAAACATGTTAAACACTAATATATCGCCTTATTAAACTGTTTTTGTCCTTACACTCTTAAATTATTCATATGAATTAGATTGATTTAGTCTCAAAATTGTTCTGTACAGTTGTACCACACCTAAATGTGTTGAGGATGAGAGTGCTAAGAAAAGATATTGATTCTCTAGCGATGCTGAAGTTTCAGTAATTTGTAATACATGTACTGTCTAGACATACACAGTGATTTCCGTCCATGGCACCCAAAAACAGGAAAGCATTAGGCAATGTTAATTTGGTATATATTCCTGGTATACATGTTGAGTTAATGACATACTCGATAGATACTACAAGATAGATGTTCAACTGGGTACAAACCAATTTCCAGGAATCCATGACAAGATCATTTCTTATGTTCATAGCTTCCTTTCAACTGCTGAGTATTGAAACAATCTTTGCTTTTCATTAGAAAAACTACATCATTCCAAATTTGGTAAAACTATGTTATTCTATGTCTGAGTACATACATACATACATAAATGCATGCATCCATGCATGCATGCATGCATGCATGCATACATACATACATACATCCATACATACTTGAAGTATATAATGTGCAGCAATAAATTAATTGTCATGGACATTCAGTATGAAACTGATATGGAATAGAAAATCACTGATATTGTCTCAGAAAATGTCAAGATAAATAGATGCAGTGTTAAAATATGTAAGTGTATAAATTCTGGTCAATACATACTTAAGATAAATACCCAATGTCACCCACCACATACTCCCTAACTCCAAAAGTATAATTTCAAGTAAAAGTTGCAATGAAGACATAAGTTTATATGAATAAATTCTATTCTTTAATTGATATCTAGTAAAATATTCAGAGATAATAACTAGCCAATACTCAGAAGATACAGTGATATAAACATACAAGTTTCAAATATACAATAACAAGGAGTTGTTTAGGAAAATCTAAAACTTACGGAATGCATACATATGCAACATACTAAACCAAATCTATAAATATATTATTGTAAAAGCCCCTTAGCCTGAAGGTTTTAGCATAATGCAATATATTCCTCAGATATATCTACAAAACTATCTTTGGTAAAATCTGTTCATAATTCTTTTTGTTTTACAATGCACACAATCCCAGGCAACTAAAAACCTTTAAAATCTTATGTGCACTGATGTGTCTATTAGTCACCTTGTATATTGGATCAATGAGGTCTGCTGAAAACTCTAATGTCAATATAACCCCAGGTTGAGTAGCAGTCCTGGACGTGATGATGGTACCATTTTCACTTGGGACTAACTAAACATTATACTAAGGCTTTCAATAAAATGCTATATTGATATCATCATTTGCTAATGAGGAGTGCAAATAAACAAATCTTTAAATAGATTACAATGGTACCCATACCAGATGTCAGATGGCTGCCATTAATAAATATATGACTGATACGATATCATACTAAGTCTTACGCTAAAAAGGCCACAACAGTATGATTATCAATGCAAAAGAAACAGCCATAACAAGATTTATCAGATAAGTAACATGGTGGTCATATTGGAGGTCTAATTGGGAAAAAGGTCAAATAGGTAAAATAGATTAAATAGATTAAAAGTAAATATAGGTAAAATGTAAAATAGATTATTAAATTACAAACTTGCTGCATGGAAATAATGTCATTCAAGGTGATGATTTTGATGAAGTTGTTCAATAGACAAACTAACCTTCTTACTGTTGACTTTGAAGTCAGTAATGATATTACCAAAATTACATATAATTTCAATGATTTCTTGTCATAAATTGAAAGTGAGACAGTGAGCATTTACTTAATGATGTAAATAATACTGATAATGGGAAATCAAATCAAGTTTTTTTTCTTAGCTTTAAATACAGTATTTGATATAAAAAAGTTATGCTACATAAATTACTAGAAAATAATCTTACAACAACTCGTTACAATGGTTTTTCGTCCTATCTCACTACAGTGGTCCTCCTCTTGAATGACACTGCCTCATGTCCATGGCACTAATGATTTTTTGTTCAAATGTATCCCCCTAGTTACCCCTCCTTTGCCAATATACTAATGCAAAAACTATCAAATTCTGCCCTGATGAGAGGCCACATATAGGTGCTTGCCGATATAAAAGTTATGAACATTTGTTGATTTTTAAATTTAAATTAAATTAAATTTGTTGATTTTTAAATTTAAATTTTAAATTCAATACCTTGAAGCTTGTTCTAATATACCTTGAAATGGTCCCAAAAAAGATAAGTTCTGATTATTGGTACTACTCTATGTTTCTTTGTTCAGCTCAAATCAGCATAACATCCTGTCATCAGGAATTACAATTGGTATATCAGCCATTGCGACTGATCTATTCGTTTTGCCAAATGTACTTGTAAGCAGGGTTGCACCTAAAACCCAAAGGATGTGGACAGTACACTCTATCCTCCAAATTTGGAGATACCACATTTAAAGGGATATAGGAAAGTGTTTACTTGTAAGCAGGGTTGCACCTAAAACCCGAAGGATGTGGACAGTACACTCCATCCTCCAAATTTGGAGATACCACATTTAAAGGGATATAGGAAAGTGTTTGTACATACTGGAAAAGTAGTGACAGACACAAATCATAAATTTGCTTGGACAGTTTGCTATCTAAACAGTTTTTGAACATATAGCAAAATTACTACTCAATTTGTCAGGAAAGGAGTTCTTTGTTGGCAAGCATGCAATATATTAACAGAAATGCAGATTTTTAGTAATACAAATTTCACCATTTAGTACTTCTGATTTATTTTGTTTCATTAAAAATGATATGCTGAGGTGAGAATTTACTTTTTAATCCAATATTTTGCATTACGTATTCAGTAACTATGACCAAAACTCATTCACAGAACTGCATTTCCAAAACAAATATCACAGTTTTCTCTTCTCCTGCACAAACAAATATATAGATGATTATTAACTATTAATAGATACATTTTTGTTAAGATGGTCTCAAGTGAGAATAGACTACCGTATTTTGTTGTGTATAACGCGCACTTTTTTTTAACCTAATTTTCTTATGTTAAGTCGGGGGTGCGCGTTGTATACAAGAACTAAAAAAAAAAAGATTTTTTCCAGGTCGATCTGAAGAGGATGAAGGTACTCACTACTTGTGAAATATTAAATCCATTGTACATTGCATTGTAACCAAAATGTTTACCGGTACTAGCCGTATTAAAGAAATAAATAATGCTTACAAATAGCAAGTCTTGTTCTTTGATTGCTTATGTTAAAAAACTGGTTTCATTTCACATCACTGTGTCAAGTTTTGTTCTGTGCCTCAGCCGGAAATACATGTACATAACGACTGGCAATTTGTTCAAAAGCTGTGCAAAGTGCCGCATTGGAGCGAAACAAATACCACTGTGTGGTTTACCGTACTTTTTCCGTAAATGTTCAGTACCGTATTCCATAACTGTTGATCTAATCGAATTTTTCTTCATTTATTATTGGTTGAATTGAAATATAATATGTGTAGAATTCAACTAGTGTTAATGTTCTCATCAGAGCATCTGTTGGGGACATATTTTTTGCGACTACGGGTTCTTTCTTACGGGAACACTGATACGTTGTGGAACAAAATAATCAATGTATGAAGTCGGAAAACATTTTTTCCTCTTTGGAAAATAAGCTTGTTACTTAGATTTATTTCTCATCTTAAATCATAGTATTTGAGATATCTTTGCGATTATACAGTGATCAATGGCTTCAATGCTTCATTGACTCGGTGTGGTCTTTTCACGGTAATTGGCGCCAGGTAAGCTTTGATGCGCTCAACATTGTTACAATGCTTTGTCTCGGTGAGCAGTATTTAATTGATTCAGGACATACAGCGACTTCTCGAAAGTGATGACGACGAAGTGGAATTTGAGGGATTTGATGCAATAGATTGCGTCAACTAGACGAACATGTAAAGGGCCCTTTTAAGAGCCAACAATAAAATCGGAAAGATACAATATCAATATTGCCACTTTTTCATTCACTATCTAAAATGATCAGCTGTTGTTGCACTATGAAAACGGAGCGAAATACCGGTAGTCACAATTTTAAAATGCATTATATCACATGCGCGTTATATGGCAGAACTACGTTTTTTCCACTTATTTTGGATCGAAAATCGGGGTTATGTTACCAAAGTGGTTAGAGCATCCAACTCAATGTGGGAGGTCATGGGTTTGAATGCTGGCCAAGTCATATGAAAGACATAAAAATGGTACTAGCATCTGCCTTGTTTGGTGCTCAGCATTACCAAGTGTAACGTGGGCGCTGCGGGTGATCAAAGTGTTATTAAGACAATATTGCACAAGGCCTGGTCAGAGGTATTGCGCAACTTGGAAACAACACTTGAAGATCGCCTCCCACTAATTGGCGTTATCTAGGAGATGATCGCTACGGTGTGATATGCCCGGTCAGTGAGTATAGTAATCTGAGATGGTACTTTGAACAAGACAATACACGAGCCCCCGTAAAGATAAAATATGAATTTAATTGAAAATACAATTAAGAAAAGAATGACACTGTGAATTACACTTTCTCTCTTTCTGAATACAATTAGTTCAGAAAAATACAAATACTGAAGCTTTAAAATAATGGATACATTCAAAGAATCCAAACACTAATGAAAATAAATGAAGTTAACCGTTAATACTGAGAGTAAATTTCATCAAGGAATCGAATGTTCATTTAACACTGGACTGTTGAATGATTCAACATGACCTTTTTCGTCGACTGGTTTTTCTTTCTTTCCCCTGCGTGCGTCCGTCTTCAGCTTGCCCTTTGATTGAACTTATTCCACACTCTGACTTCTTATTTCTTTCCTTTTGACTTCTCGCTGATTTTCACTCTTGCCCAAAATAAACTATTGCCGTTGACTTCTCGCTGATTCTCACTCTTGCCAAAGTAAACTATTTTTCCTTGTGTTTTTGACGTGCTTCTACCGTTTGATTTCCCGGCGGACTTTCCTGAGTTTTATTTTTACGAAGGCACTGCTGTAAAATTACCCCCGGAGCCTTTATTCCGGAATTAAGGATAGTAGTTCAACACTACTGCTTTCTTGCAAAGCGCCTTCCAGAAGACTGATTTAAACTCATTAGCTCAGAGAATATATGTCCCAATCCTAGGTTTCGACCCAACCCTCCGTCCTGTACATTTGACCAATCGGCATAAAAGCTATTCTTACTGACCTTATGGAAATCGTCTCTCACGATGCCAAAAATGCCACTTAGGATCGAAATGTCGCCTTATCATTTGTCTCAATCATTTTTGAAAGCTCTACGTGAGTAATCCCATAATTTTACGTGTCAAACACTCAGTCCGTTTTCACTTTAATAATTGTACCAAGCCTGACCAAGTTAAGAAAACATTTTTCCCGTTCCAAACTCTGCCCCAAGACAGTCGATTGTCGGCTAGCCTACGAATTAATTACTGGATGTCACCGACGAAAAATTTGGCACTTGACATTACCCCCTTTCTAAGAGAAAAATCGGTATTTTTACTCTCCCAAATTTTTCGGTGATCTATACTGCTCCCGTTACATGTCCTTAGGTGACCTATTCACTTCAGCCATTCCTAACTGACTTAAACAATCAGCTCCTACATTATCCCTACCTTTGATGTATCACATTAGAATCTGATACTGTTGTAGAAACAGCGACCATCTCATTAATCTACCGTTAGTTAATTTCGCCTGGGCCAAATAAGCTAGTGGTTGATGATCTGTTTCTAAAGTAAACCTCCTACCATACAGATACCGTTGGAACTTAGTTATTCCAAATATAATTGCCAAACGTTCTTTCTCCGACACTGAATAATTAATTTCTGCATTTGAGTTTCCTACTTCCATAAGCAACTGGGAATAAGCTTCCCTCGTGTTCTTGCAGTAACACTGCCCCTAAACCTCTATCACAAGCATCTGTCCTCAAAACAAAATCCCGTGTCACGTCAGGTAACTTAACTATGGCGTCTGACGTCAGTCTGTCTTTTAGCGTCTGAAATGCGCGTTCACATGCGTCTGTCCATACTACTTTGGTCGGCGCTTTTTTCCGAGTCAAGTCAGTCAATGGACTTGCAATAGCACTAAAATTTGCCACATTTCTCCTATAGTATCCTGCCAAACCTAGAAAAGATCTAACTTCAGTCTTAGTAGTTGGTCGTAATGCGTCCCTAAGTTGTTTGACCTTTGAACTCTCTGGTTTTAACGTATCTTCGCTGAGGGTATGTCCTAGGTAGTCTAATTGTCTGAACCCTATATGGCACTTCGATGGTCGTGCGGTCAGTCCGGTTTGTCGTAGTCGTTCTAAGACTTTTTTCAGCAAAAGTATGTGTTCTTCCCATGTAGCTGTAGCTAATAGAAGATCGTCCATGAAGTTGGAAACTCCCATCCACGCAATGGTTCAAGGAATTTCCGCATCATACGGGTGAAGACACTGGGCGCGTTCTGCACCCCGAATGGCATGACCACCCACTGGTAAGTCCCATCTGGAGTTGCAAAGGCGAGTTTTGCTCTGTCTTCACTACGGACTGGAATTTGCCAGTATCCTTTGGACAGATCGATCTTAGAAAAATATTTAGCATGGGTTACTCCTGCGAAAATAGACTCAGGGTCAGGTAAAAGTTCTACCTGGAATTCTGTAATGCGGTTTAACTTTCGGTAGTCGACACAAAATCTGTGTGTCCCATCCTTCTTCTGTACCAGTACAACAGGAGAGCTATACGCCGACTCGCTTGGTTCGATAATACCCAAGTCTAACATAGTTTCAACTTCCTTACGGACTGCTTCTAACTTCGCGTACGGCAACGGATACGGTCTTAACTTTACTGGGTTATCGTTCAGCAGCTTCAAAAAGAACTCCTCCAGCTCTGTCCTCCCCGGTCTCTCTGTTAAGACGCTCAAATATTCTTGAAGTACCGACTCCACCTCTTTACGTTGGTCTGATGTTAACGTAACGTCAAGTGTGACGTCGACGTAGGTCTCCTCCCTCGTCAACGGACAACTAGGGAGTACTTCCGCCTGCCCTGCGTTGTCGTCGGATTCTTCCGTCACGACGGTAGCCACCACGAACTCTGTGGGTGGTTCTCGCACACGGTACCGCTTCAAAAGATTTACGTGGAACAACTTATCCTTATCCCCTACTTGGATACGGTAGGTTTGTCCACCTTTCTTCTCTGTTACAACAAATGGCCCCCTCCATGAGACTTGCAGCTTGTTGTGCTCCAATGGCAACAACAACAACACCTTGTCACCCACCTCAAAGTGACGTTCCTTCGCCCTTTTGTTGTAATACTTGGCTTGACGTCCCCTTGCTTCGCAGAGATTTTCTTGAGCCAATTTACAAACTTCTTCCAGTTTGTTACGCAAGTCGACAACATATTGGTATGTCGTGCGCACTTCTTCGGATGCTTGCTCATCCGTCCATAACTGTTTCAAGACAGCCATGGGTCCCCTTACCGTCCGCCCATAAACTAATTCAAAAGGTGAAAAACCCAAACTTGCCTGCGGTACTTCACGATACGCGAACAGTATCGCCGGAAGGTATCGATCCCAATCCCCAGGTCGACCTTCACATAGCTTCTTTAAAGCCTGTTTCAATGTCCCATTGAAACGTTCTACCAACCCATTACACTGCGGGTGGTACGGGGTAGTCGTCAGGTGTCTAATGGAGAGTAATCGATTTACCTCTTCCATCACCTGGCTCACGAACTGTGTCCCTTGGTCGGTCAGTATCTCGTCTGGAACTCCGACTCTCGACCACACCCCTAACAAGGCCTCAGCCACCGTGACTGAGTCAATGTTCTTCAAGGCCACTGCCTCCGGGTACCGGGTAGCGTAATCTACGACCGTTAATATATACCGATTTCCACTTTCCGCCGCCGGCTTAATCGGACCTACTAAATCCATCGCCACTCTCGAGAAAGGTTCATCTATTAGTGGGGTGGTTCCTAGTGGCACTGGGCGATGGGAGGTTTTTGGTGCCACTCGCTGACACTTGTCACATGACAAACAAAACCTCCTCACATCCCCATGCACATCTGGCCAATAAAACTCCCTCACCAACCTATCTCTGGTCTTCGCCACGCCCCATGTGGCTTCCGAGAAGACCCTCATGTGCTAACCTAAGCACTTCGTCGCGCTTCCCTACGGGTACCACAACTTGTTTAAACGTATCGACCCCTTTCTTGGCGTACCGATACAAAATACCGCGCTTTGTCGCGAACTTAACCTCGCCGTCTGGCAATTTCCATACGGACCCGTCCGTCGCGTACCTACGTACCTTGTCAAGAGACACATCTTCCTTTTGAAGCTTCTCTAACTCACCAGGTACCAAAATGTCTATGGGCGAAGTCACGGATCTTAGCGGCTTCGACCCTGACCTTCGCTTCATAGCCCTCGTCTCCACTGACCCGACATGTATAGGGTTACATGTCATAGGGTTAGGTTGGGGCAACACATACCTACACCCTAATATTACGTCATGAGACAGTCCCGACAAACACGCTGCTTGAATTCGCCCTTTTACATATGGCGAATCAAGGTCTATGCTAACGACCGGAAGCGAATCTTTCGTTCTGTTAGCGAACTGTACTTCCACCGTCTCACCTGTATAATCTCCAGGTTTGACGTATCTACGATCTACCAAGGCCGGGTAGCTACAGCCGGTGTCATACAGCACCGTGGCTTCCTCACCATTTACCGTAGCTCTCGCTATATTCGTAGACTCCACTGTTTTCCTTTTCTTAACAGTATTCGGAGTTACCGAATTAACCGTTGTCGGACGATACTTTCTACAGTCCTTGACAACATGGCCTGGTTTATTACAGCCATAACACACTGGCTCACCTCTTCTACCCGAGGTATCCCTATCTACCCCTTGAGTCTTTCCCGACCCACGGAAATGTACTTGGCTGGGATTTCCGGCCCCTGGCCTCCCACCATTTTGACCATTTCATCTATGGGGTGCTACCTCAGTGGTCTTTCTAAACTCACTGATTCCAAGTCGGTCCCTACCGTTCCAAGTAGTTGGACGCGCATGCGCGCTCTCATAGCGCTCGGCTATTATGCTTATCTCATCCAAAGTTGAGAATTCGCGCTCCGCCAAAAACACAATTAAATCTTTTCTGTAGGTACTTAACACATGTTCCTTTAAAATCTCTTCGCGAATACCTTCGTACGTTAACGCGGTGCCAGACATTTTTATCCATTTATCAAAAATCACGCGCACTCGACTGTGAAATTGCGCGTGCGTTTCGGTAGCCCTTTTCGACGATTCCCTAAAAAGTTTCCGGAACGTTTCCGCTGACAACTCATAGTGGCGAAGTAAAGCTTTATTCAGAGTGTCATAATCGTCTATCTCGGCTGGGGTCATGTTGTGGTACACATCTTTTGCCGCCCCCTGTAAAAAGGCTGAAATATTGATGGCCCACTGGTCTTTAGGTATTTGATGAACCAGAGCCAACTTTTCAAACTGCGTCAAAAAGTTGTCAATTATTTATTCCTTGTCATTAAACATCGGCATGGTTAACTGTATGGGTCGTCTGTCTTCCACGCGACTACTCGGGGTGTCCGGACGTACGTTCGATTCTTCACAACTCCTGAACTCGGCTTCGAGCCTTAGTCTCTCCATGGCTAGCATATGATCCCTTTCTCTTACCTTTTCTTCTGCTTGTAGTCGCGCGAGTTCCACTTCTCTCTCCTTCTCTCTAGTTTTATCTTCCGCCTGAAGTCGGGCTAATTGTTCTCGTTCTCTAGCTTTTTCTTCCTTGTGTTCTTTCAAACTTCTTTCCATAAATTCAGTTAGTTTGTCACCCTCATACCCAAGTTCGTCTTTTCCAATGGATTTAAATTCCTTTAGTAACTGTCTGTCTGTCGCCATTACGTATGTTTTGTCTTTCCTTTTTCTCTAGAACTATGTCCTTAACTGACCTACAATCAGGGTTTTTTCCTACGAAAATAGTTTGACCTAAAATAACCTTATCTGCAGCGAGATGGACAGGTCGAATCAGCCGCAATTAATTGACCAGACCGAAATTCCAGTAACAGTGGGATACTGCTAACCAGACGTGATTAATTGCTGTCTAAAATACCGTACAGCCCAACTTATTGGTTCTTGTCTCAAGAGACTATTTAGGTAGTGCCACTTTAACGCTAATAATAATTTCACACAGAAGGTATAAATCTCAAATTCTACAAACCACTTTTAACGTACACAATTTGCATGCAAGTATACAAAAATGGCAGACAATGTTTGATTCACTCGATTCCTACTTAATAATGATAACAAATTTATGCCTTTGTTCAAAATACGCTCAGATACTTCAATCACAATGAAAACCTTCAGAATCCCAAGACGAGGCCCCACTTTGTAACGTGGGCCCTGCGGGTGATCAAAGTGTTATTAAGACAATATTGCACAAGGCCTGGTCAGAGGTATTGCGCAACTTGGAAACAACACTTGAAGATCGCCTCCCACTAATTGGCGTTATCTAGGAGATGATCGCTACGGTGTGATATGCCCGGTCAGTGAGTATAGTAATCTGAGATGGTACTTTGAACAAGACAATACACGAGCCCCCGTAAAGATAAAATATGAATTTAATTGAAAATACAATTAAGAAAAGAATGACACTGTGAATTACACTTTCTCTCTTTCTGAATACAATTAGTTCAGAAAAATACAAATACTGAAGCTTTAAAATAATGGATACATTCAAAGAATCCAAACACTAATGAAAATAAATGAAGTTAACCGTTAATACTGAGAGTAAATTTCATCAAGGAATCGAATGTTCATTTAACATTGGACTGTTGAATGATTCAACATGACCTTTTTCGTCGACTGGTTTTTCTTTCTTTCCCCTGCGTGCGTCCGTCTTCAGCTTGCCCTTTGATTGAACTTATTCCACACTCTGACTTCTTATTTCTTTCCTTTTGACTTCTCGCTGATTTTCACTCTTGCCCAAAATAAACTATTGCCGTTGACTTCTCGCTGATTCTCACTCTTGCCAAAGTAAACTATTTTTCCTTGTGTTTTTGACGTGCTTCTACCGTTTGATTTCCCGGCGGACTTTCCTGAGTTTTATTTTTACGAAGGCACTGCTGTAAAATTACTCCCGGAGCCTTTATTCCGGAATTAAGGATAGTAGTTCAACACTACTGCTTTCTTGCAAAGCGCCTTCCAGAAGACTGATTTAAACTCATTAGCTCAGAGAATATATGTCCCAATCCTAGGTTTCGACCCAACTCTCCGTCCTGTACATTTGACCAATCGGCATAAACGCTATTCTTACTGACCTTATGGAAACCGTCTCTCACGATGCCAAAAATGCCACTTAGGATCGAAATGTCGCCTTATCATTTGTCTCAATCATTTTTGAAAGCTCTACGTGAGTAATCCCATAATTTTACATGTCAAACACTCAGTCCGTTTTCACTTTAATTATTGTACCAAGCCTGACCAAGTTAAGAAAACATTTTTCCCGTTCCAAACTCTGCCCCAAGACAGTCGATTGTCGGCTAGCCTACGAATTAATTACTGGATGTCACCGACGAAAAATTTGGCACTTGACACCAAGTAAGTGTTAGGACTGGTTGTCCCGGTGTCAAGATAACGTGGCTGGGTGGGACATAATGCTACATATCTGTGGCATGATGCTCCAGTTTTAGACATTACGATAAACTGCCAGACTGCTTCTATCATAGCGATATGACTGAAAATTGTTAAAGCTAAGTAAAAAATCCATATCACACATAGTATGTGCCACTATCTATAAATAATCATTCTCTTTCTTCTGATTATTACTGGTAGCAGACATATGATGAATAAAGCAGACTTAAGTCAGAGAAATTCCACTTCAGTGTCCCATGAGAGTATGTTGAATGTAATGACATACATCCATAGTAAACTGTTAAAACACACCATGTATCATGTTGCTTGTACCAGAACATGCCATGTATCATGGTACTTGTACCGAAAGATGCCATTAGTTTTGCACTCAAATATTATACAGTATTGATGTGTATATTTGCAGCTGATTTCTGGTAAAATTTACTGGAACCAGTAGTCGTCTTCAGGCTCATTATGTTAGGGGTCAACACATTATAAACCAACTTGAGTCAGTATCATAGGGAGGCTCAATTGGGGTGTTCAGCGGACTGAAAAGAATACTGTGTAATTGACTGTTATAATTACTATAGGGTTCTACCAACATTATTGAACAAGGACATTACAAAAACCTTTTGCATAACCAAATTTAATAACATCAATGTCAGATCAAATGTCAGATCAAAGTTCAATGATTGAAACTACAGGGGAATAAAACAAGCAAAGGACTCGGCTTGTTTTAAGTTTCTATAGAGGTAATCAAGGACTCTGCTTGTGTTAAGTTTCTATAGAGGTAATCAAGGACCCCGCTTGTGTTAAGTTGGTCTGGAGGAAAGAAAATAATGGACTCTGCTTGTTGATAATTTTCTCTGGAGGTAATTAAACACAAAACTCTGCTTGTGATAATTTTCCCCTAGTGGCTGAGTGGTCTAAAGCGCTTTCCGTTACAGATAACTGCCATCTTACCTCTGCATGGGTTCGATTCTAAGATTCGGCTAATGTAGTTATGTGAGAAAGCTTGCCAGTAGCTTCTTGTAAGTTGGTGGTCCTTTACAGAGGTTTTCCCAGGTTCTTCCTCCACCAATACTACTTGCTGCCATGTATAGCCTATCTTGTGGTGAAAAATGGCGTTAAACCCTAAAACAAATAAAAACAAACTCTGGAGGTAATTCAACAAAGGACTCTACTTGTGATAATTTTCTCTGGATGGAAGTAAACTAAGGACTCTGCTTGTGATAATTTTCTCTGTAGGTAAGTAAACACTAGGAAGTTTGCACATTAAGAGCTTATACCTTTCTACCAGGATGTAGAAAGATGGATTTCATCTGAGGCATACCAAATTTAGAGCACACTCAACAAATCTTTGAAAAGGTTTCTTGTTGAGCTAAAAAATTTTTGGCTAGGTAATTTGGGATCATAGTTCTTCTAAAAACCACTGTCAACTTAGAAATCAAACTTGTTTAGTGTCTTCATGACAAATAGCCAAATGTAGCAGAATATTAATATTATAACTGGATATAACTGACCATAACTCTTTCAAACCAACTTGTGGAATTTGAAGAAAAAAAATGTATTTCAAGGTCTCCTCAATATAAAGGAGCAAGCTAAATTTGGTTAAAATCCAATAAATCTTTTCAGATTAATTTACTCTGGAGGTAATTCAACAAATTGTCATTTTGGCTCAAGTTAAAAATTATTAGAAATGCTGTGATTAAACATTGCGAAATTTAATTTTGCATCATTCCATCTGTTTCAGACTTGAATGTATTTCATTTTCAAAAACAAAACATACAATGACATAATGTGGATAAACAAAATATAAACTGATCATGGATCAAGCGAAAATGACCAGTTGTGAAATTAAATCCAATCCCCATCACTACAATCCATTAATCGTTGCTGCTAATACCAATACTAGGTGAATATGCAATCTGAGTCAACACCTCATACAAAGCATTAAACAATGTGAATTCATTCAAAATGTCAAATAAATATAATAATCAATGTTTAATTCATAAATTAGTCTAACAATTCGTCTTAATGTTGAAAAAGTGTAAAGGTACTATAACTCAGATGAGTGTTTGTTTGCCAGTTTTCAATTCCTTTGAACACTAAATTTTAAATAAAATTCTAGCAAGTATTTGAAAATAATAACTTTATTCTTTACATAAAAAAGAAAATATTTAATAATAATTTACAGTTTGTAATCCAACGGGAATAAACAAATTTCAAGAAATCGTTTGGAATATAATAACAATAAATCAGCATGTATATCTTTAAGGTAACTATGTCATTTCTTCAATGTATGGCGAATGAACAATCTAAAGGATATGACATTTAAGAATCCAAAGGATATGCAATTGCTTAATTTTTATTTATCTCTATATACTAAAATTCATTATATATATTTTTTTAACTATTTACTACATCCAAGCAAACCACCTAATAATCTATTTTTTCTAGTTAAATATTTCTTTAATAACAATTACCAGATATAAAACCCTCAGATAACTACTACAACCATGCAAATCCAGCCCTCCCAGGGTGAAATCATCTAGGTGGCAGGGTCCAGATTCATAAATTTGCCCCATGGCAAATTCTTAAGTTAAGGCTATGGTCACGTGTGACTTTTTCAGCTATTATTGTTTACTATTTAAAAAAATATGGATATATTTGTAAACTAGGTGTTTCGGGACTGTGTTGTTCTTGAAATTGATGTCAGGCATATGCACCTTCCATAGTTACTCTGCAGTATTTCGATAGTGAAATATCAATAGTGGGCTAGGAAGAAGAGCTAGCCTCCCACAGCAGTAAACACATGGGTTTGGGGCAAGTAGAATATCTATAAAAAAATGGCTTGGATGACAAATATTTTCAATTGCATCAGCCTATTGGCAGATGGAGAAGTTGAGAAAACAGTGGACTGACAACATCACAGAATGGAACAGGAAAGGTATTCAGAGACACAGACATTGGCACATGATCAAGACAAGTGGAGGAAACTGATCAGATGTTCGGCAACACAGCACCTCAACAGCACACTAGGTCAAGAGACTGACGATGATCTAAACATATGAAATTATTTTACCTCACTTGTTTATTTGATTTGTTATGATTTCTTTATACTATGTCACAAAGATTGCAGTATTAAATTTGTACACACAAACTGGTCCCTGTACCCTTAGTTAAAAACCTACAACTTGTCTGCCAACCTAGAATTCAGTAAGAGTGATCTCCCCTTGATAAACATTGGCAACAAATCTGTGGTCGTAACTACTTGAACAGAATCATTCATGGTAATTCAGTTCCTGTAGTAAACATATGCAAATATCATGATATAAAAATTTTAATAGCCTAAACTTTCTGAGTACTCATGGATCAAACATGTATTTATCAGTGTACATACATCATTGATTACAGCTTCTGCAGAGAGAAAACCCCATGAGCCGTGGCATTTTCTCGAACTGCATGTATTCAGTAATGGGCCTTTCAAACTCAAGTCTTAAACAGACTGAAATTCAATCAATAAAACAATATGTCTTTTGTTTTCAGTTACAACTAGGATAAGATATTAAAAGATTCTTTTTTTCTAAACTCATGAGCAAACTTATATTCATCAGAATAAACACATCCTAGAGAAAGCTTCAGTATGGATAAATCCTTGAAAAAGCTTCAGTATACAGAAAACTATATGGACCACAGCATTTTCTGGATCTACATGTATTTAAAACATTTGCCTTCAAAGGTGCACCAAAGTGTCAAGTGCTGATTTCATTAACAAGAACTCCAAATTCGCATCTGTAACGGCACTGAAATTCTATCAGTGAATCAAGGTCTCTTTTTTTCTCAGTTATAATCAGAATAAGTTGACCCTCAAAAGATTCATTTTATTATTATCGTACTTTCATTATCAACTAGGTATGGCCAGAGAAACCCATATATACTTATTTCTAAACTGGTTCCCTTTCTTCAATATCATTAGTACTCCCGAGTATATAAGGCATGCTTTATATATGGATCAAACAGTGGGGACAATGGGGGACTATTTTATGATTGGTTAAGTATTAATAAAGAAACATAGTTTTGGATAGAAACTTGGTTTTTTTCCGCAATATTTTGCCGAATCAAATTACCTTAGGAAAATAGGTAAGAAGTGGACGGAGTTATGTTCCCAAAAAGAGACCAACTCCAATTCTCTAAGGTATGTGAGATGAATTTTAGATAACACAAAGTGAGAATACACTCCATAGGTTGGGGAGTGGTTTCAAAAGGGAAGTGATCTCTTCTGCATATCAATGAAAAATCATAAACCATCATCGTTACGAAACTAAAATGATTCAGTAATGAGACCTGTTGCATCATAGCTATATGTCCCATCAGGCTGATTTGAGTCTTTAGAGTTCGCAAATGGGCCATGTAAACAATTCAGAGATGAAGTGTCCAGAGTAGACAGGGATTTCACTAGATCAATCTTATTTCCCAAAAATGGGAGCCTATTCATGGCAATGAAAGCAGGGAACACCATGAGCGATACTGACCTAAATGTCAGAACTGAAAGCAGTTTGGGTCAACTGATATTGCATGCATTTTGCTTCTGCCTGATTAGTAAATCATAATAGATTCTGTTTAAGCCAATGTTTTTGGACGTTTATTGTCAAATTTCGAGGAGCAGACATATCTGTGTTTTGTACACTATCCTCTCTCCATGATGATGCAAGTCAGAACTGTTGGAATAGTAGATTTTGGTTTTGATTGGTACTATTTTTACTCAAGCAGCCATAATAGCAAGTTAGCAGTGTTTGAGGTATTGAAGCCTGCAGTAGTGCAAATTGTTTTTGTGTCCACAGCAGTGTGAAGAGTGTATGCCTTCGTGCACTGATAAAGTAGAAAGCCATCTTGTTACAGTGATTCTCTCAACCACTGGGCTAAGAACAATATGTGACTGGTGATACAAAAGTTGGGGGAGTTTGACATTCAAACTCTAGAAACAAAGAGACCATTATGCTTGCTGATTAGCCTGGAATATGACAAACCTGAACATGGGTTTGTCATTGAAGACAGCAATTAAGACAATCCCAAACAAGACTTTATTCTACCTTGTCATTGAGATAAATGACCACTGAGGTATTGTGAGACAAAACAAATACTCACTTTTGGTGTAGCTCATCTAGCCAACAATGACTGGTATTCAAAATGACTCTGATCACAAGAATATTTATATTTATGATCTTAAGAGGCACAATCCATTAACATCTGTGCTCACATCCATGACTGCGGCTTCCTTTATTGTACTTTGCAAGGGTATAGTGAGGTCGCCGACATGCTGAAATGGAACATTGTACTTGTTCCGATTGTAACAAGTTGGTCCATGGTGCAAAGTATCAGTTTCCATTGTAAGAACATGCTCATTTGTATTGCGTGCATAAACCGGAGATCTAGAATTAAGAGGTCTGCTGCCATATTCAGCAAACAGAGCAGATGAAGAAATTCTTAGGTGGAGAGACTGTCCTATATAAGCAAGGAAAACACCATTATACTGACGCTCAACAATCATTCCTGAGGGAGCCATACTCTGTTTAACCAAATGTTGAACTCATACAATAGGTGATCTAAAAGTACTGATGGTATTAGGTCAGAAATAGATTAACAAGGGATATAATAACCAGATATTAGTGCGTGTGTGTGTGTATGTGTGTGTGTGATTTGGAATTTTTACGTTGGTTTAACAATGTTTCAGTCATATCACTATGATATCTGCAGTGTAACAGTTTATAGTGATGTCTAGCATTGACCCATCATGCCACAGAATGTGTCCCACCAAGTCACATTATCCTGACACCAGGCTGACCAGTACTAACAATGACCTCTTAATTCTAAGCTCCAAGCAGGGCAGCTGTAAGTATCAAGTAAACAATCTAACTGTGTTTATATTCTGCATAACAAGAAATAAAAACCAGCCATGAGGACATTGCAAATGTCAAATCCTTGACAGAAATTTTCCCAGTATAAATTTTCATCCTTTTGTTTCTGTCAGTGAAACTACAGGTACTGTTTTACTTGCATGGAAGCTGATATAAAAAAGGTACCGGTAGTAAAATAATCGCTGGATTATTTCGTGTCAAAAATTTCTAAGAGATGAACATTAACAGCTGCACTTCGTTGAATTGAATGCGTTTACGTCTTACGTCATACCGAAATATTTGCCAGCATAATGGGGTTATCGACTTTACAGGGATCAAAATAATCTAGGAACAAATATCATGACAAAGGATGTTTTGAACCAAATCGAAACGATCTACATACACAGGACCTCAAGATAACTGAGGTCAAGATAAGTGGGTCTCACTGTACTAAAAAGATGCAGATTTCCTATTCAATTTTCTACTTTATATTACAGCAACAAATTAAATGAATTTTATTAAATTACCAATTAACACATATCAAAATATGTCAGAAACCATTTGCTGAACTTGGCACTGGGAACAAAAGGCAAGACACAGCATTGAACATTGAAAATGTCATGTACTGATGCTTACTTATATATGGACAATGGGACCATCCCAAGGTCAATCGACAGAATATGGCTAATATACAAAATTAAAGTAACCATCAGCTTACCTGTTGAGCCTGTACATCATACTTGAGGGGTTTTCTCGGACCAGGGTTGTTACCACCAATAGAAACTTTCCTGCCAATGTGATGTAAAAAATTGCTGAAAATACTCCGCGGTTTCTGAAATAAAAAAGAAGTAGTGATATGGTAAGCAACTGTTCATATAAAATATACCGATCTCTCTGGTATCCCATTAAAGACCCTAAAATGTAGATTAGTACAAATGATGATAGTATATCTATTTTCAAAGTAATCCATACCAAAAGAAAATTGTATTATAAGTTGGCCTTACTGCATCATTAAAAGGCATAATAATTATCCTTCAAGATGGTGGCTTTAAAAAGGTATCAAATGGTGATTGATACCATGAATTGTTGTCACTGTTGTTCTTCTTATCGCTGTGATTATTATTAGTATTATTAATGGTATAAACATTTCCAATAGGTTTTGTGAATTTGCACAACTTGAAAACTCCTACGATTATTGTGTAATCCACCCATAAAAGTTGACATGAGGAGATGTGTCACTCTAAGGATAATCCTAGCAGCTGTTTGGTTTTAAGATTTTGAAGTTTTTGGAGTAGAAATTGAAACAAACCAGACAGATTTGAGTTACAGTAGTCGTCTTGAAACTACTAATGACCACACAAGTGTTTTAGTGGCACCAACTGAAAGATATTTGCGAATGGAGCTGATGTATCTCAGCTCAAGACATGCAGACTTGCATATGTTCATGACATGTTGGTGCAATGTAAGAGTATGTCCAGAGTAACACCTAAGTATTGTACAAATTTGTGTGAATTTAATGTTGGTGTTGTGATATTTATTGTTTGAGGTAAAGGAAATAAATGAGAAAGTCTTTGTGATGTGATCCGAATGGCTTCAGATCAGATAATCTCTTCTATTATAACTAATCAACTGAGTTAAAATGGTCCTTACAGAGCACACACTCCTGAAAGCAGTCAGTTCCAAGAAAACAAAAGTCCTCCCTTCATGAACCAAAGCATGATGTTATTCTATATTGCTGCTTACAACCATCAACAATGTAATTCAATTGTGGAAATAAACGTCATAACCAACTTACCTTGTATGCCTGAACATCAAAGTGGATACGATTTCTTGCACCAGAGCTACAAATATTATGCTTGTAAAGGTTCAAACTGAATATACTGAAATTTCATGTTCATACACTGCTAAAAGCAGTCAGTACCAATATATAAAAGTCCCCCTTTTACACATTAAAGCATTTGCAACTCAGATATATTGCTGCTTACAGCCATCAAAAACGAAATTAAATTATGCATGCTAGCATACTCTGCAAACTCTGGAGACAAAATAAACGCTAGTGGAATGGTTTGCAATTTGTACATATAAAATATAACTGTTATAATTCAATCTCGATCCCTAAGAAACATAAGATTCCATAGTCAAATCACGTATCACTCTTTCTTATTATAATGATAGCACAACAGTTTTGGTCAACATGAATATATTCTGAAGATGACCATAAGATGTGTGATGTGTTATTGCAATAAAACATAAGATGAGACACCGTGTTCTGACTATCAATAACTTGAATATATACAAATGACTGCTGTGAGTTCTTAATACAGAGTGCTATCAAAGAGGCCGATGCCTGTAGATAGTACCAGTGGAACTGTGACTCATACATAGAGGGATCGGATTGGTCAGTTACACATGTATAATGTAACAATGTGCAAGCTTTCAAATCCATCCCGACAAACATAAGAGTCACTGAGTGGTTATCATGCATTCACAAAATTCCGCTGTATATTAGGTAAAGCAATAATTACCAAAATCATGGAAGAAAGAGACAATATATTGTTTGTCTATCTTTATATCATGACCATAATATATACCTATCCTGCACTGAGAAATACCATTAAACTCCCAAACAACAAAAATAATTACTGGTTATTATAACCACTCATAATTATCAACATGACGAAAGCCAACTGATAATATGCACATATTTTTAAGCTCAAGTCAGCATGACATCTGTATGCCATAAAATGAAATGACATGTTATCTTTATTTCCTTATGTCTAATAAATTACAACACCGCTACGGTGGCCTAGTGGTTCGAGCATCTGCTTTTGATGCGGGAGATCATGGTTTGAATCCATGGCCAAGTCATACCAAAGACTTACAAAAAAATGGTAGTAACAGCTACCTCTCTTGGCACTCAGCATTAAGAGGTTAGTGTTAACAGTATCTGAGAGAAAAAGCCCAAGTTAATATGACCATCCATTCAAGAGAAGTAGTATAAGATTTAAAAAAATAGGAAAATGGCTACCATACTGGATGTCAGAACAGTACCTTTCTAATTAGACTACAACTAGACCATAATAATACACATATGGTTTCAGAGTAATCTTCCATGTAATGAAAAGTACCTATAACAAACTTGTGCTAATTGACGAACAAATAACAAACAACACACCACCCCATATGCTCTTCTTGCCTCTGACGAGTCAAACTGAGAAAGTGTAATGGCTTGCATTGACTTGCACTTGCTGTTATTCCAGATGCACATGAGCTATCAAAGAGGTCGAGGAATCGAGCTTATTAACACCTGGCGCCTTCCAGATTTTAGACTTTTTTGCCTCAGATCTATGGCAAATCAGACTGGTCCAAACTGCACAAAGACTGTGCAGAAATAGGATAAGGTGGGCATTTTTAATAGAGAGTGGTCTCCATACAATAATGATGGGTCCGTAAAGCAAAAAAAAATAAAGGAAAAAACTCCAACGTTTTGCTTCTGCTCATGCGCAAGCAAAAGAACCAATGGAAAACAATGTTTTTAACACCAAGACATTAGGGTAATGAAAAATTGCTTGGAAGTCAATGTATTAGGATATATTCAGAAATAGTCCCCAAAATGTATTTCCTACTCACACTTCATGCGAAAACAGCAAAATCCTCCAGGGGTTAATGTGTTAAGGCATGTATTTCAAGCATGCAATAATGTATTTTTCAAGAAAGCAACTTACCTTACATACCTGACCACATTTGGGATACTGATGCTATTAAAAATCGATTAATATTTATTCCACTACTAGGCAACTTCAAAAACGTGCATGGTTCGAATCAAGTAAGGCTTGTGTACCGGTAAATCAGCAGTCAAGGTAAATAAAAAAGAAACTATCCTGTTCCTGACAAACATAATACTGCAGTTTCATGCACTGAAGGAGAATCCAACTATTGACAGAATAAGGTAATAATCTATAACATATTAAAACTTCCAGGTGTTACTGACATACTTGTGGAATTTGATCAATGTGTGTCCCCACTAAAATCACTGGGACTGAGACTGAGTAGTCAGAAAAAGAGGATGCTGATCGCAAAAATGAAAGAGTTTCTACTGATATAGCAGATTGGAGCGATTGTCTTGTCTGGCCAAATCAATGATTTTAGTGGAATGAATCCTGGAACTACAACATACAATGACAAATTAACAAGGAAAAAAAAGAAATCTATCTTTTTTCACTTATACTTATTTTCGGAGAAACTGTACACGGACATCGCAAACGAAAGCTATCCATATGCCTAAAATGCATATTGGTATCACCAAACAGAACGTAGTATCCAACCTGCAAAATGTGTTTATTGAACAAAGTTCTATCTTAACCAAAAACTGGATGTGAACATTGCCAAGTAATGTATGTACAAATTGTTTCAAACCATGTCACATTAAATTGTCCAGGTTTATTTTAATGGAATTAAGTGCTGATGATGTTTTATTCCTAACACTGTTGCACAGAATTTTGTAAAAAAAAGGGATAAATAAATTGTGAAAGACTTGGACAAATAGAAAGAAAAATGCATCACTGTGTAGACAACTTAATTTGGATTAATTGGTGAAATTTTTATGGATTAATATTGGATACGAAGAGAAATTAAAGTAAATGTGAAGGCATGTGCATGATTTGTACAAATGTTTCCAAACAGGTAAAACACTCTGGGGCACAAGCAGCTAGTCACAGCTTAGTGTGGCTGGGGCACAGTAACAGTGTTACTTATACGTTTCTTGGGGCTGAAAGAGTTAAAGGAGAGGAAATTTGCCCTGGAACTTTATAGTTCTAAGGGAAAAGAGTACAATCCTAAGTTTTAGGAATTAGACTATAAGGAAATCAATATTCTCTATAGCTCGAATAGAGATATGAAAGTACAATCAGTCAAAATACCTTTATGGGTAATATAACTTTTATAATTTGATAAACAATGCAATGATTAACCGTCATCAAAATCTTTTATTAATATAATAAAAAGAAAACACAAAAATAAACATCACAAACCGCACTCATGGGTGGACAGGGATCCACTACACCTTTTTATACATATTCGTTATTGACGGTGTTCCTCATATCAACCCAAACCAGCTGGATGTGCTGGAGAGAGTTACAAGGATCAACCCCCCCCCTCCCCGCTCAAGATCAAACAAACAGAAAAAAAGTTTCTAGTCATCCCATCTGATAATTTCAAGCATTAATAGCAAGGCAGACTACTACTACCGACACATTCAATTTAGTACTCATAATGACTACTATAATGTTTCTCAGTTATTTTTTCACGTTTATTTCCTTGTTACATTAAATAAAAGTCCCCATACAGTGATTAGGCTGACCAGAACACTGTCACTGTGTCGTCATGAACACAGCCGTCTGCTATCCATTGGAAATTTAGTATTCGGATTGGCACTATCGAAGTTCCTACTCAATTACATGTATCATTTTGAGATATAAAATTCCCATCCAATTTGTAGTGGTTGTGTCGTTTCGATGGCGAAATAATACACCCGACACAAAGACACACTTTGTTGTCACAAAACGACACACATTGGCGCATTCAACTCAAGAGCACACTATTGACATCCGGTTGCACCGCTCAAGGACACACGGTACTAATTATACGGAAGAGCTGTGAACCAGTCTAAAAATGGGTGAAGAAATAATAGAGTATATACGGCTTTGGTGGTCCATAATTGGTTAATAATGAAAATTAAAATTTTAGTAAAAATATTTTTTGAGAGCTTATCCAAACTGTAATTTAAAAAAATATAGACAAAATTCTATTGATGCAATTGAAGTAAATTTAGAGGCTTCACCTATTAGTACTCAATAATGAAAGTAGCACCTGATTCATTTGGTGCAGAATCAATAACATGTGCTTCCTGCCAATTTATGTCAACAAAATGCCGCGGGTCCTATGTTTTTCTACATTTAAAAACTTACATCAAGGTTAGTTGTGCATGGAAAAATATAGGTCTGATCATCAGCACCCAGAAATGTTAAGTTGTTGAATTTTGAATATGACAGTGTTTCCATATGTTTACCATTGGAGTTGAATTAGTACCGTGTTTCCTATAAACGACAAACTGTGTCTCAGTCGAGAATGCGACACACTTAACATCCGGTTCCAGACTGTGCCTCTAACATATTTACCATTGTACTATAAACACAAACCCGGGTGTGGTTCCGAACATTGATTGCATGCACACATATCCTTACCACTTCGGTACATCATACAAACACATTTTGAGACATACTAACTTATTTTTGTTGTTGTTGTTGTGTGTGTATAAAATTAATTTGGGACCAAGGGAACATTGAATTATCAATGTACTACTATCACTAAATACCTAAATTATCAATTTACTATTACCAATAACTACTTAAATTATCAATGTACTAATACCACTAAATACTTAAATTATCAATTTACTATTACCAATAACTACTTAAATGACCAATTTACTACCACCAATAATTACTTAAATTATCAATTTACTACCACCTCTAACTACTTAAATAATCAATTTATTACTACCAATAACTACTTAAATTATCAATTTACTGCCACCAATAACTACTTACATTATCAATATAATACCACCAATAGCTACTTAAATTATCA
This sequence comes from Unio delphinus, assembly GCA_029339505.1. Taxonomy (NCBI): domain Eukaryota; kingdom Metazoa; phylum Mollusca; class Bivalvia; order Unionida; family Unionidae; genus Unio; species Unio delphinus. Next base: position 3,423,012 of record JAQISU010000361.1, read on the forward strand.
ATTTATTACTACCAAAAACTACTTTATATTATTAATTTACTACTACCAATACCTACTTTATATTATCAATTTACTACTACCAATAATTACTTAAATTATCAATTTACTACTACCAATAACTACTTAAATTATCACTTTACTATCACCAATAACTACTTAAATTATCAATTTACTACCACCTCTAACTACTTAAATAATCAATTTATTACTACCAATAACTACTTAAATTATCAATTTACTACCACCTCTAACTACTTAAATAATCAATTTATTACTACCAATAACTACTTAAATTATCAATTTACTGCCACCTCTAACTACTTAAATAATCAATTTATTACTACGAATAACTACTTAAATTATCAATTTACTGCCACCAATAACTACTTACATTATCAATATAATACCACCAATAGCTACTTAAATTATCAATTTACTACTACCAATAATTACTTAAATTATCAATTTACTACTACCAATAATTACTTAAATTATCAATTTACTGCCACCAATAACTACTTACATTGTCAATATAATACCACCAATAGCTACTGAAATTATCAATTTACTACTACCAATACCTACTTTATATTATCAATTTACTACTACTACTAATAACTCCTTAAATTATCAATTAACTACTACCAATAACTACTTAAATTATCAATTTACTACTATTAATAACTATTTAAATTATCACTTTATTACCACCACTAACTACTTAAATTATCAATTTACTACCACCTCTAACTACTTAAATAATCAATTTATTACTACCAATAACTACTTAAATTATCAATTTACTACTACCAAAATGTATCAAACACTATCAAATTGTTAATGGGCCAGTTCGATAAGGGTTGTAACCACCCCTGAAAAAGGCTCACTTGCAGAGTTCTTTGGTACATTGGAAACCGTGTTCGTGAATTTACAATTCAAATTTCCGGCGAGCAATGCTCCTGTTAAGGGTGCATCAACTAGGATGCAAAAGCGACTAGGAAGAGACATTATTGCAGTGTCTATTCCAATTATCCAGGAAAATCTGTTGGCAACAAAACTATGTATTACTACCAATAACAACTTAATTTATCAATTTACTACTACCAATAACTACTTAATTTATCAATTTACTACCACCAATAACTACTTAATTTATCAATTTACTACCACCAATAACTACTTGATTTATCAATTTACTACTACCAATAATTACTTAAATTATCAACTTACTATTACCAATAACTACTTAAATTATCAATTTACTACTACCAAAATGTATCAAACACTATCAAATTGCTAATGGTCCCGTTCTATAAGGGTTGTAACAATTATCGGGGAAAATCTGTTGGCAACAAAACTATAATTCTTCACAAGTTTCCTGCAGACAAAAGATTGGGGAAATCATGGATAAGGCGTATAAAATTTTTGATGTCACAATTTGCTTACAACAGACATGACTGCCTGTGTTCATCCCATTTCTTAGGTAGAGAATTTACCCAAGAACACAACATTCCATCGATTTCAACAATAAGTAAAAAAGAAAGATATTTGAATTGTCCCATGCAATTGAATCTGAATTTTTAAAGAATAACTCCATTGGAAAACTGCTTTTATTTATTTTATATATTTAAAAGCTTTCTTGTGCTTATAGAAAAGAAAGGTACCTGTTACATTTAATTTGGAGAGATAATGATATATTTTTAAAAAAACCAGCAAACTATCAGTTTTGTCCAATATCTAGTAAGATTGTGCATCTTGTATCTCTAATGTATGTTTGAATTAATAATGTTAAATCTAATGTCACATGTTAATAAATAAATTATATTAGGTTATATTTGTATAAGTTTAAAGCACATACTGATTTGCCCTGAAATTATAAGTTAAGTTATTGAAAACTTAAATAATGCCAAATGATATATGACCAATATTGTTAAATTTCACATATCTTTTCAGGGCTCCTCAGATAAGTCAGCTGCATAACAGCCTAATTCAATGGATCTCAATGCTGATGCTGCGTGTGATTTTGAAAAAAGTGAAGACCAAACAACACTGAAGACAACTTGTTGCGCAGAATAGGTATAACTGATTTTCAATGACTACTATGGAGCACTTGGAGAATAAGATGTGTAGATTCTAACAGAAGGACATCCATATATGTCCATTAACTGTATATTGTAATGAAAATGGAGTTCAAACAGTTTCAGAGACTTTAGTCACTACTGTTGGTATCCAACAACATTTCTATATAGGGAAACTGAAGCTAAATTAAATTCAGGGTTAACATATCACAAGATAAACATATTTAAATTGTTGTGACAGTGACAAACACACATTCACTTGTTATGCTATTAATTATGTTATTGCACACATGTGTTTGGTGTTACACACATATATCAATTTTCTTAAGAGAGCTCTCTCTCTCTCTCTCAAACAAGCATCAGGATCCAAAATCTGGATCAAGCATCAGGATCGAAAATCTTTCATCAGAGAAAATTCTTTCCACATGATATACCCTAAGGGTCCATATCACAAAATCACACCATTTTCGATCACAAACTCCTATCTGACCTTGAAGTTGATAATAATTATCATGACCTTGTTTAAGCTTAAGTTCAGCACCAATCACCTCACAACAAAAATATGGGTCTTTTGCTGTTTCCAATGGTGTCATGTCTCTAAATTTATATGGACATTTCACTTCTATTAGCCCTAATGATTCCTCACAGTGTTTGCAGGTCACCAAACCATATACAACCTAGATGGGGGAAATTCCTCATTCACCCATAATCCACTTTCTGTTACAATAATGTCAATGTGGATGACCTTCAATTTAATCTGGTATAGGCGTTTTGCTGCTAGCTCACGTCTTCTACCCTATCTTATACTGTCACTGTCAAAACAAATATATTCCATGACTTTCCTTACAGTACAATTAAGTGAAGTACTCTTTTTCAATTTACAAACACGTCCAAATTTTGAGCTTGTTATTCTGCCAATACGTGCTACCATCCAGTTTTTGTTGTTTACCTGTCCTTTAGAAATGGCTTGAATTACTTCACATTGTTCCTTTTCACAATGAAGCGATGCGAAGTAGTCCTTACAATATTTATTGCATTCATCACTCGGCCTTGTCATAATACATAAGATCAATGTTGTGTAATTTGGGTATTTCATTTTCTGGGATGGGTGCTTTAACATAGTCACCTGTACTTTGTAAAAAGACTGCATAAGGGTTAATCAATTTGAGCTTGTTACTAAATTCCATCACATCCACTGGTTCAATAGGCGTGTCAGGACTGACATTAACGCTGGACTTCGCTTGTGACTTTTATTCTAATGCGCATTCTGTTGAAAACTTTAATTTCTTAAAAGTAAGGTCCTGGGATTTATTTGGGCTCAGTTTCCTTGCTCTTGGCGTCTTCCACTTTCAAGCATCAGAAGTTGGTGAATTAAAGCCGTCTTTCTTTAGGGAAGATATGTCAACCAAGGCATACAATAGTGCTGCTACATAATTGCATGAGTCTCCTTTTATGAAATTTGTTTTTCAAATTAGTATTTTAAAATGCTGATCTTAGGTGATTCAGTATTATTTAGGTAAATATAGATGAATCAATCTCTCATATTGTTAAAATAAAGTATGCAATCCAATTATGGAAAGTTCACTTAGAAAATTACGAAACCAGTGATTCTAACCGATGAAATCTACACTATTTCATTGGATATAGGTCAGGGAAAAGATATTTATTATAAAAATTGTCACCTGAATATGAACTTGTTTCTACATTTCAGTTGTTTAATGCCTGATACTTGAAAATGGACTCAAAGCCACAAAATCAGCGTTAAATATATACAAACTGCAACAGTGCAGGCACACTGGACTTAAAATCTGAAGGAGTAAATGAATGATAATATAAAATCAGCTTTAATTTTAATTGATGCAGCAGAGAGCATGCACAATAAAGAATTGTTTTTTTCTTATTAATATTTATTATTTTTGTTTAAAAAAAGTAAATACTCTTACCCAGCATTGCATGTACAACCAGCAGATTACACACTCCAGGTTTCTTTGGATAAACAAATCCAAACATCGTTAGGTTTCTCGTTTTCTGTCAGAGTTGGTAGGGAAGGAATAACTTTGCACTTAACAAATCCATCTGTGCAGTCTTCTAATAAGGGGATGGAATTTAATACTTTGTACATGGCGGTCTTCATAAAAGACACTAGCCTTCAGCTGTCGTTTGGCCTTCATACTTTCTAAGTCAAATGTACGCCTACTGTTAAGCACCAGATAATTGTATAAGTCATTTTCACTAACATGTGGTATGTCTTCAACATTACATGTCCAATTATCACGAAGCTGGTTCGGATCAGGTAATATTTCCAGAAACCCTGTCTTGAATGTTTCAATGGTTCGAAACTCCTCATTAATTCGGTCTTGTACATTTATTTTTCTCAAAGTATCAAAACCTAAATCTGCCACTCATTTTGCACTTTTCAGTAGCTCAGATTTATTTCCTGAAAGGTGGGCACCTCTATCCCGTAACTATGTCTTTAGGCACTTTACGCTAAGGTTTTCCAGGTCACCAGTTTTGTTGACATCTGTGCTGGCTTCCATCGCAGCATGTACATTTGCTCGCCGGAACAGCATTGCATCATGGGTAAATTAGGAAACTTAATAATTCAAGGGACATAGCAACCCTTATCGAATTGGCTCTGATTGAATGCATTGCTATGTCGAGTTAGTTCAAGTTTTGTGGGTGAATGACAATAATTAGCATGCCCTTTATCATGAAAAAACTGAAAATACCAAGATGCCAGATACTCTAAAGAAGAAACAAGTGCCATTTAAAAAAACCAGGCAATATCAATGTGTCAGAAACTGGAATAAATGACAATATTTAGCATGCGTTTTGGATTGAAGAAAACTGACAATACCAAGCGGTCATCAACTCAGATGAATGACATTAGCATGTCATATGAATAAGGAAAAACTGACAACAGAGGCAATAATCATCTATGGAAAGATAATCTATTCAAGCAAAATGGAAATAGATATTCCGCAAAAGAGAAAAAGCATGTTGTTGGAGATAAGGGCATTATAATGCAGAGCTTAAATGACCTGGTATGAGAAGAAGAAAAAAATTCCTAGACAGATGAATAAGCATTCTTATGTATGGACAGCATACCGTGACCCATCAATAGATTATTGCTAAGATACAAATATAATAGTGAAGACCAACTTACACTTTTAGCCTGTACATCATCCTGGACAGGGCTTCTTGGACCAGGGTTGCTACTACCTGAAAAACCAGGCATGACAATCTGACCTCCATAATTACCATCCATTGTTGGCAAGTTCTGAAAAAAAAAGAGATAGTGGAATAGTTTGCAACCAATTTTCTGACATCCCACTCACACCCTAAGGGACATAAGATTTCATACTCAGATAAAGTGTCCAAACATTTACATCTAGCCACTAAAACATTTGAGAGAGCTAAAAATCAGATAAAGCAATAACTCTACCTAAATTATGGTAAAGAAAGTCATTAAATACTTTTGTTATTGTAGTGGTAGGGTTTAACGCCATTTTTCAGAAACAAGATAGGCTATGCATGGCAGCCAGTATTAATGATGGAGGAAGAACCTGTAAAAACCCCAGAAAGAACCAATGATCGACGAGAAGCTACTGGCAAGCTTTGTCAAATACCGACATGGGCAGAATCTGAGATTTGAACCCACACAGACAGAGGTGAGATGGCAGTAATCGGGAATGGAGAGCACTTTAGGCCACCCGTACATGCAGGGCCCCAAATACTGTTGTACATCTAATCTTCACAGGATTCAAAAACCAATGACAGTTACTGAAATGATGGAAGAAATTGATTTCTTCATACTGTATGTACATTCTGATAATGATCAAACGACAAAAATAATAGCTGTAACAAGAAGAGGCCCAAGTTGTTATCTCTCAACTGCCATACATTACCCATTAGTTGACAATTTCTATATGCAGGCTTATGTTGTATTGTAAAATTACAACCTATGCAAAACAACACAAACTTTATGTCAAGCTGATATTAGCAATTACCTGATAGAAATCTCATGAATGTTGGTTGATGTCTAAATACATGGACATAAATTTAATGATGTTGGTTGATGTCTAAATACGTGGACATAAATTTCATGGATGTTGGTTGATTTCTAAATACATGGACATTATCTCAGACATGCCACAATTGAAGAAATAAAAATCAGGAAAATCGCCATTAAAAATCAGGGGGTACAAGAATAAGGTGTATATATCATGCTAAAGATATTTTTTTTTTTGCTATTTCAGTCCATTGTATGTTGCGGACTTGAATATGTTCACAATTTATTTGTCCTTAAATGCTAACAAGAATAGATAGCATACAGGGTTGATGCTGACAGGCTGGCTCTTTAATTAGTTCTACTGCTTTTTTTTACTATTACGAATGCTCTCTTAGCATTGCTGTTGCTGTGTGATATTGAAAGTATTCATAGCATGCATTACTCTCCCAAGGGTTGGAAACAACAATTGGCCAGATGAATCCTTTTTTTTACCTGAGAGAAACCCACTGATGATCTACTCTTTCCATATTCGATTCTGCATCTAAATTGTAGTTTGGTAAAGAATAAACTCTATGTAGATCATCAGTGTTGATTCCTTCCCTTTGACTGGAGTAAAAGGCCAGGTCCTTAAATTAGGCAAGAGATTGTTTAGCCACATCTGCAATGCTTGCATGAATGAGCAAGTCATCCTTTAATGGAAATTTTTCCTTCATGTATGACAGTGGTTTGATTAGAAATGCCCTACAGTGCATTCTTGTCTGTAACTGTGCTTCTGAATTCATCTTCTCTAGACGTTCGTTGGTTGTCTCACCCCCAAGTACAAGTCTTGAGAACGAATGTAGAAAATTTCATCTTTTACATCAATTGCTGTGACGTTTGTTTTGTCAACGATGTACTTTCGCTTAATAACAATTGAAAGGAATTCTCTGTAAACAGATATTAAAATGTATATGGTCTTGCGAATTAAGGACTTGTCATGCTGTAGTGCTTTGCTGGGTCTGTCAAAACTGTTCTGAATCCCGCTTAAAAACTCAACAGGGTATTGCAGTGCACATCCGCAATAAGAACCGGAAGTCTACAGCTAGAACCACTGCCAAACATCCACGCTGGGAACCAATTCAAGAGTAATTTCCCTTTATTAACATTAGTACGAAGAAGAAAACTAGAACAACGAATAGATAATAAATATGTAACCTCTGTCTCTTCAAGTAGAGTAAACTAACAATATTTCTTTGTGCACGGAGTCCTGTAATATAAAGTGATTTTTCTTCGTTTTTTCTCCCACGGCTAAAGCAAAGGCATATGAAAACATCTCTCTCTCTCTCTCTCTCTCTCTCTCTCTCTCTCTCTCTCTCTCTCTCTCTCTCTAAACTCTGACAACGAATAAACAACTCCTAGTACAATGGACTTAATTATATTTCGTACTGCAAGCTTCCTTGCACCATCCTCACCTTAATCTAACGCAAATAGTTTAAGAATGTTTAACAATATTGATAATTCTCGCATACAGATCTCAGAAGAAATATCAAAATATCTGATCCCTGTAGCCCTATACAAATTAACGACTGTTCTTCGTAGTAGTAGTAGTAGTAGTATTAGCATCATGTGTCCATAGTATGTGGAATACGAGCATTTATAACATTTTCACCAGGAACCAAAACAATTAAAGACATTTTCTAGTAATAGTCACACAATTATTTTTTTTAATTAAGTGTCCATGATCAATCTAGGAACTTCACGAAGCGCTTATACTTTGTCATGTGGCGCATATTAAAACGGGATATGTAATACCGCTTGAATTAGTGCATCTTTACTGTAAACCAGCCTCTAGATTCGTTTTTCTCTACAACACAATACTAAATATTGTCTAGTCTGCAAATGTACAGAAATCAAATAATATCATTGATTTATATTGTTCCTTGCTCCTTAGAAGATAAATGGACATGTGCTATGAATTTCCGTATGAATTCTAGCACCCGTATCAACAACTATTTAAACGTATACATATCGCTTTTGTATGTGCCTAAGTAAAATGTGTTGACTTCCTTCACATCAACCTATGATTCCATTTTTTGCATACTTGCTCAGAACCAGCTGGCGTAATTCTCTTTTGAAAATGACTAATATATATTTGGGATATTTGCTCCTTTGCAGACATCAATTTATCTCCCTGTAGAATAAGAACATTCACATCATGAATGATAAAATCCCTGCTTTAAACCAAAACAGCTTAAAGTATGTTTTATCATACAATAGTTACGATATCTGAAATTCTGTGTGCTATATAAATCAACAAATTTCATAATGTTCGTGCTTTTCGTGTTGTTTCACTTTACATTCAAGATTCATGCACCTGACCTATGACGTGATGTATCAATTTTTGCATCTGTGCTCAGAACCAATTTATATAAGGGGGGTAGTCCATCAATTATGTAAACGAAATAGGGTGGAGGGGTTTGAAGATATTGTACAATTGTTGACATGGGGGAGGGGAGTTCAAGATAAATTGATGCCAACAATGTTATTTTTTGTACAATTATTTAATGAATCAGCCAATATTACAACAATTGAGGAACAGTTGGCTTCCCAATGATAGAAGCTAGAATATAAAGTATCGATTTTTTTCTTCCTGAATTTAACCGTATAAAATATTGTTAGTTTGTAGGGGGGATGGATAAAAAAATTGACTTCGTTTTATTAGGGAGGTCACTGAAAGTTTGACAGTTCTTGACAGGGGGAGGGGGGTAACAAATTCCTAAAAATTGTTCTCTTTGTAAAGGCCTGAGTCATATATATTTCGTTTCTTACACACATGTACATGTCACATTATCTCCATGAATATAATTTCGCATTTCTTCGTCTTTAGGTATTGCACTTTTTCAGCTATATTCTTAAATCATTGCTTACATTACAAATTTCTTATCCAATGTACCTTTACTCGTTTCTTTCAAGCGATGCATCTGCGCTCAGAACCACGGCTTTCTTACCACTGTCTGTCACAGTGCATCTTGATGCGAAAATAATAATCAGTATTACTATTTCCTACAATAACCACCTGATACTAACAACCAGTGAATTAATGGACTATTTCTTTTTCTTCTTTTCAAAAAGCAAATCATTGGATATATATATATATATATATATATATATATATATATATATATATATATATATATATATATATATATATATATATCAATCGACCAAAGTCTGCTCATAACTAAAAGTTCCTTGTAACATCCGTGACTAGAACCAAGATTTCCTGGTAAACAAAACTTAGGAAAAAGTAGAGTTCCGATACTCAGATATCTTTCATAAGAAATGAAAAAATGTATAAGATATTTAGTACCGCATATAACTTCACGTCCTTAAGCCAATAAAGTGCCGATACCATGTAGAATACGGACAATTACTTTATGATAACATCCCAGCTTGGAACTAAACCAACTTCAAACATAACATACCATGCTCTAGGTAACATCTTTAAGAGCATAGCTGATATTTTGTGTGCTGCCTAAATGGCCATATTTCATACTGTTCCTGATTCTCATGTTATTTCACTTCCATCAAAGATTTATGCACCTCAGCAATACCGTACCGTATCACTTTTTTCCAACCGTGTTCAGAACCAATTTATATATTTCATATATATTTTGTTTCTTGCACATCAGTACAATACATCACATTATCTTCATATATATCATTTCACATTTCTTCAACGTTAGATAGTATAATTTAGCTGCTTTATTCATAAATCAATTCCAACAAGACGTTGTTCCTATGCAAGTTACCTACACTCATTTATTTGAAGCGATGCATCTGCGCTCAGAAATTACATAAAAGTGGAGTTCCGCTATACATATTTCATAACAAATGACAACATGAATAAGATCTTTACTGCCGCATATCATTTCACGTCCTTTTTCCAATCATGTGCCGAGAACATGTAGAATACGTACATTTACTTCGTCGATGATAACATCCCGGCTGGGAACCAGAATAACGTCATATATGAAATAGCATGCTCTTTGTAACACCACTAATAGCATGTTTTGAAAATATGTTTCTGGCATAAATCAACAAACATCACACTGTTCCTGCTGTTAAATACTAACAAAATAGAGTTCCGATACTTAACGTATTTCAGTACAGAGAACAAAATGAAAGATCTGTATTACCGCATATAAATTCACGTTCTCATCCTAATCATGCACCGATAACATAGAATACGGACATTTAATTCCTCAATGATAACATCCCCGCTCGGAACCAAACCAACTTCATACATGAAATACCATGCTCTAGGTAACATCTTTAATAGCAAATTTGAAATTTAGTGTGCTGCGTCAATCGACATATTTTATACTGTTCCTGACTTTCATGTTATTTTACTTGCATCATAGATTCATGCACTTGAGCAATACAGTACCGTATCAAGGTTTGCATCCGTGCTCAGAACCAATGCTAATATTTCTCTTTGTTAAAGTCTGGGTCATAAATAATTCCTTTCTTACACATCTGCACACGTCACGTTATATCCATGTATATTTCTTTCATAATTAGATATTCCACTTTATCAGCTTTATTCTAAACACATTGTTCACAAGAAATTCCTTCCTATTTACCTAAACTCGCTTCTTTCAAACGATGCATCTGCTCTCAGAACCATGACTTTCTTATCTCTGCCTGTCACAACACGGGTCGATTCCAAAATAAAAATCAGTATAACTATTGTTTACAATATCCACCTGATACTAGCCATCAGAAAACGAATGAATTAATCCTTCTTTTATAGACACAACTCGTATAATGAGGATGTTATAGCAAACAATCGAACAAAGTCTGCTCATTACTGCATGTTGACTTATAACATCCGTGCCTAGAACCAACAATTCTTGGTGAAAGAAAGTTTATAAAAAGTAGAGTTCCAATAATCGCACATCTTTCAGAACATATGACACTAAGAATCAAATCTGTATTACCGCATATCAATACACGTTCTCATCACAATCATACCCCGATAACATGTAGAATACGGATATTTACTTCATCGGTGATAACATCCCCGCTCGGAACCAAACCAACTTCATACATAAAATACCATGCTCTAGGTAACATCTTTAATAGCAAATTTGAAATTTCGTGTGCTGCGTCAATCGACATATTTTATAATATTCCTGACTTTCATGTTATTTTACTTACATCATAGATTCATGCACTTGAGCAATACAGTACCGTATCAAGGTTTGTATCCGTGCTCAGAACCAATGCTAATATTTCTCTTTGTTAAAGTCTGGGTCATAAATAATTCCTTTCTTACACATCTGCACACGTCACGTTATATCCATGTATATTTCTTTCATAATTAGATATTCCACTTTATCAGCTTTATTCTAAACACATTGTTCACAAGAAATTCCTTCCTATTTACCTAAACTCGCTTCTTTCAAACGATGCATCTGCGCTCAGAACCATGACTTTCTTATCTCTGCCTGTCACAACACGGGTCGATTCCAAAATAAAAATCAGTATAACTATTGTTTACAATATCCACCTGATACTAGCCATCAGAAAACGAATGAATTAATCCTTCTTTTATAGACACAACTCGTATAATGAGGATGTTATAGCAAACAATCGAACAAAGTCTGCTCATTACTGCATGTTGACTTATAACATCCGTGCCTAGAACCAACAATTCTTGGTGAAAGAAAGTTTATAAAAAGTAGAGTTCCAATAATCGCACATCTTTCAGAACAAATGACAATAAGAATCAAATCTGTATTACCGCATATCAGTACACGTTCTCATCACAATCATACCCCGATAACATGTAGAATACGGATATTTACTTCATCGGTGATAACATCCCCGCTCGGAACCAAACCAACTTCATACATAAAATACCATGCTCTAGGTAACATCTTTAATAGCAAATTTTAAATTTCGTGTGCTGCGTCAATCGACATATTTTATAATATTCCTGACTTTCATGTTATTTTACTTACATCATAGATTCATGCACTTGAGCAATACAGTACCGTATCAAGGTTTGCATCCGTGCTCTGAACCAATGCTAATATTTCTCTTTGTTAAAGTCTGGGTCATAAATAATTCCTTTCTTACACATCTGCACACGTCACGTTATATCCATGTATATAATTTCACATTTCTTTTATCTTTAGATATTGCAATTGTCAACTTTATTCTTAAAGCCTGGCTAACAAGTCCTGTTTCCTATTCAAGTTACATAAACAATAAGGCACGTCCTGGCAACTTCTTTGATCTACATAAGCGCGTTCCACCCAAGGTGATAATTGCACTTCTGAAGGCCTTGGTCGGGCTCCCTACCCTAGCCAGGCAAACGTACGTAAGGGATAGTGTTAGCCTGCGGTCATGTTTAACAATAAAAAGTGTCTTGTCCGAATTGCTTTGATTACACATGTTTCTAATTTAATTTTGAGTCAGGCAAATCGCCACAGTAACTTCGTACAATCATGGTTGCATTGTCTTTACGTCTTTATAAATTTAGCTGTGTCTTAAACTGCAATCACACGTGGCCTTGTCTGATGTCTTAACAGCAATCATCTCATTATCTGAGTTCACTTCTACTATGTTGCTTCCTTTCATTTTTTAACTTTATTTCCAACGTTTATTATACCAAGTTTCTACTTTTCAAACGTTCATTGTGAAACTAATCAAAATGGAATCAAATGAGACTTATTGCTTTTCGTCAATTAATCAATTGGAACATTTACTGAGAAGGTGTAACGAATGTTGCAAAGGTGACTGCAGATCTTACCATTGTCCACTTTGCCCAGCCTACAAGTTCAAGCCGGCCAAATTAGTTAAAGTTAGAAGCCATCTTAAAGTTCATTGGAAGACAAGAGTAGCTGCACCAAATGGTAAGTTTAACATTTTTTTCTTCTCCTGAATATATGTCAGTCTGTGAGGATAAAACGAAAAGATTTTTAAAATGAAACACAACAATTTGGGGATTTATGATGAGAAATATTTGTTACTTAATCGCATAAATTTAATTTAAAGAAGAAAACAAAAGTATAAAAAATGCTTCCTTCTGCTTGTATACATATGCATTATACTTATATAATCACCAGATAAAGATATTCTTTCTCAAAGTTCTTATCCTGCCCATCTTTTCCAGATTAGACTATTAAAGTTCGTACGAAATATAATTAATCGGTTTCAGCGTGTGTCAATCATTAAATATATTTATTTTTGGTGGTAAGGGTATTTTGAAACATAAAATTGCAATTTGGTATCAATTTTTTTTCTTTATTCAGATTTGAGGGGACTTGCATTTGCTAAGAAAAAATGATAATATTACAGAAGTGAAATGTTGGGACAATAAAATTATTTGGTCTCGACGACATTCCAGTGTAGCAAGGTTTCTGTTTTTAGACGTTCAACTATATTATATAGGATCTCATATGAAATTAACTAGATATCTTATTTTGAATTTTCTTTTCAAGGTAAATTTGCACTGCTTTGTCACATTCCACACGAAGATGCAAAGCCAGGGCACTTTCATTGTCCATTATGCAGAAAAGTAATTGTGCGGAAGAAAAATATTCATGATCATGTGCTTAAGCATGGATTAAACTCAACCCAAAGACATGATCTCGAAGAATCCGTATCCATACAACAAGTTTCAAATGATGGTGGAACTAATGGGTAGGTGTGCAATATGAAAAATCTGGAAAAATAATTAACTCATATAAATTAGATTTGCTAATATTTAAATTTAATTCAGTTATTCTTCATCTCGTATTTCCAATCTGATTAAAATCAGCTGTTACGTACTACGACACTGTCGTAGTACGTAACAGCTGATTTAAATCAGATTGCTCGTATTTCTTATTACGTATTATGCGAATGTATTCATTTAAATTTTAATTCCTTAATTAATTTTAAACGTTCTGAGTCCCTGTCACTGTAACTTTCTGATCGCATTCTTCCAAATAAGTAATATATAAAATCTTACTAGTAATATTATTATAAAAAAGAAGAGCTTATGGGAGAGTCTTTTGTACGTAATTGATCATCCATCCATCCACCCATAACAACGACTATCGTAAAGATCTTTGTGTCACTACTCCACCCATATGGATGACCAATTTTACATCGGATGTTTTCCTAAACACTTCCTATGACGCTTATCTTGTCCTAAACGAAACTGGTGCCTGGCTAATATGCAGTATGAACGTTTAATAATAGAGAAGTTCCCCTCTTTAATTCCTTCTGAAAAGGAGTGCTTCACTCAATTGGAGAGATTCTTGTTTCTCATACTGTTATTTCTAGTTTGCATGTACAATTCATTCTACAGAGTTACAGAAGCAAAACTACAGTATTCTTAATGTTACTATTTCTTTTTGAGTTTACAATTCACACCTACTTCATCACATTTCAGCGAACATCATGATGTTGAGCTTGAGAGAAACGGCAACCACAAGACCGAATCTGAACCTATTGACCATGAATATGCAAGGTAATTTCAATTATGTTCATAAGGTGAAAAAGAGATTGACGTTGAGTTATGCTGAATTTTTTATTCTTCTATATAAAAATGCTATACAAAAAAAATGATTTCAATATTCGGAAAATATTGTCCACAAAAGACGCTCGTACATGTGAAAAATGTTTGAAAGATATGCCTTCTGTTTCGTACTAATCAAAATTTAATATGGCATTTAATCATGTTATTGTTATTATTATTACTAATATTATTATTATTATTATTATTATTATTATTATTATTATTATTATTATTATTATTATTATTATTATTAAACAGGTCCTGTGAAGACCAGTTGTATGAATCTGGAAACTCTTTAACCAAAAGAAAATGTAATACGTGCGGAAAGTGGATCGCAAAAGTATGGTTCAAGAGGCATATGACACTACATGATGTAAGTGCCTCTAAAGATATCAACAGACAGCGACACCATGCTACTTATATCATCGACCATGCAAAGGGTATATTTTGCTCACGGAAGGGTTTGCGTGGTGGTGGCTTTATACATACCAAAAAGGCATTATCTGGTCCTGACTGCGGTACGTTCTGTGAAAGTAGTAACTGTATACAATCGTATGAAATAGCAAAACGAGGGAGACATATGAGCTACGAATGTCCACATGTTCAGTCCGTACAGTATGCAAAACCAGGGATCGAACAATATCTAACAACCAGATCTCTTCAGGCCTTAGTCACAGGCAAACTCATTACGCCGGAGAGAGCACATGAGGCACAAAAGTTGCAAGCAGAGGCTCAAGAACAAAACACACCTTTCCTCGTTTACATGTCTCTTGATGGGTGTAGCCAAAGATATATTTATTTATCTGTCTATTCCGGACAAACGCGATTCTGGAGTAGACTAAAAAGAACAGTAGTAACAATAGACAAGAAAGGTAGGTGCATTTATTGCCAATGTTCACCTGAAAAAAACACCTGTAAGCATAAGATAATAGGAAAGTGGTACCTGAACCAAGAGCAACCGGAACTTCTTTCATCTAGGATTGAAGAACGCGTGGGCGATGATGCCACTTGCGAGACAGCGGACACCCATGAAGATAATATTTATCTATATCAGAAAGAATATCCACCAAACGGCCATTTACTCGAGAAAATGACGCAATATATAATGACGTGCAAAAAATATCCAGCTGATGCCAATAGACACGCAGATTACAACGATGTCAAATCAAAGGCAACACTAGTGCCCAAGGAAACACATTGCCACTTCTGCCATGCACAATTAAGCGAAGCAACACTAGTTACAACTACAGGCAAAATCGTTTACAGCGAGAAAATCATAAAGAGTAACTTATTTTATAACTTTATTATTTTAAACAACATATTTTTACGTCAATTTGCAAATGTTAATCCATTCTGTATATCATGTTCTGAATATTGAATTAGTGCTGTTTGTTTCTTTATTATTATATGTTATTTATATCTATATTTTGAATGTTGTTTCCCCCCCCCCAAAAAAAAAAAAAAACAACAACAAAACAACAGGTTAAGGGTGAACCTGATTAGTGATAGTTATTTTGTATAAACAAAATGTATAGCTAGTTAACGTATACATTATATATATATATATATATATACGTATACATATTTTTTGTACCTGAGTGTATGACTATAGTTTGTCACCTGTGCGGAAATTCAAGATCTTGCTGTGAAATTTGTTCTTTAAAAATATATAGACTTACATCCCTGCTCCATTATTGTATCTTATATTTTTGTTTAATTAATGTAGATTATTTACAAATTACTAGTTCCTACCTAAGCAATCAACGTGTGGAATGAGCCTTATTAGTGTTCTCATTTTTAATAAGGCCAAATAAATACTCTGTATTTTTGGACTTTTTATATATAATAATAATAAAGAAGAAGAAATGATAACAGTAGTAGAAACATAGTAGCGTTATTAATTGGTTTTGTCAGTTAGGATGTTGTTACTACTTATGTTTTACTGGAAATGCTGAAGTTACTAAATTATGCAGTAACAACAATATTGATTTGTTAAAGGTGACTTCTGTACCAATGTTTTTTGTTTAAATTTGAGAAAACATTTATATTCTTACAAAGAATGACAGGAAATAAACAAAGAAGAAAGTAAGGAAAATGAAAATAAAGAGACACTTGCCGCAAAAATCATCCGGTTTGGAAATAAGTACCACATACGCTAGTAAAATGATGAAATATTTTGATTCATTTTATAAATAAATACGTTAATATTTTCAGATGTGCGTGTGTACATAAAACATTGCATGAAATGCAAAGTGCCCTACCGGTACCAAGAATGGGACGATGGGATTCACAATTACAACGATTCATTACTCCTTGGTTTTGATGTGTGCATGCGATTTCGGTCTGGACTGAAGGTAATTCTAATACATATGTAGATCATTAACAGTATTTGTCAGCACCGAATAATTAACAGTTTTCATTCAATATCTTGATTTACTATCAACATGCAATTTGAATGCAAAGCACAGCGCCTCTTTCTGCCAATCTTTCCTTCTTTTTTCCTATACAGCCAAGAATTGGCATCACATCTATTAGTATTCTATGCCATGAAAATACTAACTGATTAGGTGCCATAAAGTTATTGTTTGTATATATATTAATTCTGTCTTCTTAAATATCTTATTAAACGATAACATCCTTTTTCTCGGTTTAATTGGTTTTATGTCGTTTACAGTATCTGATCTACCCGCACCGCAGATAAGCATCCAAGAAACAGTGGACAGTGTTCAATTTTGGAGTAATACTGACACAACCTTCATCACTAGATCGTCTCCAATATGTCTTTCTCCAATTTTTTAAAAATATGTTTTTGTATTGTATATTTATAAACGTTATCACTGACGGTCTGATCTGATTAGTACAACAGTGTTTCATGTCGATCTATTTGATCTGACATCAATTGCAAATGTTTAGAATGCTGATTTAATAATGTAAAAATTGCCTGACATAATTGTTTATATTAACAAAATCAAATTTTCCAATATTATTTGCAGAACCACGTAGCTATTGGACGTTCAGTAGCGATACTGGAAGATGCATTGAACGAGGATCTTAATTGTCATCAGACGGAACAAGCATATCTTCTGTTTGAATCATTGACTAATCACGACTACGACTTCAATTGCGTTTTATGTGGGTGGTATCCTATGACCCTGATTTGGGATGGTGTTCGAAAACCGTGCTTCAGATTTCCAGGCAAGTAAAGTGAGGTCTTCAACAACATATAGCAGGTATTTCGCAACTCTACTAACAAAACCTATCGCGATGTATCAGTCCATGATGTATTACTGAACAGTACAATTAACCACTGTCAACATGTAACATATAAAATTAATTCATCATAATAGCGTGATTATATTCCACATGAACTGAAATACATGAAGTTTAAAAATTTCAACCGAAAATCAGATACTACTAAGGGAATTGTTAATTGTCTTGTAAACCAGGTAAGTATCTGATATAGGGATAGCGTTTTTGTATGATTTATTTGTAGACTAAATATTCGTAAATCGACTCTAGATGACACACACACACACACACACACACACACACGGTATATATATATATATATATATATATATATATATATATATATATTAATTTTGTCTTCTTAAATATCTTATTAAACGATAATATCATTTTTCTCGGTTTAATTGGTTTTATGTCGTTTACAGTATCTGATCTACCCGCACCGCAGATAAGCATCCAAGAAACAGTGGACAGTGTTCAATTTTGGAGTAATATTGACACAACCTTCATCACTAAAGGGATTACAAAGGGTAAAAAATATATTTTCATTGCTCGTATAAAGGTAATAATTCATTCGCTAACTGGTGTTTAGTGTCAGGTGGATATTGTAAACAATAGTTATACTGATTTTTATTTTGTCATCAACCTGTGTTGTGACAGGCAGAGATAAGAAAGTCATGGTTCTGAGCGCAGATGCATTGTTTGAAAGAAGCGAGTTTAGGTAAATAGGAAGGAATTTCTTGTGAACAATGTGTTTAGAATAAAGCTGATAAAGTGTAATATCTAATTATGAAAGAAATATACATGGATATAACGTGATGTGTGCAGATGTGTAAGAAAGGAATTATTTATGACCCAGACTTTAACAAAGAGAAATATTAGCATTGGTTCTGAGCACGGATGCAAACATTGATACGGTACTGTATTGCTCCAGTGCGTGAATCTATGATGTAAGTAAAATAACATGAAAATCAGTAACAGTATGAAATATGTCTATTTACGCAGCACACTAAATTTCAAATTTGCTATTAAAGATTTTACCTAGAGCATGGTATTTTATGTATGAAGTTGGTTTGGTTCCGAGCGGGGATGTTATCATCGATGAAGTAAATATCCGTATTCTACATGTTATCGGCGTATGATTGTGATGAGAACGCGAATTGATATGCGGTAATAAAGATTGGATTCTTATTGTCATATGTTCTGAAAGATGTGCGATTATTGGAACTCTACTTTTTATAACTTTCTTTCACCAGGACTTGATGGTTCTAGGCACGGATGTTATAGATCAGCTTGCATTAATGAACATACTTTGTTCGATTATTGCCTATATATCCTCATGATATGATTTGTGTTTATAATAAAGGTAATAATTCATTCGCTAACTGGTGTTTAGTGTCAGGTGGATATTGTAAACAATAGTTATACTGATTTTTATTTTGTCATCAACCTGTGTTGTGACAGGCAGAGATAAGAAAGTCATGGTTCTGAGCGCAGATGCATTGTTTGAAAGAAGCGAGTTTAGGTAAATAGGAAGGAATTTCTTGTGAACAATGTGTTTAGAATAAAGCTGATAAAGTGTAATATCTAATTATGAAAGAAATATACATGGATATATCGTGATGTGTGCAGATGTGTAAGAAAGGAATTATTTATGACCCAGACTTTAACAAAGAGAAATATTAGCATTGGTTCTGAGCACGGATGCAAACATTGATACGGTACTGTATTGCTCCAGTGCGTGAATCTATGATGTAAGTAAAATAACATGAAAATCAGTAACAGTATGAAATATGTCTATTTACGCAGCACACTAAATTTCAAATTTGCTATTAAAGATTTTACCTAGAGCATGGTATTTTATGTATGAAGTTGGTTTGGTTCCGAGCGGGGATGTTATCATCGATGAAGTAAATATCCGTATTCTACATGTTATCGGCGTATGATTGTGATGAGAACGCGAATTGATATGCGGTAATAAAGATTGGATTCTTATTATCATATGTTCTGAAAGATGTGCGATTATTGGAACTCTACTTTTTATAACTTTCTTTCACCAGGACTTGATGGTTCTAGGCACGGATGTTATAGATCAGCTTGCATTAATGAACATACTTTGTTCGATTATTGCCTATATATCCTCATGATATGATTTGTGTTTATAATAAAGGTAATAATTCATTCGCTAACTGGTGTTTAGTGTCAGGTGGATATTGTAAACAATAGTTATACTGATTTTTATTTTGTCATCAACCTGTGTTGTGACAGGCAGAGATAAGAAAGTCATGGTTCTGAGCGCAGATGCATTGTTTGAAAGAAGCGAGTTTAGGTAAATAGGAAGGAATTTCTTGTGAACAATGTGTTTAGAATAAAGCTGATAAAGTGTAATATCTAATTATGAAAGAAATATACATGGATATAACGTGATGTGTGCAGATGTGTAAGAAAGGAATTATTTATGACCCAGACTTTAACAAAGAGAAATATTAGCATTGGTTCTGAGCACGGATGCAAACATTGATACGGTACTGTATTGCTCCAGTGCGTGAATCTATGATGTAAGTAAAATAACATGAAAATCAGTAACAGTATGAAATATGTCTATTTACGCAGCACACTAAATTTCAAATTTGCTATTAAAGATTTTACCTAGAGCATGGTATTTTATGTATGAAGTTGGTTTGGTTCCGAGCGGGGATGTTATCATCGATGAAGTAAATATCCGTATTCTACATGTTATCGGCGTATGACCAACATCAATAACAAACTGCCAATAGTTATGCTATATCAATAGTTGTGCAATGATTATATCTTTAATGTGGTAATGAACAACAACAACAATAAGAATAATAATAATTATAATAATAATCAGGAAAAATGTCATAAGTACCGGACTCAATATTGCTTCGATGCGCGTTTAGGTATGGCTATTGGTTCCCAGCGCAGATGTTGAGTGGTTCTGAGCAGAGATATTTTGGTTCCTATCGCGGATGTGAGCTATATAACCCTACTCTAAAAACTGGCAATATGCAAGGGTACGTCATTTTCTCAATAAACTCACTAAGTGGCATCCACAACTCTAGAAGACAATTAAATGCACTTTCCAAGAGAAAGCCATCTAGTTGGGTAATACTTCAAGATTTTCCTGACTTCATTGTTATGCAGAAATTGAAAATTCTTAAAATCCCGCACTCCTTTATCACTCAGTTCCAAGTAATAATAAATATCCAGGAGAAGCTCATCAATCCGCACATGAAGCTGATGAAAACCGGAAATGAAACCGGATAATGTAAAGTATTAAGGTACATACCTGACACAGAAAAAAAAACAGATACAGGGTAACGGAAAATAAAATTTGTGTTTAAAAAAACCCCCAAAAATACGGGATTTTTCTAAGCTGGAAACATCTGGATTTTTTTCTTAAAAATCGGGAGATGGGACCGAAAATCGGGATTCTCCCGATTTTTTCAGTAGGATTGGTAGGTCTCCTATACATGGACATAAATATTATGAATGTTGGTTTATTTCTAAACACATGGACATTTGTTATAACATGAATATAAATTAAATCCATACAAAGAGGTAATACTTTAATTCATACTAAAGATTAAGGCTTAATTAATAGTCATGCAAAATCATGCTATATTCAATATTAGCCAGTTACCTGATGGAAACTTCACGAATGTGGTTAATTTATAAATATAAATGTAGTACATTAACATTTGTTCCAACATACCAATAAATTCTTGAATGTTAATCCTTAACAAGAATTACTGTAACTAATTCTTTATTAAAAAAAAACAAATTTTAACTAATAATTATAAATACAACCTAAAATGGTATATTAGTCTTAGTAGCTTGTTTCTCATAAGTTACAAACTGAAACTGAACATGCACGAGACTAAAACCAGACAATCACATGACAACCTGTCTTTGTAAACACTGTTTATTTCATGTCATAACTAGAAGATGACAATGCATGATAAATTTTGAAAACAATTCCAATTAACTGAAATAGGGAGAATCCTTTTGACAACAGTTGGCATCAGAAATATTTAAGCAAAGTGTACAGAAAGGAGTGGGGTCGAAAAGTGCGAGTCATGAGTCCATAAACAAAATGGTTATGCTCTAAAAATCAACAGAGGTGGTAGCAAAAATCAGTCACTAGAGTGCATCAAAGCTAACTAGTGGGTCCTTGTACAGTCTTAAGTGTGCTAAAGCATCAACTGGATATGGTGTATTTGTGAAGTCTCTTTAGTGGAAGCAATTCTACCACCATGTTCGAAACTCCCAGGAAACAAAGATTTGGTGATAAGACCAGCTATGAGGGGCAAAATATGTTGGATCCTGTCTGGTTGAGGATGAACCCTCCCCTCTCTGCCTGATGAAGAAAATAATCTCTATGCACACAAAGTTCTGAGAAGGGATGAGATTGGATGTCTCTAAATTGGGGATTGAAGCAAGATGAGTCACAGCTGACTAACATTGGGGAAGGTCCAAGAGAAAGAGAATCTGAGGGATACAGTGCATCAACTGATGTTAGGTGTTTAGGATCAATTAAACAGAAGCTAAGAAAAATGAAGAACAACCAGCTTTGTAAAATGTAACAAATAATTTATTTCCCTAGAAAAAACAAGGTAAAAATAAAAATTAGAACTTACAATTTTAGTAATCAAATCCCAAAATAATCCAAGAATAATCCCAGAATTATAAATCAAAAGTCTTAGTAATAAGATGTCCTAATGCATTTGAGTTCGAGTCGCAATGAAATCCCAAGATGGAAAGTGATGCTGTATCCTGTAACCTGTATAGCACTGCCGTGTCTACAGTTCCTTGTAGAATAACAAGAAATTACACTGCTGTGTCTACAGTTCCTTGTAGAATAATAAGAAATTACACTCAAGTGTTCGAATTCTGAATAAATTTTCAATAAATGTCTTTGTCCAAGAATTATGCATGAACAGTAACAAATTGTCAAAGGAAACAAATTAATCTCTTAAAATCCAAATAATCAGAAGAAAATTTTAAATAAAACTCAAACACTCAAAACTGGCACTGACAACAGAAGAAAACAACCTGTCATCAAGTGTTTAAAAGCCCAAACTGACCAACTTCTCTATAGAGAAAGGTTTTATACTACTCTAAGACTCAGTTGTGGAAATCCCTGAATTGTGGAATCAAGGGTCACGTCATCATGTTTACATCTTAAAGTCATGTAATCTAGTAGTCTCGATTTGACTCTATATGAAATCTCAGACTAAGAAGGAATAAAAAAAAATTGTTTACATCAAATAAGGTTTAAAGGTGAGGAACCAGGTCAACTTGCATGCAGAGTTCCTAATTTTAGGATTTCAAAAACTGAACTGTAGTTCTGAAAATTATCATCTTCAGTAAAGAAAATTACATAACAATAGCATGCAATGCCAATGGAATAAGAAAAAAATTAAAACTAACAAACAGACAATTAAAATGAATCAAATATAAAATAAATCAGATATATGAAACACCAGTCATGGATATATTACCTGATATGGACCAGTAAAGATCTTGTGTGCATGACCATTACCCCCATCACCCAAGTAATGGCTCAAACACTATGTGCTACACTGTGTGTAGATATTAGGAGCATAGTACACACATTGGATGAGGTTCACACTTCACGATGTATACACGAGTCAGGCATGTGTTCTGGATATATGATCGGCATAATACCATCTCATCTCTGATTTGTTCTATATAAGGGATGTCTCTCTCATATAGTGTTTTGCTGTTATAAAGTTTGTGGAGTTACTAATTCAACATATTTTGCAAAGCATGACAAACATACAGATATATAAAATACTTTACGTCATTATATGAAATTCTTTCAGTTAGAAATGGGTGATCGTAGGGCAGAAGTGGCAGTATTTCCTTATCTGCACTTTAAATACCCTTTATATCATACTGACTAGGCAGCGAACAGTACAGAATAATATTCCTATGCTGAACATCATCTTTCCATAATATCTAGGATATTAAAGTTTGAACATTTTAATATTCTGCAGTTTTCAACAATGAAAGGGAATCCCAAGATTTGATATAATTTGTTTATTTATGACATTTCAATTAATTCAAAGTTTTGAATACTACTGTTATTACTGCAGTTTTCCAGTAAACAGATCAATATGGTGCCATGATGTGTTGCAATGGCAGATCCAACTTTGTTTCCATCTTTCGAGTTCTCTTTATACATGGATATATGGCTGTGATAAAATACTCTGAGTTCATTTCATTTACTCTGAAAAAGTGGAGGATTCATAGAGGATTTTTGAATTAACAAAGAGTAAAAAGTATTTTTGGAGATCTTAATAACCATGGTGGTTATTTGGAAATAATCTTTTTTTCAAAATTCCTAACATTTACCTTTTCTGATGAGGTAATCAAATTCATCTAAGATAAAGGAAAGTTTTATTAATGTATTAATTTTGAGGCTTTCAGAAAGGAAGTTGAGACGGAGTCAAAGTCCCTGACTGTGTATCGACTCAAGCATTCTCTAAGTATGTGTGTGTTTTAGATTTTTATCGTAGCTTTAATAATTTTTCAGTAATATCGCTACAATGTCTGCAGTGTGACTGTTAGTAATGTCAGGGACTGGAGTATCATGGCCGCAGACATGTAGTGTGACGTCACACCCAGTCACACTATCCCGACACCAGGCAGTACTCTAAGATTTCTTTTTTAGGCACAGGCCTCGGGCTGGTGACTTTAACAAACTCACAGCCCTGACCAAAATTCCATATTTCTGTTAACTCTCAAAGCCAGAAGAAAAACTGCCCAATTCTGGGGGTATTACCACACCTATCACCCGATCTCATATATCTCACAATTTTTCACAGAGAACTCCTGTTTATTACATTATGTCTGTCAATTTTCATTTCCCTGGAAAATATACTTTTATATAAATAGATATATCATATCCAATCCACAGATGACATGTTCTGTTTGATCCCTCGGGAAACTGGTGTAATGCAATAAATTATTAACACATTACAAAGTTTTTTTCTTCTTCAGTAATGAGAAAATTAAGATTAAACATTATATACTATTTTTTTTAAAACCCCTACAACAGTATTATAGTGAAAACAAATTAAAAATAATATTATTACTACCAATTAGTTTCAATCACATGAATGATCAATGTATGCTGTTTAAATGTCTCTGCAAACAAAATCACATCTCAATTTCCCTCAAGGAAATCCACCCAGTAAACACGGGGATCTTCTCTATCATATAGGGGAATTTTAAATAGCAGGACTAAAATATAACAAAGGAATATCTCAATTGTTCTCTCCCCCCCCCCCCATAAAATCTTTTAATATGTTTTGTCCTATATCAATAAAATTTCATGGCTGACCACTCTGGGTCCCTCCCACCCCAGACAAAAAGATTTCTTGGGGCACGTCCTTTGAGAAATTTACCCTTATTGTACCTAAAAGATCGGTCAATACTTACTAAAACTGACACTTAAAAAATACCACCTAAAAACATCTTCAATTGCTGTCCAAAACGCTGTTTTATTTGTTATTCTCCCTACTTGGCTTTTGAAAGGTTGACAGGTGTGCTGCACTCCAGTATCCACAAAGTTGAAATTTACCCTTTTTTAATACTGTTGCATGACGTTGCAACAACTACAATTTTAATATAAACAGTATTAAAAATGATTTATGCTAGAACACTATCCCCATAACATAAATGATTATGCTTTCTATATATGCAGTAAAATTCTACTTCAAAGAAAAGTTGCCGCTGTTCATAAGCTTGTCAAAAATATAAACATTCTCATTCAAGACAATAATAAGAAATAAATTTTGTTCTTGTGCATGCATTTATCAACTCTTTGATTTAACTATAATGGGTTGTTCCACTTCCTAATCATACCTATGTAAATTATCACAACGTGTTCACCTCCTGCAACCATAAGCACATCTCAGCCAGTTAATATGAAACTTTGGTTTTATATCAGACCTCTTCTTCCTTTAACTGCCGTTATTTAAACCATCCAGTTTGATATCAGGTCCAATCATTAAAATTGCTGTGTATACATATTACATGTAAAGGGCATAGTCTCAACAGTTTTTTTTGTAGTCCTTCTGTAGGTTTTTTAAAGATAACTAAACAAAAAGCATTTTCCAGAAACATGACCCTGTGAGGGGGTCTGAGAGCACAACATCATATTTTTAGCACAGATTCAAATTTCACACAGGACAGTGGTAATCTGATTTAGACTGCAGCGTGCATGGGCATGTACATTTACTCATTTCATCAACTCGATCAAAGTTTCCTGAAGCAAACTATTTTGTTTTGACAAGTCTGACAGGCACCTCAATTTGAACTAAAATTGTGGGGTCCTGGGCATCAGGATGTCCGATTTTGTAACACTGTACCAGGCCATCCAGTCCTAATATTAACCTCTTAATGCTGAGATCCAAGCAAAGCAGCTGGTAGTACCAGTTTTATGAGTCATTGATATGACTCGGCCAGGGCTCAAACCTGCTAATTTCCGCAGCTGAGGTGCACTCTCCAGGTAAGATTTGCAAACTGTTTGTTACATAATCATGGTATGACCAAGTTATGACCTTACTAATGACCTGCATGCTAGAGACGAGAAGTCTTAGTCCCCAGTCGGTATTTACCATGATCCATATTAAATCCAGGGCTTTGTGGCATTAGTCTCAGAGAATTTACTATATGGAAGAAAATAGATTCCAGTTGAAAATAACCACTAAAATATATGTTCTTCTACAACAGAAATAAGAGATCTATCAAGATGGTTTGGGTGACTATGAAAATGGTATAATTGGTACAAAATGAATGTAGTTAGTTCCTAACTTCAGAAATGTGGACTGGTTTTCTTCTCCCTATTGTTTATGTTCCTGCTTTTGTCATTCAATAGTATGCATATACTTTAATCTACAGCAGCTAAACAAAATCATCATACAATAGTCTTCAGTTAATAAATCAATGCATTTCAGTATGCTGTTGATTTTGATGTTGAATAAAATGACAACATGGTGCCATAAGGTACACCCATATCCTGCAGAAAACTGTCCAAAACGTGTTCTGTCTGACTCTTTAATTACTGTTTCAGAAAATGGATGTGTTGTTGTTTGGTTTAATGCCATTTTTCAGCACAAGATAGGCTATACATGGCAGCCAGTATTAATGGTGGAGGAAGAATCTAGGAAAATCCAGGAAAAAAAACCACAGACCCATGAGAATCTGCTGGCAAGCTTTCTCACATACCGACATTGGCCGAATCAGAGACTCGAACCCACGCAGACAGAGGTGAGATGGCAGTGATCCATAATTAATGGAGAGCGCTTTAGACCACTCGGATACTCTTGGGGAAAATCAGATATAAAGTCATACATGTTTACATTGGTAAAAACAAATGGGAATCTGTGATAGTGGAGATTACTTCCAGAAATAAAACTAGTTACTCTCCTTTAAGCACAACCAATGCATCATCCATGCACTCAACGGGTTCTTGATGTGATCCAGCAAGACCTTGGACATGTCTAAGGCTACATATCTGCAAAGATCCACTGAATGTGTCATTGACATCGAGAGCACATATCTGGACTTTTTAGGTACAGCTTCCAGATAGTGCTTAAGCACCACTAGAGACAATGATTATTCCATTAAGAAACTGAAGAAGGCAGAATTGTACATGGTAAGGATAAACCAGCGAAGCAAGGGAATGCACACAATAACTAGAGGTGAAAACAGTGCCAAAGCATACATAGGGAGACACCTATCACCTTCTGATGCATGGCAGCCACTAAGCTTAGAAGAACCATTCCTGCCAGCTCCCAAACCATTGCAAGGCATGGAAGCAGCATAAGATCTGAACATGATATGACGTCAATAAGCCTCTCCAGACATTAGCCCTATTGCTCTCAAGCCCAGAAGGCTTTGGCCACAAGTGTTTACTGCCTCTACAATTTTCCAGGTTTCCTCCTCCTCCAGAACCTGACATGTAAAAAAGAGGACTGGACTCTAAAATAATGTATTGTTTGGGTTCTTGTTGATTTCACATCATGTTTTTGCATGTGATTTGCTATTCATAGCTTTTAGTATATTTAGTGAAAGCAAACCAGCTAGAAGCTCTCATTGATGTGAATCTGCTAGCAAGCATTCTCGCATACCCATGTTGATCGAGCTGAGACTGGAACTAACATGGACAAAAAATGTCAGCGATCCGTTAAGGCTAGTACCTTCGACCACTTGACTACCTTAAAGGTTAGGGAATAACTTATTAGATCTTGCTTGAATGGAAAGGATTTCATTATTCTGAATACATGCCTATGGAAATACAAGACTATCCATCCCAGTGTCACTTTACAGAGAGCGAAAAAGAACAAGGCACACAGATATCAAAGCGACGTTTTAATTACCTCATAACTAGTGGTGCAGGTTATACGAAACTTGTTACTTATCATCAAAGGTATAATCAATAACGGTCACATAGGTCTCACTTTATTTTAATACTAGTAGTCAAGTACTCCTGTTTTAGGAAACTCACGAGTCCCACTAAAGAACATTGCAGTCACCTAGCAGAAGCTTATTGAGGATACATGAAGTGGCTAAATTTCCAGACGAAAAGAACCAGTGGTTGCCACTGAGTTTAATTTTCAAATGTCTTCACACCATTGACATATAACACTTGTTTGTCCGTTAGAGTGAGTGAATTATGGTAGGCCATGGAATGGTCTTTTTCCAAGGACTAAGCTAGGCATCACACCTAGTGTTCCACATGAACTATCAGTTCTAGCAATGGTTAATAATCTTGGCTCCAAAATCCTTATCCAAATATGCAAACAGCATCTTGTCTAACTCTCAACATGTCTGGATTTAGAGTTCACGTGCACGACGTTTTTGGCTACACTTCAATACAAACACAATAATGAAAGCTAAATTTGTTCATTTGATGTACTCTAATACACACGTACATTGCTATGTATTTTGCCTCTGAATTCAGTCAATATATATATATATATATATATATATATATATATATATATATATATATATATATATATATATATATATATATATATATATATATATCAGTTAGTTCTCACCACTATGCAGTTAGTCAATCACTTTAACTTGCTGCCAACCTACCTATTGGGTCATGTTTTTCAGATGTACTCTTACAATGACAACATGTACATCTGAGTTTTTTTCAGTCACTGACTTTTCTCATTGTACATATCAGCACAACTAAATAGATGGAAGTGTCAATACATTCCCCAGACCGACAATCACAAATTAGAGACTGGTTAATCAATGTGCTTTGCAATGACAAGTGACTAGTGCTTGTACCCCAAGCAATTCAGCCATGACTGTCCACATGTCACCAGTGAACAGCCAGTTTAGAGAAAAAGATCTGACAAGTGAATCCATCTAATTTATCCTAACAAGATTGCTGCTTGTCCCTGTAGTCAGGAAAGAATGTACTGCTTTGGTCACTGGCACTCTATGTACCCCAGGCTTATGAAAGGGAAAAAGGTATTTATCCTTCAGTGCAACTTGTAGCATTGGATCAGGCATCAGGAATCATGGGTATTTTAACAATTTACAAGCCATATAAACCAGTCCGGGCTCTCATTGATTGAGGGAATCAACTTCTCTAGTAAAAATGATTTGCTCCAGACCCCTTTTAGGAAACAAGTGTTCATCCTGCATTATTAATGAGAAAGAGAGCCAAGTGTCAAGACTTTCTGCAAAGTTCCACAGGTCACTTGATTAAAGGTAACAGATCTGAAATATGTCCATGTGTGAATTGCAATACATGATAAACAGGAGAGGTGAGTGTCATATGACATTTCTTTTCTCAGCACACTAACCCACACTAGGTGACCTAGTTCATCAGTAAATAAGAAACTACAAAACAAATCCACTGAACACTGAAAAGGGTTGATATGTACTCTAATGTCAATAATAACAAGGGTAAGAACAAAAACACAGCCTTTCAAGGCACGAACCAAATGCTTGAAAATCGGAAGAAAAACACACGAAATAAAGGCAATTCAAATAATGCAAAGACTAAGGAGAAAAGACAATATAGAAAATATGACTAGCCATTAAAATGCTCATCAGCAACAAATGAAGTGAAAGTCTCTGATGAATCATAAACACACAAGTAGTTCAAACGTCCATGGAAAAATAATATTCCATATGCTAAATATGACTAACAAATCAGACTGGAATCTTATTTTGTTTTATTTTTTAAAATTTTCAATCAATTTCTAGTTGGAGGAGAAAATATTAGCTGGGATGGCAGACTTTGCATTCCAGAAATGTACTAAACAGCTGATAATGTATTACTGATACTGGCTTTTAACTTTATAATGTGCAATGGTACACCAAAATTAGCGTAGCAGCGAAATGTATCAATGAATTGCATCATGCCTAACTACCAATTTCACTCTTGCACATTTTGTTTATAGTAAAAAGAAAACAGTGACACAAAGTTTCAACCATTCATGTATAATGGCTTTAAAATAACAGTGTGGAAAGGTAAGATTAACATATAATTTAACATCGCGGCCCTTTCACTGACAATGAAGAAAAGATCCCCCAATGCTGGGTCTATCATAAAAACTGAAAACAAGAAATATTACCCTCACTCTGAGAAAGGGGAGAATAATCTTAGCATGTGGAGTGACTTGAATGAGAAAGAAACAACAGGTACAACTTGTAAATATGATGAGGAATTTTTACACATTGAGTCTGTCTTTCTCACAATCATTCATTTTAGACTAAAGCCTCATAGATGGAATAGATCATATCCTACTCCTTTAAGTCACAGATTGTGCCCTTTGTGTGATGTACTCAAAGATAAATATCACTTCATCATTGTGCCCTTTGTATAATGTAATCAGAGAATATCACTTATGAATTCTGCTTTAATTAAATCCATTGACTGTTACGTTTGGGTTTGGCCACGTCTGTACAATTTCACTAAAACATCAAACTGTCAGCATAGTCAACCATATCAGAAATCTGGGAACTTTTATATTCAGAGCATCTATCTTAAGATCTGATTTAAAATCTGCAAGTGAAATATCCACTAATATATTATTGTACATTTAATTACAACTTTTAATATATATACATTTTCTAACATGCGTCATCCTAACATCCCAAGTTCCCTTTTTGGCAATGATCATTTAGAGGATTTTTAACAACATGAAAAGAAAACCACATTTTAATATTAAAATTCAAGAGAAGTAGCAATAAAATTGTCAAAAATTGGAATATGGCTACCATACTGGATGTCAGAACAGTATCTTTCTCATTAGGCTACAACTAGACAATAATTATGAATAACACACGTTAGGTTTCAGAGTAATCTTCTATGTAATGAAGAGTACCTATAACAAACTTGTGCTAATTTACAAACAAATTACAAGCAACACACCATCCCATAAACTCTTCTTGCCTTTGATGAGTCTAACTGAGAAAGCGTGGTGGTTTGCATTGGCTTGCACTTGCTGTTATTCCATATGTATATGAGCTGTCAAAGAGGTCGGGAAATGAAGCTTAATAACACATTAACCCCTGGCGCCACATTTACGGCCCACGAGTTACTGCCAAGCTCCGTCAAAGTCACGTACGATACACTAAAGTGGGTGGTATTATAGAAAGGTAAAAAGATTTAGCTCTACAATGACACCAAATAATCTGGACATTTAAATTGTACAACAAAAAAATGATGGAAAAACCTAACTTTTTAGATTAATTTTTTCTCTTTACCCAAACTTTGAGAGTGGTCGATGTCCGATTTTGTGTCCAGATTTTAGACTTTTTTGCCTCAGATCTAAGGCAGGTCAGGCTATAGGTGGGCATTTTTAATAAAGAGTGGTCTCCATACGAAGAAAAAAAATTAAAAATCCAACTTTTGCCCTTCTGCTCATGCGTGAGCAAAATATTCAATAGAAAACAATGTTTTTAACATAACTATCTATTATGCTAATGGAAACTTGCATGGAAGTCAATGTATAAGGATATATTCAGAAATAGACCCCAAATTGTATTTCTTACTCGCACTTCATGCGAAAACAGCAAAATCATTCAGGGCTTAATGTGTTTGGGTCTGTAAGCAAACTAAGCATGCTATAATGTATATTTGAAGAAAACAACTTTGGAGGGCGTACCTGACAATATTTATGATACTGATGCTATTAAAAATGGATGAATATTTATTCCACTATTAGGCAACTTTAAAAATTTGCATGGTTCGAATCAAGTAAGGCTTGTGTAAATCAGGAGTTAAGGCAAAGAAATAGCTCTACTGTTCCTGACACTCATAATACTGCAACTTCATGCATTCAAAGAGAATCCTACTATTGACAGAATAAGTTCATAATCTGTAAAATATTACAACTTCCAGATTTTATCGACATACCTGTGGAATTTGATCAATGTGTGTCCCCACTAAAATCACTGGTGGTGGGAGGACTTTATAAGACGACGTATGGGAATTTGCAGAATTCAAGTTTTCCTTGTCAGGTGGTGCGCAGGAATGTATAGAATTCATCCAGACCTGAACTAGGTCTGAAAATAATAAAAATACAAAAACATCATTGATTCTGTAAACAGTGTCAGAATGAACTATATGTACTTATTGGCAAGGTATTTTTATAACCAATACCCACTTTCAGTCCTTGATACAATGTTGTTTCTTTTATCTAAATTTAAAATAAAATATATGAAGCCTCAGTTCCAATTAACCCAAATGGTCCTTGCAATAATAACTTACTTTTATTCTTATCCTTCAAAGTCTTAATTGTAGAATTGACTGAAAAAAACCTTCCTCGACCAGTTTAATTGGAAATGCATTTTCATTTTGTGTTACATATTTATTTATTAGTAAGTCAACTTGTTGTTAATTAAATATTTAAAACAGTGGAGTATAATAAAATACTTGTTGTTGGGTGCAATTTTACTTCATAAAATTCTGAAAAAATATTTTTTAAAATCATTAGTTTGAGAGAAAACCTGTTACTCATAGAAGAATAATACTAATGTTAAAGCAGCAGCAAATCTGGAACAAAAATGACACTTTGTGTTGTAATTAGGTAAAAACAGCACAGAACTCACCATGAACTTTGCATTTCAGTATGCCCTCAGTGTCAAAGTAACAATCGTCTTCAACAAGATCACTGATCTCTCTACTGGCATCTGACACTAGGAGGTATATGGCCCGTCTTGTCAGAAACATTTGATGTGTCGTGTAAAAGGCATACTGCCCAGCAAAGTCCAATATTGTTAAATGCGCATGTTTGCTTATATCTTGTTTTGCTTTATTGGGATTTTGTTGCAACAATTTTAACATTTCCCTTAATGGATCCATCTTGTAATTTTCAGTGGCAACATTTTCTCCAAGCTCTGATCCAGGCATTGTGTTTGTTTCAGACTGATCGAGACTGCTCTGAACTACAGTGGACGATGATTCATTTTGTAGACTAGATGTAGATAAAACATTTTTGCCAATGTTCTGCTGTTGAGAACGACGATCTAGTACTTTTGTATTCTTGTCATCATCAGCAATGTGGCTCCTAGTATTGCCATCAGTTGTCTCCCTTTGATTAGAGCTTCCATCTAGTTCCGAATCAACGTCCCTTCCCACTGTTTGGTAATTCTGATTTAGGACCTTGACAAGGCGCTGCAGTTTATAATCCTGTTCTGAATCTGAAAACGTAAGGAACACTGAATATTAGGGTATCAAGTTGTAATGAAGTTTAAAAGCATAATAAAGTACATATAATTTTTTGTTTTCCCCACTCAACTTTATGGTGTAACTATGCTCCTCTAGAGTCACTACAAGATCAAGTGCTGCAGTTGAGGAGTAAATACCAAGCTACTCACCACCTGTCTGTTGTCACATGTACCTCATTGGCAGAGGCATCAATTAAATGAATCAATATATATACTTAATATAATTAGTATGTAACATTTGTTTTATTTGGCAATTCATTTGTACATGTACTATCAATTCATGAAACATGTACACTGTCAGGCAAATGAAACATTGATTAGGTATTGGTGACTTCCAGTCTTCTGCCCACTGCACACATACAAATGCCTAATGTATTTGAATGGTCATTGACAAAGATTTTGACCAATTTTTGGCACCCTTTTGAAGATTCATTTAACTCACTAACACATCATGTTTACCACTTAAAATTTGCAAAAAGGTAGGATAAGGTTCCGATCTGGACTAAACTGAGGCCAGGACACAATGAACTAGTAGGTCTGATAAACAAATATAAAAATGAAGTCCAGTTGTCACTTTTCTGAACATGCGAGGATGGTACAGCCAATAAAACGCATCTTATAAATACTTAAGCATCCAGAGAAATGAAACTAACAAACAATTGTATCTGGGTCCATTTAAAATAAACCTCAAAAATGTACTTTCTGTCCCACCTTTAGGTGAAAATGAAAGAAATATTTCCATAGGCCTATGAGTTGATCATGAATTATTCTTTGATCAACAATCAAATTTAATTTTCTGAGAGGGAGGCATCAGTGAAAACTTGCAATGGCTCTGGTAATAAATATCTGCGGTAACTGTAGAACATTGTATAGCTCCTAATCTTTAGAAGTTCAAAGCGCTTTATAACATATAAAATGATATAACTATAACAAAAAAACACCATGAATTTAGAAAACAACAATTGGTGAAAATATTTAAGGTAGGAAATGTTATTAGGTCTTTAAGTTTGTTCTTGCATCCAAAAAGGTGAGTTTTAAGAGCACTGTTGAAAGTGATCACTGTGTCTTTGTGTCTACTTTCAATGAGCAATTCATTCCATGTTGCTGGGCCCTGGTATGCAAAAGAACATTGTCCTGTGCTATTTTTAAAAAAAAGACCATGTATATCCTTTGATGAAATCTTCTTAGACGTTTCATGTTCATGTCTTTCAGTAAAACAACAAATTGTTCCCCACCTTTTTTATGGACTCTACATAGAGAAGATCAAACCACCAAACCCCCATCAGCCACTGTCGCTTCAAACTAAATTAACCGTTTGCTGCAATTTCCTGGCTATCTAAATTAAGGTGCACAAATATGTGTGTTTCCTATAGCACTGGTTTTAAAATTAGGACAGGTAGGTAGGTAGGTGCTTTATTTATCCATAGCACAAGTCAAGTGAATGTGACCATGGTATGTTTTTGAATTTCTTAAACAAGAAATATATAAAGGCATTTGCAACCCCTGTTCATTCTAAATCACCTCACCTTCTGACCTAATAGAGGGTATACATGAAATATAGTGATGGGTATTAACATGAAATATAATGATGAACATAACATGAAATATCATGATCAATATAACATGAATATAATAATGAACATGGCATGAAATATCATGATGAACATAACATGAAATTTATGAACATAACAAGAAATATGATGGAAATAACATGAAATGTAAGTCATTGTGACTTAAATAACCAAATATAATATCACAAGTTTAAACAATAATTTTCCATAAAATAAAATGCAACACTTTACCTTAAACACTACTAAACATTGATTATAAATTGCAAAGGTCATTTAAAATTGAACCATAACCAGTGCCTTACTGATTAAAGTAAATCTTAATTCAAGTCAACTTTGACCCAAGCAAGCCTCAATGATCTGAGCAGGAAATATAACACAATAAAACCCAAAAATTAAATCCTCACAACAAAAGTTTAGGAGTACTACACTCTTCACTTATGAAACTCAGGAATTTCCAGAATATTTCAGAGACTCGCTGGCATAAACTCACATTCAAAGGTATCTCAAATTCAAAATAATAGTGACAAATAAAATAAATTACCATTATTTTGATAATATCATGATAGAATTCTTAGCCCATTAAAATATCTCACTGAAAGAAAAACATTTTTCAATATGCATATAAATTTCTAAACTCTAAAACAACACACACAACAAAAAACACAACAATAAAATCATAAACATCTAATAAAGTTATTTTACATTAGGTAATGTTTTTGTTTAAAAAATGCTAACTGTAAATAAGTACAATGATGGCGGATGCAGGATCATTTAATAGACAACCATTTTGCTCAATGTTCAGTTGACATTGGTAACAGTCCTAGTTCCCAAGCTACAGCTACAATGGATCACTATGATGCCTGCTACAGCAGATTTATTGGGTTATCAGAGTGGTTCATCAAATCTGAGGGAAACATTATCTGTCTGTGTTCGTGATACGGGTGTTATGCTTGGGCTAGAGATAAAGAATTGCTCACGGGGACCCTGCGCATCAGTAATATAAAAAAAATATCTCTATGGAAAGTAATTTTAAAGCGATGGAAAAAAATGTTAACATAATGTGTTGAAACATTTATTTCCAAAGGCCATTCCTGATGGTATATGGAACAAACTTACACTGGATGTGGACTTAATCAGCCAAAAATATGTAAGCAATGGAAAAGAAGGTACTATCCAAATTAAAATACTTCTATGGCATTGCAGATAGCTGCAAGCAGCTTGCAGAAAATTAATGTTATTGGAATGAAAGTTCAGATAGATCAAAATACTATCTATCACAGAACTGTTAAGAATATTGGAAAAGGTGATAACAATAATCTCTCTGAATCAAGGGAGGCAAGTCAATCCTCATAGACAAGGAATAAAATGTCAGGACCTGTCCAAAGAAATATTCAGATGGGAAGTTTGTCATCAGATAGTAAATTGGTCTACACGTCTTGTGATCTAGTGCAAGTTATCAAAGCAGCAAACCCTAAGTTACCAACCTTTATTATAACAGAGTGCTGGAAGATGTGGTTCTATAGATTTAAAGAATTTACCAATTGGCAGAGGTGGACATCGGATGAGAAATTAGATGAATTTCTTCCAAAGTTACAAGGTGCTGCTAGTGAATTTATGTATGAACAATTGTGTCTGAGGAGCCACCTGCCATCACCACATGCTAGCGATGGACCTCATAGTGGACACTAGTAATTTTGTTTTGATAGGATATTCTATAACTTAAGACAAATCCAATATTTATTTATTTGACTATCATACCAGTCCAAACAGAAATACATGGATACCATGCAATATAATATAGCATACACCTGGCAAGGTGTTATAACTATTCATATAATAACACAGCTGGGTTGTGGAGCTAATGTTACACTAGAGAAAGATGGTGTACTAAACCTATTTTAAAATTCTATAAAATTTAATGCAATTTTTGGGAGAATTTTTACAAAACACAAACCACATACAAGGGGGATACAGAAACACACAAAATCCTTTAATCATTTGGCACTAGGTGATCCTTGCTATGAGGGACCAACAAAATAAAAAACAAGATAAGAAAATGTGAAATACATTTAGAATTTATATTTTAATGAATGTTTAAATAAAACTTTAAAATATTGATCTGTCATGGCAAGAATGAAAACTTGCTGTAAGGCCATGCATGTACAGGACTAAAATGTTTGAAAGCAGTAAAGCCATCTGTGTAAATATGCAATGACAGAAAGAAAAGATAATACATATTTAAGACTGAAATATAGCTTTGGACAAAGAGCAAATTGTGATAAACATGCTGCATGTGCAGAAGGATAATGGTGCTAAATAGGCAATTGTCAGAGCTGGAAAAGTACTTTGACTCTAAAAGAACAGAGACAAGTGAGGAGCCAGTTTTACAATGTTGTTATAAAAAAGGGACATGGGAAAGTGACCTGTCTGTCTGCAATACCAATGGAAATGTGACCTACAATCATAGGCAATGGTTGCATTAGATGTAAGAAACAGAAACTTCACCAAATTAGTAGAAGGGTTAAACAGGAAAGGCGACAGAGAATATACATGTATATTGAGGCCTGTGGGAAATTAAACAATAATAATACAAGAACAACAACAACAACAACATAATAATAATAATAATAATAATAATAATAATAATAATAATAATAATGACTTTATTTAATGTGGGTAACACAATTAGCTAAGAACTAATCTGCCTTGAGGCCCTCATACAAAGGAATTTATTTATTTTAGCTGCATGGGAAATTATCAATAGGAGGAGAACTAGCTACAGTCAAATTATCAATAGGAGGAGAAATAGCCAGTCAAATTATCAATAGGAGGTGAAACAGATATAGTCAAATTATCACTATGAGGAGAAATAGCTATAGTTAAAGAACCAGCAATCATCATGAAAAATATCAAGAAGAAAACAGAAGAACTACATATGTCAGATTTACCCTTTGAAATCCCACTAGAAACCACAGTTGGGCAGTTTGAAAAAAGAAAATTCATATCAAAGTTACAAGGGCTAGAATAGATGCCCACCCAGGATATGTCTCCAAGAAACTTGTGTTGTCAAACTCTTTTATGCCAGCTGATTACTTAATGGCTTTGCTAGTTAGAGAAAGAGCACACCCATACTAAACATATTTCTGTACCTGGTGTATTTTGGTATTCAAACGAATGCCCTCATCCATTTTTTTCCCTCAAATGAGGGGTCCACTTTTTATGGTGTACAATACTACTTAGTACTGGTTGAGCAAGGTGAGTCTAGATTTGATAGCAGATATAATCTTTGAGCTCTCTTTTAATAATAATAATAATAATAATAATAATAATAATAATAATAATAACAACAACAATATAATATTAAAATAATATTTGGTCTTTAGGTTAGCCATAGGCTTAGGATTTAACAAAATTCTTTGTGGGAAGAATTACTAGTAGATTCAGAAATTTACTTGTCCTGCTCAGTCTTAATGAATCCTTCCCACAAAGCAATGTCACACATAACAAAATTAACCAGCTATTAGACTAGTGAAATTACGAAAACTAATAGACAGAAAATTTACCAGCCTTGGGTTAGTTGACTACCAACCGGTTATAGCCATGGTTAAGAATGATAACCCAAACACATACACACATATATGGGGCACAAAGATGAGCACAAATAATCCTTCTAACCTGAACCCCCAGGCACTTCTACCAAGGCTGCCTGGTTAATGGCTTATATGGTGTTACT
This sequence comes from Unio delphinus, assembly GCA_029339505.1. Taxonomy (NCBI): domain Eukaryota; kingdom Metazoa; phylum Mollusca; class Bivalvia; order Unionida; family Unionidae; genus Unio; species Unio delphinus. Next base: position 3,461,980 of record JAQISU010000361.1, read on the forward strand.
ACAAATACCACTCACCATGGAGCTATGTTACAAAGCAGGTTAGCATACAACAGAGGGTGACTAAAAGCCAAAAGGTGCATACAGGATGCAAGCAGTATATAGATTTGTGCAAGTATATCAAGGAGGAGAAAACAAATATTAAAAGTACAATAATTAAATACAACTGACACATTGTGATAGCATACCAAATAATCGTAGTAAAAGTTAAACATCAAGACTTAAAAACTCCACCTTGTTGTGTATATGTTAAAGTAGTGAGTGAGGAGGAACAGTCACTTCTTAAAGTACAACCTCCTGAAAATCTGTCATTGCTGTGTGTAAAGTGTCATTCTGTTAGCCCTGTGACCCTGACCCTGATTTTAAACCTTATAAACCAGAATTTGATATTTTTGATCTGGTCTTTGCCCAAAATGCAAACTACTTACAAAATTTGGTAACATTAGATAGTGGAAAACATTGCTATTGTAAAGAAGTGAAATAAAGATGGATGAACACAAAACAGTTTAATGTGACACATTTCACCTTGTGGAATTTGCATAAATTTGGAGAGGTAGATCATTAATGAGTATGAATGCCTACATACCTTTCGTTCGCCTTATCCATTCATGGGTTGACAAAGAAACATCACAGCAATTGACATAGACATCAATGCCCTCTGTACTATGTCTCTCGGAAATGTTAACCTTCTCTCCCAGAAGACGCTTGACTAGAGTCGTCTTGCCTACACCCATGTGTCCAACAACCATAATACGTATGCTGTGCACAGTTTCCTTTCCGTCTTTTAGAGCCTCTTCAAAAAGCTGGATGGATCTGTCATCCATTTTCAAAATTTCTATTGGAACACCTGTTCATATAATGGATAAGTTATGTAGATATGCATGCTTATTATCAACAATGATTTAAGTTTTAAAAGAAAAATATGGACCTGAAACTTTAGATAGCTAAACCGGAGTGTTCAAGCTATATAATTGTTATCCATGTCTGCAACATTAACAAATCTTTTGCCAATATAACTCATCATACACATTTTATTTGTGTCCAATTGCTCAAATGAAAATTAAACCACAACTTTTAAATATCAAATACGATTAAAACATAGATCTACTGTTATATAGCAGCCCAACAAGTACTAATAAGATTATGCTCTATACTTACTATGTTTCTGAAAGATGGGCAGGTTTTATGGTGAAGTTATTTACATTTGCAACATGTGCAATGCTGAGATATATAGAATCTATGTTGGGGTTTGGACCGAGACAATGAAATCCCAGCTTAGGGGTTATATTATTTTGTCTCCCCACGAGGTTTGTCTTGGTCCAAACCCCAACATAGATTATTTTTCTCACCCAATATTATCCTTTAAAGTAAAAAGAATGCTTTAAAAGTGAGAATGCCGCAATGTTTACATGTGGCGCATGAATATAAATAAGCTAATGAGGGTGTTTTCCGACATATTTCATTTCAAACACCATTGAGAATTTTATCCTATCTGTAGCACATAAACTTTTCAGGTCAGCTTCATTAAATGTAGCTAACAGTATATATGTTTTACACCAAGTGTTTACAACAAATTCAGTTCCTTTAGCTACATTTAATGATCTGAAAATGTACTGAGCTAGTCCTGCATATAGGATAAACTTGACCATGCTAGTTCGAATGAACTAACATAATATCAAAACCTCGAAATATTATGTGTGTGTGTATTTGTCTCTATCAAAATGTTTTTGTTTTGCTGTGTTTTTAAGACAGATTGGCCTTAAGTAACTATGCTTTGGTTATATATCTGCTGTTGTTGTTGTTGTTGCTGTTGTTGTTTTATTTGAGAACAACTATGGCACAGCAGAAGACATGAAGGGTTTCTGTTGTTAAAAGTAGTTCTCAGCGCGTGGACAGAATGACTGAGACGATTGGTCTGAGATGAGTAGAATGAGATAGGAAAAGTAAGGTTAGCAAAACAGCCAGATTTCTCTGTTGCTTGGGTGAGAAATGTTGGCATACCTTAATACATGTACTACTTTCCTGTACTACAATTAATTTACATCTGGTAATTATGAAAATCCCACACCATCTAAGGCAATAGTTGATAACAAAAAAATATAAAGAATTTTCTAAGAGATGGCTATACAGTATATACTATTTATGATGTCTAGAAGTGAAAATGATATAAGGAACAAACAAGCCAATCTGTATCTTTTATATGACAAATTACATCTAAGACCCAGGCCAAAATAAGGAGAATTAAAATTTCTTAAAATAATTTGAAGTTTAATTACTTTACAGTCTGGTTTTATTTATATAATTCCTATAATATGCTGTGTTTTCTTTTAATATGAATCACACAATATATATTACTATTAACTTATGTCATAATATTATACAGTGTATATATATTTTATGGGCAAATTGTAAGCAATATGAACCAGTGTGGCAGTACCCCTGCTTTGTGCGCAGGTACTAAAATGTTCCTACATGGATTAATCATGTACAAAACTGTCTACGCCATATACATATTTTAAACTTATATTTGAATGACCTATATAATGACAATTGAGTAAAGAATAATAGGTAATCTATACATTCTTAATGTATTTCAAATTGATGCTGCAGATTTAAATAATTCCCATGTATACATGTAAATGTTTGACAAACTGTTAAGATATATATTATCTTATATAGCACGATAGTGAGGGTCATATGCCATATGCCATAACGAGTCATGGAGGTAATCTAAAACATTTTTGTCACTCTGTAATGATTTTTTTCCCCTTCAGATCAGTTTTTTTAACACATATAACGTCACTCGGGGTATTATCGGTCAACGGGTATTATCGGACAAACCAATAAAAAATGTAGAATCTATTTGCCGCAAAGCAACATATAAATAGATGATCATCCGTAACATCCAACCTCTTCCCGCTCATTATTTTGAAATACGACGATCATCCAATCAAAGGAAAGGTGATAAATTTATTAGTTTACTTAAAAGGGTGATTTTTGCATCATTTCCGGTACGTAAATAGTTAATTCCCAAACCGTAGTATTGCATTCCCTGATAAATAAAGTAAGTTTGACACTGTTTATGAATCGAAAATGTCATAGCCCAATTCTTGTTCTGTATTGACTGAAGGTTTAATATGGCGCTTATATTGACCTTCGTTTGATTGGTTGATAAATATATTGGGGTATATCCAAGGGGTATTATCGGACTGCTGAAATAAATGTGTTAGGTTATTTAGTACAATAGATTGGCAAATTTTTCAAATTAATTAATGTTGTAATGAAGATATAAACCACTTCAAGTAATATTGCAGATAATTTACTTAGTATTTCAAGTAAAATTACATTCATAATTTTATAATATTAGATATAAGTTGCATTAATTAAGAATTAAATATTAGAAATTATTCTACTTTAACCATCATCTCTTTAAATACTTAAAAAAAATCTCACCAACTTGACCTTGTTAGTCATTATTATTATTATTGTTATTATTATCTAAATATTATATTTTAATAAGTTTCAGTTGTCTCATCAGTACATGTCAATTTTGTCATCAATGATTTTTAACTAAAAGTATAAAAGACAATATATTCACAATTGCTCAGTTTTAACATTCGCCAATTAGATAATCGTGGAATAGTAATTTTAAAAACAAAAACTGGCATGTCTTGAAACTTAAATGATGCAATTTATTGCATTTTGCTTGTGTTAATCAACAGCAACACAGTAATCACCTTTCTGGCAGTGTTGACATCAGCAATAAATGTGTGAATGCTTTTATTAAAGACCTCTTCTTTTTTAAATAAATTTGTTTCCAATTTCATGGTGTTTTTTTTCTTTCTGTAGTCATATCATTATAGATGCTGTAAAGCGCTTAGAGGTTCTAAAGATTAGGCTCTATACAAAGTCCTTATTATTATTATTATTATTATTATTTAAACATTTTTGAAACACTTTGAGTTTTTATATAGACAGCAACACTCATGATTATTCCAACTAGCAACATAACTAAAGCAGGCTTGATCATAATATTTTGACTTACCTCTTCAAGTAAATTTATAAGTTATACTCTTCAGTTTCTTATCTAGTAACCTTGAATATACGTTTCAGCAAAAAAATGGGTAAAACAAGACAAGAAAAAGCGAGAAGAAGATGGGATGGTGTATCTATGCAAGAGGCCATCACATATTAGGAAAGTGGCAGAACAGTTTGGTGTCCCCAAATCCACACTGGGTGATAGGATAACTGGCCGTGTATCCTCCTTACCATCTATAAAGCCAGGTCCCTAAACAACACTGCCTTTGGAGGAAGAAAAGATGATTATAGAATTTATTAAGGTTACAGCCCAAATAGGGTTTGTCAGAAGCAAGCAACAGATATTGAGTTTAGTTAGTGATATAGTAATGACAGGAAACATTCCCAATAAGTTTAAAAATGGCAGACCTGGTGATGACTGGTGGTTGGGGTTCATTAAAAGATGGCCACAGGTGCGGTTGTGCAGCCCCCAGTCATTACCCAGGGATAGGGCAGTATGTCTGAATCCAACAGTAGTAAAAAACTATTTCAGTCTTTTGTCACATGTACTCACTAAATATGAGTTAACACATTCTCCAGAGCGTATTTTTAATGCTGATGAAACAGGTATGCCATTAGATCATAAGCCACCTAAAATTGTAAAGCTGTCTGGAAAGTTTTTATTGCGTTCCATTTAATAGTCGTCCGATAATACCCCGAGTGACGTTAGCTCGCGTGTGACAAAATAATATAAATAATTACTTCGACATCCAACACTTTAATTTTAATACAAATGTCGGTCGTTATTTTACAATATTACTGTACAATACTATTTATATAATCTTTCGCCATATTCATTCATATAAACACTACCTCTATTTTCAGCCTCGTCTGTTTCATTTTACAATGTAAGAACTTTGCACCCTTCAATGAAAATGTAAACAGATCGTAGGTAGTAAATATATCGCGTAATGTATACAGTAGAATATCAAAAATGGTATTTATATATTTTTTTAAAACTAAACTTAAACTTAACTGTCCAGTTATCTTGCTATTCGATTTGAGCTTTGTGCGTTAATAAATCCACCTTGAAAAATCGTCACAGAACCGCTCCATCAACCTGAATGATATCTCAACACAAAATACGTGGGAATTTTAGACGCTGAACGAGATCCGGTCGCGTGCATGTCGCGTGCAATGACAGGTCGCGTGCAAAGATTATCAATGAAAGCGCCACCTTCTGGGAAAAAATATGCATAGACCCGACCTGGTGATGATGGCGAGTTTTGCATATAAGCAGCCATTTTGATAGTCCATACAGATTTATTATTTTTATATGAAAATTATGTAGTCACAACCAACGAGCATACGACTGAACAATCATTAATGAATATAAATGACTATAATAAAATTTTTAATAATATTTAAAATAACAAAAATATTTTATTTATATTATAAATCGATAAATATGACCATGCACGACGAAATGGACATTTTCAAACTTCCAAAATAATAAAATAATATTTATTCCACTTTTATTTTATTTTAAATCTGTTATACATGTTTGTCTTACAATAAAGTTATGACTACAATATTCATAAATCATATTTTGAGACAAAAATGTTAATTAGGAAATGTAAATAAATGACGTTTTCGTTGTGGAAAATGTAAAATAAAATAGAATTACCTTGTTGATGTAAAGACTCCATTTTGTAAACAGTTATCACATTACTGTCCATGCTTGTGGTGTAAAGTAATCGTTGCTGGTCATCATAGAATATTCTATCCAGTCTTGATGACACTGTGTGTATGGTCACTAGCTGACCGCTGTCTGTCAGCTGATGAATTCTGTTAGAGTCACACACGTACACATAATCCCTGTCAGCCATTATTGACCACGGATATTTTAATTCCTGGTGTTGATACAGAAACTTTTTTGTTTTTGGATTCAGAATATCGTAAACATAAATTCCATTAGTAATGGAGTCTAAAGTCGGACACGAGATGTACACGGTGTTATCTTTGACGGCAATGTGAGTCTGATCCCCTTCACAGATGTCGTGAGTTGAGTCCATACGTCCATCTCTAATCGATAAAATTCCCCAATGCACCATGCCGCCTTTCTTCACACCGCTGATAATGAGTTTGTCTGAATTAAATTTTGCCAATGAATAAAAAAAAAAAAATCCTGTCTGTAAAGTTTTGACGAGTTTTACGTCATATATCGATTTCAATGACAGGATTACAACCTTACCGTTATACAGACACATAGCGACTTCATTCTTGCTAATAAGACAGACATCATTGGGAATGTACTCCAGACTGTGTGATGTAATCAGTTTACCGTCATGACCATTGTAAACCTGAAGATTCCTCGCCATCATGTCTACGGTTACCAACATGTCTTCCATCTTTAAAATGCCAGAATAGACGGGTGTATGGCCGGCTGTGGATAAAAAATAACTTGCATCAGGATACGGAATACACAAAATACAGACATGTATACTTTTAGTAAACAATGCAAAATAAACTTATACACATCTATAAATCTATTTCTGACCTAAAACCATGACATAGTGTCATAAAATATGGACATATATACTTTTAGTAAACAATGCCAAACAAACGTAAATACATCTATGCATCTATTTCTGACTTAAAAACAATATTCTACAGTTGTAAATTTACAGACCACCACCATTATCGTAATAGTTTTATTTTATTTAATTATTATTGCTATTATAGTTCCTTATAAAAAAAATTCCCTAATTCGTGTCACACGAAGCTTTTAAAACAAATTACATTTTTTTGTGTGGCTACATTGAATGACGATGACCTGAATATTTACAGAGTTAAAGATAGGAAAATTTTGCTATAATATGAAGAACGAACTATAAAAAATACGTTCGAGTATAAAACGATAAACATTATTCAGCTTAAAGTAGGACTAAAGAGGTAGATGCGATTTTACGTGTGTTTCAAGTAACTCCTATTAATTACCATATGTGATTGTAACTACAAGTAATAAAAATAATATAAAAATACTTTTAAAATAATATTTTTTTCTTGTATAGTATAGATGCCAATTTGTAACTTTTTGGCAACTATTACTGTTACTGCCAGCTACTAGTAATACGTTTAAAAAAATTAAACTAAAATTAACCTGATGTCTATCCCCACCCTACAAAAAACGTATCCCCTGGGTCACATCATAAAAATTATTGAGATCACCAACTAACAACCGTAACACAGACTTTCTTGACATGTAAAGACAAATTTACACATATAAATTATAACTGGCACTTAAAAGGCATTCCATCCCTACCCCTGTATAGCAATTTTGAAACTTTTGAGATTATCAATTTATACCCATGTACACAATTGCTAGCACGAAAAGACAAATTAATTAATGTATACAACTAATTAATGTATACAACTTATTATCAAGACAGGAACTACCCCATCACCAATGAAATTTTTGGACCATACCATACCTAATAACTTGAAATTATTGAGATACCAGCCATATAACAATATATACGATTACAGTTCATGAAAAGACATTTATATATGCAAACAATATAGGCCCTGGGTTTTGTTTTATGCCCTTGAATCAAGCTTGTGAGTCATTCATTGAAAGCGATCGATTTTCGCTCCCTATGACTAACTACCTACTTCTGACATACTTGTTAGGTGACAATAATTCAACTTATGTGTCTGATTATTTTTACCTGAATTATATGTCTGATTATTTTTACCTTATTGTGTCTGAATATTTTTAAACTTGATTTTTATGTATAAAAAAATCAGACACAGTAAGGTAAAAATAATCAGACACATAATTCAAGTAAAAATAGTCAGACACATAATTTACGTAAACAATAATTAGACACATAATTCAAATAGAAATAATCAAATCAGATGACGCACATGGTAAGATTTTAAATGTAAATTTGTTTTTTTTTAATTCTACCAATAAAAATTTCCGTTTGAAAATATAAATGATTCAAAAAGTTACATTGCAGGGGAAGCAAAAACTGAGATGGACTCGGGAGACAGACATTGCCAACAAAGTCTACACAATCAGTATTCAGTACGAGCACTCATTTCTCTCAGTAAAAAGACAGTTACTGAAAACATCCCTTTCCTTCTAAAATCTATACTCAATTTATACTGTGTATAAATTAGAATGGGAGTGAATGTTGCAGAGTTTTTCATTTTACTAACGGAAACAAGCAAGCTTACAGTACTGTACCTTATAAATTAAATTTGTTTTTAAAAAGTATAAACAATACAGATATACCATCGTCCAATAGTTTGCATCTGCTATTCAAAATTGCATGTATCCACTACCCTGATTATTTCAATGAAAATCCTTTCTCCATGTTAACTTCTGCACTCTCCAGTTTATGTCGTCTGCTACTGAATCGAACGCCGATGTTTACAGTCTTGTAACACTCATTCGGAATACAATACAGAGTCTTGGCGTATTAATACAAGACCGAGTCCATCTGTAACCTCAAGACCTTTTGATATACAAAATAAACAACCAAGAACCAATCTAAAGACTTCCGGTTTGTTAGAAGGTGCTCAGTTGGGGTAACCAAAGTTTAGTTGACATCCAGTGTCTTCGGTTTGAACGTGATGATAAATGCAGTCGAGATGGTTACAGACATACTAAATCTAGCAGATTTGCAAGATAATTATTGATACGGGTATAATATGATATCATTTTAGTGTAGGCTAGTGAAAATCGTATGGGTCTTCCGTTGTGTATTCATCAGCTGATCGATGGAGATTTTGTGGGTGTACAAAATAAATGCATGCGAATATAAACTTTAGCAATGTCAAGCAGAGATAGTAGAATAATAGCCAGTCGTGTACGATTTGGGCATGGATAGTTAATAAATATGGTCATAATAATAAATATCCTTTCATGGCAAGTGGGTCAACTGATAGCGAGACTTCGGAGGTCTCCAATGGGGAATAAGAAATCATTTTGGACATAGTTATAAGAGAGAGAGAGAGAGAGAGAGAGAGAGAGGTTTGTGGAGATTACCCCCCCCCACCCCTCCCCCAAAAAAGATATCAAAATTTGAAAATATCATAGGATAGACCCAGAATTCCGAAATCTGTTTGCGGATATAAAGTTGAACAAGAGTTTATCATAGTAACTTCAAATATTGATGAAGTGATAAAATTGAATTATCGAGTTAGGACATGCAGTTTTAGTGTGAAACCATAAGAGAGCTAAAGAGAAAGTAGATATATGTTTTAGAGGCACATGGAGAGCAAATCATAGATCACGTGGAAGAAATGAAAGCCTCAGACAAAATAGGAAAACTTTAAGAACAGCTACTGAAATTAAAAGAAGTAAAAGCAAAAAGGTGAATATTTTGTTGTAAGATGGACCCTCTCAGCGCTTAAGATAAAATATTTATTTACAAAGTTATTTGATCTTTCTTTGTGGAATAAATCTATCTAGAATATGAATACGTTGAAAATATGTGCTTTGTACTTGGCTGATAGACTACTCTGCTAGATACAAGGACCAAAACCAATCATAGTGAAATTTGCATATTTTAAGGACAGGGAATAGTGTTGAGCATGGCCATCATTTTGGTGAAAGGCCTTGGGTACCAAAAATTAACTGTTGGTCATTTAAAAAAGCTAGTAACTGTTTGACAGCTTAGTTGTATCTTGAGAAACCAAAAAATGGGTTCTTTGACCAAGATATGACTCTTGAATCTTGAAACTACCATCAAGAGAAAGGATTATTTTTGGCTCATATATTTCTTCCTATGGAAATAGTCAGAAATGGCAAAGTACTATGCATAGAAGTAAGACATTCTTTCTATTGACAGTAGAAATAGATTTAGTGAAAGTAACCATACTTTATATTTATGGTAGATACAGATTTAGCAGAAGTAAGCCATACTTTCTATGTACAGTAGAAATAGATTTAGTGGAAGTAAACCATGCTTTCTATTTATTGTAGAGAAAGATTTAGTAGAAGTAAGCCATACTTTCTATTTACAGTAGAAATAGATTTAGTAGAAGTAAACCATGCTTTCTATTTATGGTAGAGAAAGATATAGTAGAAGTAAGCCATGCTTTCTAATTATGGTAGATAAAGATTTAGTAGAAGTAAGCCGTACTCTCTATTTATGGTAGATATAAATTTAGTAGAAGTAAACCATACCCTCTATTTATGGTAGATATAAATTTAGTAGAAGTAAACTATACTCTCTATTTATGGAAGATATAAATTTAGTAAAGTAAACCATATACTCTATGTTTTGGTAGATATAGTTTTAGTAGAGGTTAACAATACTTTCTATACAAATTTAGTATAGAATGCTTTTATCAGATGAACATTGTAAAATGGGCAGCAGCTTATGTTCTAACATTGTTTTCATTTGTCAGTAGTTTTGGATTTGTTTACTGCAAAGATGGGTTTTGATTTAAATAACCATTGGACATTTTTGCATGTTTTAAATGCCATTAACAATTTAGTGACTAGGTTGAGCAGAGCTGTGTCAATATGTTCATGCCATGTGCAAGTCTCTGATAATTATGTGAGCTCCTGTGTTAAATGGTGCCTTTTTACAACCCTTGCCAATGTTGTACTGTGAATGTGTCAGATTGTATTACAGAGGAGCTTTCCAGTCTTGCTACAATGAAAGCACTTAGAGATGATTCATTTTTCTGACATTAAATTCACCACAACAACATCGCATTGAAGGAAATTTAAAGATATGTGTCTACTGTATTGAATTACATTTCCACACATTTTAGCACTGAATAGCACAGTCTAAAGATCTCCACCCAAATCCATACTGTTCTAAAAGTATCGTACAGTTCCATATAACATATGCTAAATAAAATTGCATTGCCAGCTTTAATCTAAATATAGGAGAATGCTACTTTTGTAAATTAATTTTTTAATTTTATTCTTGGACTATTCAATAAAATGTTTTTCCAAACCCCAAAAACAAAGAAATTTGCTTAACATACTGTAATTACAATCATCACTTTCCTATTTCAGGAAATATGTAACATGCTTGTTAAAAGTAATTATAATTGATAACTTGTGTTCCAATTTGATACATATACATTGGGGAACTTGTATTCATAGGCATCTTATTCATATATTGAAATAACCCAATTAGACCTTCATGCCCATATTGGTAAGTTTATATTGGTTACATATTTGTAAACATTTGGGATCTGGAATCATTTGACACAAAACTTGTAAAGAAGAGTAAGCTCAAATTGCATGAAGTAGACAATCAAAACTTAGTAGACATGTCTATAATAATAGAAGGTCAGATTTTTGCCATTATTGCAGTTGTGTCCTATGTTTCGAAACAAAACTTCATAACATAATTTTTTTTACCCAAAACCTGTTTATATAATTTAACCTTTTATTGACTTTTAATTCCCATGTGATTTTCCAAGGTTTGTATAGAGTGCTGATTTCTTGTAATATGCTCCACCTTCCCATGGAATATGTTGTTGTTGTTGTTGTAGGGTTTAACTCTTTTTTTTTCAGCACATTATTGGCTATTCATGGCAGCCAGTTATTATTGTTGGAGGAAGAACCCGGGAAAACCCCCAGAAAGGACCACCAACCCACGAGAAGCTACTGTCAAGCTGTTCAACATAACTACATTAGCTGAATCTTAGACTCGAATTCATGCAGACAGGTGAGATGGCAGTGATCCGTAACGGAGGGCGTTTTAGACCATGTGACCACTCAGGGACCTCATGGAATACTATGGTACCTATGTCTATGTTTCCTAAACTCAAACAATGATTGACTTCTCATACCTCTGTGACTGTTTAAACAGAGTGCTGTTGCACTGTAGTATGTTTTCCCCTTAACAGGGAATATAACTCTCTGACTGTGTTTGAATTGAATCATGTTGCACTGTAGTTTGTTTTCCGCTTCACACGGAATATAACTCTGTGATTGTTTGAACAGAGTGTTGTTGCACTGTAGTATGTTTTCCCCTTCACAAAGAATATAATCTGTGACTGTGTTTGAATAGAGTCCTGCTACACTTTAATATGCAACCCTGCCCCCACTTTTCACAGGTAACATAAATGTGACTGTTTGAATAGAGCACTGTTACACAGTAGGATTCAACCACAACCACTTCACAGGATTAAAACTATGTTTAAATAGAGCACCTGTACACTGTATTATCCTTTCCCCATCACGGATAATATAACTGCACCATCACTAGGTTATACATTTCATGTGCCACGATTGTCTATCTTTTGATGCTAAATGTATCTCATTAAGGTGATCCACTGTCTGATTGCAAAAAAAAAAAAAAAAAAAAAAAAAAAAAAATAGAAAAAAAATTAGTCCAACACTTTCCTAATTTGTCATTATTTAAAGTTTCCATTTACTTGCAAGGTAAATTTTGCAAATTATTTCAGAAATATAAATGATTAAACCTTCATCACAATAATTCATGCATGAGTGTTATATGGTGAGTGTATACATGAATTTACTCAGAATCAAGTGCCTGTGACAGAACAGTATAAACCTGGCGCTTCCAATGTGTTATCAAGCTATTGTCATTAGTTAATTATCACAAAATCATTTTATTTCCATCCCTAACGCCATTTCTTGTATGAAGTGTTCCAGAACTGCATGCCTTTCTAAACATATTCCCTTAGTAAAGCAGTTAAAACATTGAACTGTGCAAATAGTACATTTAGAGTTATTATACTTCCAATAAAAATATTTGATTTTAATCAGTACATAGAAAATTGCATAGCGTTGAACACATCGGCCGTTTTGTTTACATTAGTTTCAGTATCCGTGACCGTTGTGAATTAGGAAATGTCACGATTTCGTTGCGTTCGTACCATAGTGCAAATGTACGACAGGGTACCATTCTGTGTTTTGGCTTCTTTATGACGTCATCGGTATACTGTGACGTATTAGCGTTCGACCTTATAACATCTAAAGGCCTGTGTTATATCGTCGCAAGAAAAGAATTCATTACTTATTCAACTAACATAGTTTGACAAATTTTCCATTTATTTCAAAAGATACCAAGGTATGCATCAAAAGCGATTTAAAGTTCTAAACAGTGCAGCATTTACCAAAGGTGTGATTTTGTCTAGCAGCATTTTATTGTGACTGTTATTCTTAGTACACATCAAGGCCAAGGTCACGAGGTTGTCAGGTGTAACTTATCAGTGACTGTTTATCCATGGGTTGGATTATACATTTTAACAAGAACATTTTTAAAATAAAATTTACGTGCGTGTATCGTAATAATGGTAGGTATAGGACTAACAGGGGGAATAACCGTTTCTGACTTCCCGATTTCTGATGCCGCTTAGGTTTCAGAACAGTGGTCCACTGTTACGGCACATTTTGAGATAAATTTGGATCGTTTGAATGTTAAATCATTGGAAACGAACATGATACATATCCGGATACTTGTTTATGGCATAAAGCGGCCCGTGGAAGAAAAATTAATATTTTTGCAATGCGTTTAAAGTTGTAAAAGTTTTATTTCCATACATTAAGAAGACGTAATACTCATAAACACGGTAGGTCTTAAGCTTCCATTAATTTGGAATATATCCATGTATATTTCATATTTCTGACTAACCTCTATGTACTGTATGAAGTCTCAATTCAGGAGTCCTATCTGGTGGTTTCAGCATTATCTGACATGACCGGTGCGTCGGCCAAATTATCTCTCAAATATTCAGCACATTGACCCCATTGCCGGTCAACGGCGTTAGTGTGAAAAATACAATTTAATAACTTCTAGAAGTTATTTTATATACGTATATATATTGATTTTCATTCAGTTAAGCAAACATAGTGTTTATGTCTTCTCTTCAAATGTATGTATCAAACTTGTTTAAATGAACGGCGTCAAGGCAAGATTATATCTGTATGAATTTAGTCCTAGAAAGCTAAATTCAAAATAATGACAAAGAATGATGTAAACATCAATATGGGGTTGTTTCACAAATTTCCTATATGTCTCTACTAGAAATCTTCAGTACAAAATCAAATGTCAACAAATATAAATTCAAACTATCAATGCATTATTTTTTTTCTTTTGAATGTACCAACTTGAATTGATGATTGATCTTGCAATCTTGACTTGAGCAGGAGTGACACCTTATTATATTATATTTTATTATATATAGATTCACTTAATATAAGGTGTCATGGCTGCTCAAGTCAAGATTGCAATACAAGTAGCAGAATTTTTCAATTAAGAATTGAAACCCAGAATGCAAACAGGTTGATAAATACTTACATTTTATAAGGCTTATACAATGTAAGTATTATCAACCTGTTTGCATTCTGTGTTTTATTTCTTATTTGAAAAAATGTTGCTACTTGTGTGCATGACATTAACTATATGACATTCAGTTGCAATAATGTAATAAGATGTATACTATTACCGGGCTCACACATATTTATTTGTTTGTATTGTTACGCATATTTGATATAAGTCATTTATATTTAGTTTTGTTTGTTATATTTAAATTTCGCATTTTAAGTTTTAAGATTCGTTCATTGAAGGGGGGGGGGAGACCTGTACCTTACAGTATAAACACCAGGTGCTGACCTCATTTCTGACCTGATTTCAGAGTTGTAAACAATGGTTGGTTGGTTCCAAGGACAAAATGGAGTAAAGTATAAACATCTTTCAATTTTAGTTGGGTGATACGCTGTTTACGTGATTTCTTGAACGTAAAATTGTTCTGAGAGATTCTAGAAGGTCGTGACCCCATTCTTGTTTACGTAAAAACAGGTATTTAAACTATGTTTTGGAGCGAGATATTCAGTAGAAGATCTTGGGCTTTTAGATTATTAAGTTGTCTCTTTTTGAGTTATTATAAATTACCTTGTTCTGGAAATTGTGTCAATTCGTTTGGATCAAGAGGAATTATTTTATTATTTTATCTAGAAAAGAATTGTGCTCATAGAGAATTTTATTAACAAAAACTGACTAAATCAAGTGATATCGTCTTCCGTCTTGGATACTTCGCTGGAATTCGAACTTAGAACTATTTGGACATTTTATTACCAGGGCCTTTGCCTTTTCTCTAGTGAATAATATATTGAATTATGCTTGATTAATTTTGGAATTGATTCTTAAAACCGTAAGTTTATTTCTCTTTTCTGAAAAAAATATTTGTACTCAATAAATTGTTTATTAAGTTTTACAAGCTTGTTATTTTCACTCTTTCTATGTTATTGTTTATTCGAGCCTATGCATGTAATATATAAATTGGCGAGCTCGTCCGAAATTGAGATAAATTGGAATTTGGCTAGAATTCTTTTCAGAAAACTTTTGTTTTAAATTTGAATAACCTAGTTTTTGAATTTTTTTAAAATCTATAGTGGGATGGACAGGCTTGTATTAAAATAACATCTAAAGTAGAAATATTTCTTTCTAATCCTATTCAGGAGCAATTAGAGCTTTTCAAAAAAGATGAGTTGATTCAACTTGCCAGAAAATATGATCTTTCTGAAGTAAAGGCTACTTTAACGAACAAGATATCAAAAAGATTTTGGTCCAATATTTGGAAGAAGAGAATGTTTCGGTCAGTAAGTCTGCATCAGACTCTGACATAAAAATGAAGAAATTAGAATTTAAATTCAAGATGGAGTTAGAGTTGAAGAAGCTTTAATTTCAAGAGAGAGAGAGAGAGAGAGAGAGAGAGAGAGAGAGAGAGAGAGAGAGAGAGAGAGAGAGAGAGAGAGAGAGAGAGAGAGACAGGAAAGGGAGAAAGAAAGACAATTACTATATGACAAAGAAGAGAAAGACAGAAAATGAAAATCTGACGAAGAAGACAAAGAAAGACAATTACAACATGACAAAGAGGAGAAAGAAAGACAATTACAATATGACAAAGAGGAGAGAGAGAGAGAGAGAGGAAAGGGAGAAAGAAAGATAATTACAATATGACAAAGAGATGGAAAAAAGGGAATATCAATATAGAATGAAAGAATTAGAGCTGCCAAGTGAAAAACGCCTTCATATTTCAAATCCAAATTTAAGTTTTGATTTAGCAAGGAATATTAGATTAGTGCCCCTTTCAGAGAAAAAGAAGTAGAAAAATACTTCATTCATTTGAAAACTTGTTGAAAATTTAAGTGGCCAAGGGAGCATTGGACTCAGTTATTGCAATATGTACTCACAGGTAAGGCTAGTGAGAATTACACTTCACTGTCTGTTCACCAAAGTGGTGACTATGATGTGGTTAAAGAATGCATTCTAAGGGGTTATGAGTTAGTCCCTGAAGCTTATCGGCAAAAATTCAGAAATTACAGAAAAGAAACTGGACAAACTCATGTCGAATTTGCTAGAGAAAAAGAGCAGTTGTTTGATAGATGGTGCTTAGCCAAGAAAGTCGAACAAGATTATCAAAATCTCAAGCAAATGATATTAATTGTAGAGTTCAAACACTGTGTCCATAGTGACGTTAAAACTTATCTCGATGAGCATAGGATTGAAACCTTGGAAAATGCTCGAGCTGCTGACGAATATTTTTTGACACATAAAGTTAATTTTGTTAACAAGACTTCTACTCAACAGTTTGCTGGTTTAAAGTTATTTCAGCCTAATACCAGCCTTTTAAAAACTCAAACTAGCACAACTTTCAAGAAACTTCAGAGAAGCTTGATTCTTGATCATTGTCTCTTCCGACGTGTACCTATTGCAAGAAAAAAGGACACGTTATTTCTGATTGCTATAAATTGAAAAATAGGCATCAGAATCTAGACAGACCTGTTCCAAATGCTCTTATTTCTAAGAGGTCAAGGTCACGTTCATGTATTGAAAGCAATACATTTGTTGGGTCTAATCAATCCCAGTCTGATTTTATTATGGAGAATTATCAACCATTCATATCGAAGGGTTCTATATCACTCTTGGGTGATTCAGCCAATCCCACCCCTATTAAAATTTTAAGGGACACAGGAGCTTCTCAGAGTCTTTTATTGTCAGGTACTTTGCCCTTTTCTGAGAAGTGTTCTTCGAATGAAAGTGTTTTTGTTCAGGGAGTAGAGTGCGGCTTTGTCAACGTTCCTCTCCATTGTGTAAATTTGTCATCGGACTTAGTGTCAGGACCTGTGACAGTTGGAACAGTCTCGGTTTTATCCGTAGAGCGGATAGATTTATTGATAGGCAACGACTTAGCTTGAGACAAGGTTGTGGTTAATCCACGTGTAACTGACAAGCTTGATTTGGATCAGAAAATTGATCCAATTGAAATAGAATTCCTTGATATAATTCAAGCTTATGCAGTTACCAGAGCTATGGCAAAGAAACCTCTTGAGAATGATGATGAAGGCAGTATTCCTTTACCTAACACGTGTATAGGTCAGGCTTTTGATGAGGTCACTTTTACTTCTTGTTTGGATCAATCAGAAGGTATTGATCATAGTGATCCTCTTTTAACAACTCATTCTCTTTATTCTAATCAGGGTGATAAACGACAGTCACTTGTCGTCGAACAGGAAAAGGATCGTGAGATCTCCTGTTTGTTTCAAAGGGTCATTAGTGAGTCTGAACACACTGAAGTTCCTGTCTTTTATTTCATTAAAAATGGAAGTCTTATGAGAAAATGGAGACCTCACGAGGTATCTATTGGTGATGAGTGGTCGATGAACTATCAAATAGTAGTTCCAAAACATTACAGACAGGAAATACTTAATCTGGCCTATGAAACTCCTTTGGCTGGTCATTTAGGGATTAATAAAACTTATCACAAGATCTTGACTCACTTCTATTGGCCAAAAATCAAAAGTGATGTTGCCAAATTCTGTAGACCTTGTCATACTTGTCAAATGGTAGGAAAACACAATCAGAAGATACCAAAGGCTCATCTACAACCTATTCCTGCCTTTGACGAACCATTTAGTATAAGTATGGTAGATTGTGTAGGTCCCTTACCCAAGACCAAGTCAGGTAACCAATACCTGTTGACCATTATGTGTGCGTTAACCAAGGTTTCCAGAGGAAATTCCGTTGAGGAATATAAAATCTAAAACAATAGTAAAAGCTTTGATAAAGTTTTTTTTACTCAGTATGGCCTTTCCAAATCTGTTCAGTCTGATTAAGGTTCAAACTTCATGTCTGGAATTTTCCAACAAGTTATGTATGAATTGGGCATTCAGCAATTCAAATCTTTTGCCTATCACCCTGAGAGCCAAGGGACATTAGAAACATTCCAGACGACAATAACTTCCAGTGGGTCGGTAGTTGTTGGCACAAACCACATGAAGAACGATTACATATTCCAATAGAAAAATAAATTAGTATGGTGAGGAAACAGTCACGACCTAGCTCGTTGCTGTATACTTCTTCTTACATTATCTGTAATGTTTGGTTTGTTTGTTTATAACAATGGGGTTTTGCACCGAAGCATAGAAAAAACACTGTGTTAACTCACAGAGGTTCGATTTTGAGGGATTTGTATACATTTTGTAAGCACCAGTGTTCATTATATGATTATAAAATTGCAAAATACACATTTATATTACTGTGTTGACAGTGGGGAACTACTGTCCAGTCAATGTCTGTGGTTGCTCAGTCTAACGACATTCATTTCACCTATGTTCACAATTTTGGAGATTCGTATCAGATCAGTTGATGAAGTACTTTTGGAATTACATTAATTGTCGAAGGCATTTATTTACCAGTAATGATACAGATGCATTGCATATTTGATTTTAGGCTTGATAAAGATGTAGAAACTACCAATTGTTTTAGTAAAATCTTGAGCGTAGGATGGTCTTGACTCTGATAAGCACTCTGGTGTATCAATGTTCTCAAATGAAAATATTGTTAATATTTAGATTTTGTTTTGGATTGGGACAAAGAGTAACAGGGTTAAAATTAACATTGCCTGTCTGAAAATAAAGCCTATCGTGTTTGTACGTTCAGCCAATTACACGCAGGTATGTTTCAACCATCTTCCATAATCAAATTCATCGTACATCTGAATGTGACAAGATTATGCACACCGGTAGATCATGTTCTGTTTTAACGTAACCCTCTAGACTGATTTACAAACAACACTTATGACGACTGACGAAGGACGGCATACCAATAACTTACTTGGCTTAGATCTGGTAAACTAGATCAAGTGGGCAAATAACATTTACCCTTCGATCTGGAAAACTTGAACAAGTGAGCAAATACTTTCTGCCACTTTCTATGCAAAGCAATAATAATGTGTATTTCTATTACTAGATGAGCCATGCATATATTGTAGACTTATTTTGGATATTGTTGGTTTGGGATTTAACGCCATTGCTTTGGGCTATATATGATACATCAGGTGGTAAATACATCTGGTGGCAGAATATTCAGAATTTTCGGACTAATGGCGAAAATAAAATTAAATGTGTACATTCATATACAAGTGATGGGCAACGTGATGTATGCATATCGCCAGCCGTGATGCCAGCTGATCGATTTCGGGTATGTAGCAAAAGCACCCAGACAAGCAGAAGTTTTAGCTACGCTACAGCTATGAGAGTAGACATGAAACGGATAGTTGGTCTGCAAAATGCTGGATGCAACAAGCATATGTTGTACCCGGTAGGCTTAGAAGTGTTCCTCCAAACGCAAGGTAGTATAAATGTCGAAGGCTTGACGGCTGAAATAAAACAGACACCACCGTTCACAAGATAAATAGGGCCCAAATCTGAAGAAGTGCACATAACTGGCTTGCCCCTACAGCTGGAAACTGATGAGATCATCGACAAAATGTGCACCAAACTGAATGTTAAGATCATACCGCATAAGCTGGCACAAATATGGGGCTTCAACCCCATTGCATCAGGGGTAGGATAATCAACCATACCAGAGAGGATGCGAAAAAATTTCCGCCGTTCTTTTACTGCATGGGTTTCGAGCTACGCTTATGGTATAGGGTTTGTGAAGAAGACCGCAAATTCCCCAAGTGTGGGGAGACAGAACATGGACATAGCTTTGATTATCATTTGTTTATGTAACGTATGATGGTTCTTATTTTACATTTCTTCTTTTCGATTTTCGAACACACACACACACACACACACACACGAGACTGTAAGTGTATCAATTCAACTAGTGACAATACTAAAAATATAATGCGTAGACAATATTAACCTATATTGGTGGGTGGGGTTGGAATAATGAGAGGACATCATATTTAGACACATAAATACATATTCATTTGTCATTGTAAATTGGACTTATATTATAAAGCCAGTGACCATTGCTTTAATATATTGTAAGATACAAAAGAATGAATTCATAAATAAATAAATATATACAATAATAAAATGATAAATATTGATGTGCACAATCAATGTATGGGAACTAAAAATAAGAAGCACTAACAAAAGCCAGACGTATCGTCATTCCTACCTACCTACCTTTTAAATATAATGTAAATTGGACTATCTTATAAAGACAGTGACCGTTGATTGTAAGATAGTAAAAAATGAATTCGTAAATAAATAAATAAAATAATAAAATTATACATATTGTTGTGCACAATTCATGTTTGGGAACTATAAAGAAGAAGCGTTAACAATAGCCTACCTACCTGTCTGCCTGCTTGCCTGCATACATATCTACCTACCTATCTACCTAACTATATAGCTGCTACACGCACGCACGCACGCACGCACGCACACACACACACACACACACGCACATACATACATACATACATACATACATACATACATACATACATACATACATACATACATACATACATACATACATACATACATACATACATACTTTTTATAGCGCTATAGGACTAAGTTCTTTATCAGTTTTTATACGTTCATGTGGCAGAATTGCAGTTTTCCATTGTTTTCACAACATACCAAACGTGTACACAAAATAGAATATAATAACTGGATAATTGGACTGAGAAGGTGCCTTATTGAGTACATATACTTTGAGGGAATGCATGGAAAGTGGACACGACGAAATGCAACCGCCAGACAAGCCTATCTTTACGTATCAATAGCTGTTGTAATAGAAAGTTTCATGGGGATATTTGGCAGTTTTCCAAAGAAATCATCCGTGGTCTCATCAATTTTTCTAAACATTTTACGAAGATTTACAAACGCGCTTACATGAACATCATATTAGCTCTTAGCGTTGATAGTTTATTGTGTATGGTATCTACAGTTTTTTGTCACAGCGTCACTGTCAGATGTTTTATTACCAAATGACTTTATTTTTTTCGAGTTCATGTTGAGCTCGCCTATCGTTGTATCACCACATTTTCTTACTCGATCGTTAATACTATCTAGTACAGTTGAAAAAAGAACACCTGGTCTAATCTTATTTTAACAATAATAATCCATTAAGTCTAACAATTATTACTAGTTGTTAATTTGCCATGTATGTAGTTAAATATAACCATCTCATTTTGCCCCACATCTGCAAGATTTAACAATTCGGATATTTTATCCTCGATTATTTTGTTTGCATCCTTGGTTGCCGATATTTCACCGGTGGGTTGGTTCAGGCTCGACAGAGATCTCCCGTAAATATTAATTATTACCTTTTAAGATTTTTTAAAAAAGTGATGACTCATGTATTCGTGTACTGATTTATGAGGAGGTCATTACTGGCATCCACAATGAAAGCAATATTTACTTTACCATCAGCAACACCAGTACTTCGCCAGATTGCACCATTATCATTGCCTTTTCTTACGAGGACTATGTCTTGTATAATCATCAGAATATCACGATAAACCTATTATTGTTGTGGCGATATTCACATCATTCTGAATATATTCAATCTCTTTTCCAGCAATCATATATGTAGCGCTACTGAACAGCGCTATAATCCCATTGTTAACAAAACTAACTCGTGCAATTAATGCATATGGTACTGCTACATGATTAACATCTTCAAGTTGTTACGAGTTCTCCTTTTACTTTAATAAATGCTTCGTCGGTCAGGAAGTATTTACTTGTATCCTGAACTTGAAGTTCGATCCTTGATCGACTATTTGGCTGTACTGCATTATAATAATAAAACTGATAATTGTGTACAGATTCATCTTTGAGCATCGATGCGTCTATATTAAATACTGAGTCGGGTGAAGATTTGAACATTTTATTTTAAATTTCTCTATCTAAATCGTGATCTCAAACCGCATCCCGCTATCAAATTTGCAGTAATATTCCTTTGTACTTTATCAGATCCTTGATTTACCAAGGCTGCTAGTTTTTGATCCGCGTCTTGGTTTATTATTTTACTGGCATTTGCGGGCATAATTTACGTTGATTTCAATTTTACTGGCTGTGGGTTCATCGCATTAATCGTGTTAGTCTTTCTTTGGCTGCAGAAAACGCCTTACTAGTAATCACTAATATCACCAGGAGCTTTTTCACCAATAACATTAATAGTTTTCATCGATAATTGTTTTGCGATTGGTGCTTTTTTGGAGGCCATCCTTGCAAATAACTCTTGAATAAAATTACCAAGACCATCTCTGTAAATTGTTCTAAAAACGGGTAATCGCGAGTTTATTGTCCTGACCATGTAGGTTTATAATGGTGATAATGTATGATCTTCTTATTTATTATCGTTATATCTAATCGTAGTGACAATTAACCACAGGTGCAGATGAGTCACTCTGATAACAATCAACGAGTTCATCGATAAATTCTAGATATACACCGATCTCCACGAAAACCGCTAATAAATAATATTTGAAAGATATCAGCGGCTTCATTAATTGTTTCCGGTGAGTCATTTCCAGCTCGTGCTGCCCAATGAGAATTTCCAATCGCGCTCTGTCGAGAGAATATTATTAGGACAGGCAAGAAGACCACTCCCGCGATTTCCACTCGGAAAAATACCACTTCGTGTTGCTCCTTCTTCCTCCATTGTATTAAATAGTCTTAGGGATGATCTTTCTACTTTTGCTTTTTTTAGTTGTTCACTAGCATTTTTAAGTTTCGACAACAGTCTTTGTTGCAGTGCGAAAGACTGTTGTTGCTGCTTAAACCTCTATTAAGTGTTTCTATTTTTCAAAAACCGTATCAAACATAACCATCACGACTGACTTGAGTTTTATTGGAATATGTACGATATGCCCATTTATTAAAATTTTCATTACATACTGTTTCATAACCTGATTTTAACATTTTTAATTTATCATACACACCAAATAGTATTTTTGCAGGTAAATCAGGTTATTTAGTATTTTAATATTATCGATAGATTTTCTCAAAAATGTATAATGAGGTCAATATTCTCCCTTCTTATTTTAGGTTTTGATGCAAGTATTTCTTTCACGTCAGTGATTTCATTACGAAATTTATCTTGAGTATTTTTTGATCTTCAGGAGGATGTTGTGCTGTAACTTGAGAACTTTTGGATATTTTTTCAAGTTCAGGAAGAACACATTTTTTTTTTACTTCTTCTCCTTTACTCTTTCCATATATAATCTCCCTAGTGGTTGTAGTAACGGGTTTGAATGATTATTCTATGACATCTGCAAAATCAACATTAAATTCTTGTTGTTGCTGTATTTTTTGTCTGACAGAATCACGGACGGGTATAAGTTTTTGTTTTAATCGCCGCTAGCTTGTCTCGAGCTAATCTAGTTGTTAATGATTATCCTAAAATTATTGTTGTATGATATGTTATTAATCGTAGCAACAGAGAGGGTGTGACAATGAATATGCCTCTCGGTTGGTCAATGTGTTATTTCTGTTTTTCACATTATTTTGTTCGGTTTTGGAGGAGGCCTTTGTTTGCCAAAAAGACACCTGAAAAAAGTTGTAGGGTTCACCCTGTCTGATGCTCGGACACCATTTTAACTTAGTACGCCACTGGCTAACACAATAGTAGAAAACAGGCCACACGATAATTCTCACTATTTTCTTAAACACCAGACAAAGCAATGCTGACGCGGCACAGTATTTTGCACTCATTATTAGAAACATCAGACATCCGTTTTTTGAACACGGCTTCCAAGTCGGTATATAAATCATGAACAAAGAGATGGTCAATTATTTCCGAAAGATTTGTATGAATGTATACAGGGCTTTGTTGAGCGGAAATTTAATACTTTATATTAGTGCTGTCAATATTTGGGAAACTGTAGCTATGATAGAAGATACAACCACCTAAAGAAACATTGCGAAACAAATTGTTACACGCTGCAAGTGCAGTTAAACAGGAATTAAATTATACCTTTCTATTTATTACTTCATATTGTCACAAACAAAACATGTTGAATATCTCGTTTTCAAACTCTTAAAATCTTTATGTACATGAAGCTAAGAGACGAGTGTTTCATCTACTGCTGTACTTCATGAACAAACGTATTTTTCTGTTGTTGTTGTCTATAATTACTTTATAACAGTATACACAATATGTTTGTATTTTTGAACATGTCATGGCTTTGAAAATATAGGTATCAATATGTCCCTGACTTGTTATTATTTTCCTAGCTAATTTGATAATTGTACTTAATTTTAAAATTTATTTTTCTGCAAGTCGTATCTTATTTTGCAGGATTGGGAAGACACATGTGTGTATATTTGTTTTTATTATTATGCAAACACCTTCGTTTGTTTCGTTCTTTCGTACAAGCTTTTGAATTTCAATGTTCGTTGTTATAAAGTATCTGCTGGGAAAACAAAAGGTTGCATCTAAATGATATTTAATTGAGGCTAACCATTAGAGTGGGCCTTGTTATCTGAAAATAACCATCAGGATGGAACATGTTATCCGTGTCTATCTAATTGGGGGGTGATCGTGTTATCAGTGTATCATCATTAGGGTGGATCATGCTATATTATGTTTGATCATTAGGGTGGATCATGTTATATTATGTCTAATTATTAGGGTGGATCGTGTTATAGTATGTCTAATCATTAGGGTGGATCATGTTATATTATGTCTAATTATTAGGGTGGATCGTGTTATAGTATGTCTAATCATTAGGGTGGATCATGTTATATTATGTCTAATTATTAGGGTGGATCGTGTTATAGTATGTCTAATCATTAGGGTGGATCATGTTATATTATGTCTAATCATTAGGTGGATCGTGTTATATTATGTCTAATCATTAGGTGGATCGTGTTATCAATGTATAACCATTAGGGTTGATCATGTTTCCAACCATTAGGATGGATCATGTTATCTATGCCAAACCATTAGGATGGATCATGTTATCTATGCCAAACCATTAGGGTGGATCATGTTATCTATGTATAACCAATGGATCATTCATCATGAAAACCTGTTAGTGCTACCAATCAATAAATATACCGCATATCGTGTCACACCAACAAACCCAGTTGGCGCGTTGCATGATTGAATGGAAAAATGGTAGTATGGGACTACGACCCCGTATTCTGTTTTTGAGAGCTTAATAAGGAGAGTACCTGCCTGGTTTTGTTTTAATATTGCATTTATGTTGATGCTAAACAAATGAAGATAACATTTCGATACAAATCTAATCGTTTTTATGCCGATTGTACTTGGTGCAAATAGAAATCTGCCTTTGACTTGATCGACAATGTAGAAATTGTCAAAAGTTCTCCATTATTAAAATATCATCATTTACAATGTATCTTATGTTTATAACTAATGCATCATGTTAAAAAGGCATACGAAAACTAAAAATCTGCTTAAAGATTGCGTTGCATATATTACATTAAATAACAAATCAGATTGAACAATGGTATGTAAATTTAGGCTTCTTAAAACCTTGATTTAAATTGCACCTGCTGTGTTTGGTATAGTTTTTAACACCATGTATTATCATTGATGTGTTGATAATTATTATCAAGGTTTTTATATATGAATTATCTATCATATATCTTTCATTTCTAGTTCGAAAATCCCACTCTTGTCTATTCTGCAAATAACATCATGTGATCTTGCAGCGGCCATCGTATCTTTTCAATGATACAAACTCTAGGTGAAATGAGATATTTATCAAATACAATGACAATGTTAGCTAGGCCCGGTCTGCAAAATATAGACAGCAATAAATACTGTTAAATTTAAAAATTATCGAAAAGATATGAGCTTGTATATAAAAGACCAATTACTTAGGTATACTGTAATTTAATATTTACTATTATAGAATACCAAAATTGTAGAGGTTTCTCGAGTTGACGAGTAGCATTTAGCCAATATCTCACATATGACATCAGTTAAAATGTGAAGCATTGTTGCAAAAGCTGTCAAAGCAAATCTTCCTTTGTATGTGACTAGTCGCCACTTCAATTATTATACATATTCAACTGGTATCCGAAAATTACCGAGATTCATTTTGGTCATATCGGACAATAAATGCCTTTCAAAATAATGTTATTTTAGTATTAGTTTATATATTAATTATATATGAAATCCTGCTTTTTAACACGGGCATATGATTATATATTCATCTATTTGGACCGATAATTGAACAATATACTGACTAGAAATTAGTCTCCTTTGCACATGAACATTGGCGATATGAATGCTTATTTCTGTAGTTTTCTGCAAAATCAATCGGCCTGACAATAATTACACTTTGTGCACACAGGCAATATGAATAAGTATCTCTTTAGATAGCGTCTAATCTTTAGAATCTCTAAGCGCTTTATAACATCTATAATGATATTGCTGCACGAGAGACAAACAAATAACAAAATCCATGAAATTGGAAAACATAAAAAAAAATGCTGAAAACATATAAAATACAAAAACATTTTTAGGTCTCAAAGTTTGTTGCTGATGTCCAAAAAGGTGAGTTTTAAGAACACACTTATAAGGGACCACTGTGTCTTTGTGTCTAATTTCAATGGGCATTTTGTTCCACCTCGTCATGGCTCTTATATTCGTAAGAACATCCTCATGTGACTTTATTTTCATAGTGGAAACAATGAGTATACGATTGTCAGAAGAGTAGCGGAAGTATCTTGCTGGTGTATGCACATGGGCGAGGCCGCATAGGTATGTTGGACTGTAGTCTGTCCGTGAAACATAGCACAGGAAACAAATTTGTGTTTGATTCTGTATCGAATTGATATCGACTGTAGGGTACAGAGCAGTACCTCTGCTTGAGGTACTCTAAAAATGATACGAGCAGTTGTGTTTTGAACTCTTTGAAATTTCTGGAGTAGATATTGAGACGAACCAGACAGAATTGAGTTACAATAGTCCAGTCTTGAAAGTACTAATGAACACACAAGTGTTTTAGTGGCATCAACTGAAATATATTTGCGAATGGAACATATGTGTCTCAGTTCAAGATATTCAGCTTTGCATATCTTCATAACATGTTGGTGCAATGTGAGAGTACTGTCTAGAGTAACGCCTAGGTTTCGTACCAACTGTGAGAGGTTAGTGTTGACGTTGCTGATATTTATTGTCTGAGGTAAAGGATGTGAATGAGAAAGTCTTTGTGTTGTGATCAGAATGGCCTCAGTTTTATCATCATTCATTTGCAGCTTGTTACATGTCATCCATGATTTAACATCAGAAATGCACCTCTCTGCTCCATGGATGGTAGCATCCACTTCAGTTGGGTGGCTAGACTTGCATTGTTGGGTATCATCAGCGTACAATTGGTGCGACACTGGGTAATGCTCTATGACACTTGAGAGCGGATGAGTGTATCGAATGAAGAGAACAGGTCCAATAACATAACCCTATGGAACACCACAACATATATAAACTGGGCTGGAATGTATTCCATTTGCATATACAATTGGTGTCCTGTTGACTAAGTAGGACCTGAACAACTGTAAGGCTATATTATTGAATGCCAAATACATGCTGGAGACGGCGAATTAATATATCGTGGTCTAGGTCAAATGCTGCAGACAAATCAATGAGGGTGAGAAATGTACTCTTGTCACTATCCAACACACAGAGAGAATGTCATTAGATATTTCAAAAGAGTAGTGTCAGTATTGTGGCAAGGTCAATATGCATATTGCTGAAATGACTGTTTGAATTCAAATGAGATACAAGTTGGGTTAGAACAACGTTTTCTAAGACTTTTTATATGAATGGGAGATTAAAAACTGGGCGGAAGTTCTTTAAATCGTTATGGTCAAGTGTTGGTTTCTGCAGCAGAGTCTATACGATGGCAGTTTGAAAAATAATCAGAATTCTCCCAGTGAGAGAGATATTAATAACATCAGTTATTGAAGGCAATATTTGGTCTAAGTACTCAAGCAGCAGTGATGTTGGAATTGGATGAAGTACACAATACTTTGGTGCACTCTTCATCACGAATTTCCGTACTAAATCAATAGAGACAGGTTCAAATGCTCCTAACGTTTGTCGCTAAAATTCTGTATCATAACTATATGGTGACAAGTCAATTGAAATTGTGATGTCAAGCGAATCCCTAAAGGTTTTTACTTTGTCACGGAAGAAATTTGCAAATAGGTCCAAAATGTCTACTGGAGAGAAGGTAGTTGGAAGTGACATAGATTTCTTGCATGACATTAGTTTGTTAGTTATCTCAAAGAGCTCTTTGCAGCGGGAAACTCTCTGTGATTTTAGTACTGCAGTGGGATACTTTTGCTCAATGTACTATGTTTGTGACGTTCTTCTTAGCGGCTTCATAGATTTGTTTATGAGTAGTGAATCTGTTGAAAAATTAAAGCTTCTCTGCTTTCCGGTGGTCTTTTAGCAGTGCGAAGCTGGTCTCTAACGCTGCTATGCCATGGACAACCCCATTATTTCATTGATACTCTGCATTTGGTGGCCGGGACATGTTTTTCAAACAGTGAATGCAGGCAGTTATCGAGTTGTTCTGCTGTAGGATGTAAGTAAATTGTTAGGTTTTCTTGGATATCATGCATTAATTTGGTTATATTTATGATACGGAGGTTTCTCTTAGTATCACATAAAAGTGGAGGGTTAGGGACTGATACGTGGAGATGGCATACAATGCAGAGGTGATCTGATGGAATTTATATTGATCAGACTGTAATCCCCTACCCCCAATGTGAACACAGGTAATGTAAATCTGTAACATGCGTGTATGTATAAGTATATAAAGACTGATACTTGCATAATTTGCAAAATATTCCTCACAATACAACCTTCCTGAATTACACAACACATACTTTTACTGGGTTAAATCATGTTGCTGCCTGGTGTGTCCTGTCCTTCCCCGGCAAATCTCATTGCCAATTAACAAACAAGCCTATCCGGTTTAAGTATTCATGATTAATATATTGATGAGACTGTAATCCCCTACCCCCAATGTGAACACAGGTAATGTAAATATGTAACTTGCGTGTTTGTATAAGTATATAAAGACTGATACTTGCATAATTTGCAAAAATTCCTCACAATACAACCTTCCTGAATTACACACCATATACTAATAAGCTTTGGCTTCACTGTGCTACATCTGTTGCTGCCTGGGGTGTCCTGTCCATTCCCAGCAAATGTCATTGCTATAAATAAACCAACCAATCCGTGTAAGGTACTTCAGAAGCGTATAACAACATGCAAAGTCAAGTACAGGTTACATTACCTGTCTTATTTGAACTAGGTCACAAAAAACGTTACCTTGCATGTTTCCATGATGCAAACTATTACTTTAAAGCCTTTAATGAGTATCCAATGCTATTCATGTATGTATCCTATTCATGTATGTATCCTATTCATGTATGTATCCTATTCATGTATGTATCCTATTCATGTATGTATCCTATTCATGTATGTATCTTATTCATGCATGTATCCTATTCATGTATGTATCCTATTCATGTATGTATCCTATTCATGTATGTATCCTATTCATGTATGTATCCTATTCATGCATGTATCCTATTCATGTATGTATCCTATTCATGTATGTATCCTATTCATGTATGTATCCTATTCATGTATGTATCCTATTCATGTATGTATCCTATTCATGCATGTATCCTATTCATGTATGTATCCTATTCATGTATGTATCTTATTCATGTATGTATCCTATTCATGCATGTATCCTATTCATGCA
Source organism: Unio delphinus (assembly GCA_029339505.1). Taxonomy (NCBI): domain Eukaryota; kingdom Metazoa; phylum Mollusca; class Bivalvia; order Unionida; family Unionidae; genus Unio; species Unio delphinus. The sequence goes on from JAQISU010000361.1 coordinate 3,492,025, forward strand.
TGTATCCTATTCATGCATGTATCCTATTCATGCATGTATCCTATTCATGCATGTATCCTATTCATGTATGTATCCTATTCATGTATGTATCCTATTCATGTATGTATCCTATTCATGTATGTATCCTATTCATGTGGTTTGTTAAAGCAAATGCTGGTGGTTAATGAGCATTATTCAGAATTAGAGTGAAAAATGAACAAGGGTCCAAATGTCAACAGAAAACTCCAATTTTGCACTTATGTCTGTTTTTTTTTTACTTTTTTATATCAATAATTAAAAACACGCATGTTATAAATATTGTTATTCCGTTTATTTTTTTTACTTTAGTATTCCAAAACTCATATGTTTGCATAAATACCTTTAAGTTTATTTATTTGACTTTAGTAATGCAAAGCTCGAAAGGTTTGCATACATCTTTTTTAATTTATTTATTAGACTTTAGTAAAGCAAAACTCGAAAGGATTACTCACATCTTCTTTAGTTTATTTATTTGACTTTAGTAATGCAAAACTCGAAAGGTTTGTTCACATCTTTTTTAGTTTATTTATTTGACTTTAGTAATGGAAAACTCGAAAGATTTGCTCACATCTTTTGTAGTTTATTTATTTGACTTTAGTAATGCAAAACTCGAAAGGTTTGCACACATATGTATTAGTTTATTTATTTGACTAGAAACCCAAGTTCTTGCACCGATATTTTTTTTCTCTATTTTTGATAATCCAGCACATTCAACAAATACGGTCTCAATTCCTCAGTTTTCTTATTTTGTCTCATCTTCAGACCAAACAATCTACCACTGTATTCTTGCCTCTGTTTCTATTATTAAATTCAAGTTACCTTTGGCGTAGTGTTAAACAGTTATCACATCTACTAATGTTCAGTGTGCCTTGGCGACTGATTACTTTACGGACAGTATCGTGGTGCTGGTATGTTGCGATTATAATGGTGGTGGTGGTTATATTGGCTGTGATTGAAATTATAAGCATACAATCAAGATTTGTTTTTTTCTATAAGTACTTTATTTATAACTACAAATCAGAAATTTCCGGTGCAAATTAGTCATTAATTTTCTCCCGTTAACAAATTATCGTCTGTATGAACCATATTGTGCGCTTCAGATCCAAAATGTATACCAGATAAGTGCTACCCTGCGTTTTTAACTGAATACCAGTCTACTGCTAGATTCAAGGTGTTCCAAATGTAGTATTCAAGGCAGATGATCAGCATGAGGATTTCTTAGATATGGTATCTAGAAGAAATCGATATTTTATCTTTAAACAAGGTAAACTGAAACACATGCATTGATTAATAAGGACGTGGCTCATTGATAGTAATCAATTAAAATTTTCGAAAAAAGCCATACTATTGTTCAAAGTGAGCCATATGAATCATTTTAACATAGCAATTACCACAATAAACTGGTCTCCTCTTAGTCTATACCTAAATCGATAGAAGGATAATGTTCTACGACACATACCGGTGAAATATTGAGAGAGAACAATATATCAATGTCAACCTTGAAATCTGCATTTTAAAAGAACTTAGTGGCCTAGTGTCATTAAGAGTGAAAGACATACCCTGATCATAATATATATTAGAAGCCTTGCCTTCTTCTTGCTTGCCTAATACATTATCGCTTTGTTACGGCAAACTAGTTAATGACTCTATGGTGACTTTATTCTGTGGAGTTAATAAAGTGTCACTATTCTGTTTTGTTCCGTCTAAGTATTCAGTTGGATGGGGGTGGGGGGTGGGGGTGGATTTCAAGTTCTTTAGGCATGGAACAATACAGCTGGGTCCCATTGTGTCTTGTCGTAAATTTAGTTATATGTACCTTTTCATGTAAAAACATAAATTAGATACCGATATACCTTACAGCAACTGTAACATGTCAGTAGCTAGCAAAATGGAATGTCAACGTTTCAAACTGCATTTACTGCTCGAGATGCCCATATCTATAGGAAATTAAATATGGTGTTGTAATTTCACTACATGCATTTGACCTGAATTAGAAAATGTATAATGTCGTTGTATCTTTCTGACCGTATTGCTTTTCTCCAGTTTTCCTTAGCAACTGTATACAGGGCCTTAACTATAAGGTATCCTGCTACTAAGGGTCGAGCAATACATTTTTAGGTACTATATTTTCTATACTAAATCATGATACACTGGGCAATTATTATTCTGTAATTCACATTAAAATAGTGTTTGTTTCACTTGTTAGACTCGCGAAATATGTATCACTGATGATAGAAGCTGTATGGTAAAGAATTACATTAGTGTCAAGGACTTGTAATAACATTTGTCGAGGTTTCAGATCCATAACGTTTGATCATCACCCAAAGCGGAATCGTCTTTATACAAGAGTCGATTTATTTGTGCTCGGATTCGTGATTGAAAAGGTTAATGATAATTCAAGATTGCGTAACGTTTCGCATTTCCATAATACATGAGCAGAGGCTCGCACGTTTTCAGCAACTTCTTAACTATAAATATGCATTCTTTTATTTGCTTGTTCTCCATTGGTCTTATCCAGCGCATATTTATACTATGATAGGAATATCAATATTTAAAGTCACACTGGTGGAGAAATGCTTTTTTATACAAAAGAAAACATCGAGGGTCAAGTCTGTTACTCATGAATATATGAATCTCAATTTGATTATGTAAAGTCAATGTCAACTAAAAAAGTACTGTGGCAGGCATAATTCTTTCAGAACGTACTTTATGACGAAGGAAAACACATGAGCCGTTAAGTATATCTTAAATCGATTGATTGTATGGAACGTGTACGCATGTACGAATAACCGTACCATGGTCTATATATCCACAACATGACCAGCTCAGATAAGAAAATTTGTATGAGGACACGGAGTCTCTTATTGCAGAAATGCCAAGGGCAGAAATCTCATAGATCCGTTGTATCTTCAGTGCGAGAGTGGACACAAATCAACAGAGAAGACCAGATATCATTAAAAAATGGACTAGGCAACTTTGAAATGCGACTGCAAAGCACTCCTAAAGAGAAATTGTGCTGAACATGGCTCCCTTACTAACAAAAAAACATTACTGCTGCCAGACATCAACAAGACGTCCTGGATGTATCCACGTTCAAGGAAAATACATCCTATTGACTAAATCACCACCAGGAGATGGGACATACTGGATATCAGTGACGAAGGTTTTAAGAAGTGCAGAATGCGGAATTGACCATGGACTCATCATTTCCAAATTCAGTATTATATATTAGGCCTAGCAGACTTACACAGGTAAAAATCAAGTGTCCAGAAAGCTTAATTACACCAAACTAAAATAATTATTCAGCCAACTGCATACAATTGATACACACTTCGAGAATGTCGAAGAAAACTGATAACTTCAATGACTAAAAGTACTCAACTGCATCTAAAATCCCCTATCCCAGTGCACGTAAACATCAAGATTGACTTGATGTGAACTTGAAGCAAGCTTGCTTGGCATTCAGCATTATGAGTTTAGTGTCAGGACTGGACGGCCTGGTGACAAAATAATGTACCTGAATAGGATATGATAAATTTTACAAGATTGAGTTAGAACCGACTCATCACTTAGAAAAGACAACATTCCTTTCAAATAAATCGCGACATATAATATATGGGTAGCAGTTATAAGGACCTTTATTTTTTTCTAAAGAGTAAAGACGTAAAACAAAACTATGTGAAAGATGCACGTCAGGAACTTTTTATTGATTACAAAGCTAGAACGAAAATAGAAGATAAACTCATCAACATTAACAAATGATAGCACATACATAAAAAACCATGACAGTGAAACAGAAAAATGGTGCACATGAAATAACGTGATATGGTTTCTACAATGTAAGGAATGTTCGAGTATGGTAATACATGACATCTTAGTAACACAGCAAAATGGCACACATTAAAACACATGATAAGGCTTATACAATGTCACCAAGGTCCTTGAAAGGTAAAATGTCAAAAAGTAACGGATATAATATTTAAAAATACGACGTTGATTATATCCCCGTCTCAAAAGATGCTGATAAACAAATACAAGGTCAGATATCACAGCAAGTGTACCAGATTTTGAAGCAGATAAAAGCAATGAAAATCATATTGATGCTGCTGCAAGTATGCGGAGACTTTAATGTCAACCAAACCTAATAGTAGAAGATATAGAAGTATATGCACTTAGTCATATATCAATGGAAGATAAATGTATTTTCAAAGGCAATGCTATTTTCACATAGGAAGTACAGGTGAACAATGTAAACCGCAAGAATTCTTGATTTAAAAATGGGTCACACTTTTTAAACAAAAAACATAACCCGTGCATTTCGTTACATTTGGCTCTGTATTTTGGTTTATATTTATTATATACTGCAACAATATTCAACGAGATAAACATTTAATATATTGAAACGCATACTCTCATATGCGGATCCAAGTAGGGGTGGGATGGAATATGTGAAAAGGTATATTGAAGATTAATGGTTGTACTCTTGAATTTGTAAAGTCTTGCTATTGTTCACGTGTACCATTCTGTGCATCAGTTTTGAATGTTACAGTATGCCATACTATTGGTTCTTAGTTGAATGCTACAGAGTACCATGTTATTGCATCTCAGGTGAATCTTACAGTGTGACATGCTATTGCATCTCAGATGAATACAACAGTGCACACTATCATTACATCTCACTTGAATGCTACAGTGTGCCATACTAAATTATCTCATTTAAATGCAACAGTGGTCCATGATATTGCATCTCATTTGAATGATACAGTGTATACTGCTATTGCATCAAAATTCAACAAGATAACCATGTACTATATTCTTTACATGCTGATAGAGGGTGGGTGGTGATTATAGCAATATTGAGAAATACAGGTTATTGGAGGCTTAAAGGATGGTATTTCTTTAAAGCTCAATGCGTTTCTTATGGAATGGCAGATGCTTCACTAGTCTAAAATACCTTCCAGAAATTAAAGAAACCGTTTCTCGTTTTAAGTGTTATGTTCTTTGGCGAAAAAAGATTTTCAGTTAGCTGATATGTTGGAGATACTGGAACTCAAACTGATTTTCATCTAGGTCATTCCATGCGTACGTGTTTTTATGATCGTACGTTCTTATGTGACCTTCCGGAAAATCACACGATCCCTTGTTTACGTATAAAACAGAGATATAAACCAGTTTTAGGAGAGAGCTATTCAGTAGATGTTGGGCGTTTATAATATTGTGTCTTCTTTTTGAGTTATTTTAATTACCGTGTACTGGAAATTGTGTCAATTCGTTAGAGCAAGAGGAATTATTTTATTTATATGGGAAAGAATATGTGCTCATAGATTTTCATTTGGATTTTTTTAAAAACAAGAACTGACTAAATTACGTTACATCGTCGTCCATATTGGATTACATCGTCAAGATTCGAACCGGGAACTATTAGGATATTTATTTATCAGGACTCTTGCAATTCCATTAGTGGATTATTTTTGTGAATTCTATATTGGATTATTTTTGGACTTGATTCTCTAAAACCGTAAGTTTATTTACTTTCTTATGAAAATATTTGTACTCAATATATAGTTTGTTAAAGTTTTTACAAGCTTGTTAGTTTTCACTCTTTCAGTGTTGCTGCTTATTCGAGCCTAAGCACGTAACAGTACCATCTTTATTTAAGATAGACTATGGATACGTAGCAGTCTTCCAGTGAAAATCCCTTGCTGATATGACCAACTTGTTTAAATGGCAGCTGGTGATATCAATATTTTGGAAACGACAATCGGTGCGGCCATAGTGGATATCAGATTGGTACATTTTCATTTGAGACCATCTTGTCATCATACGATATGTTTCAACGAAAGCTCCATTTAAATTTGGATCTAAACTCCAGACAATTAACGTTTGAAGACGGAAGCTGAGTTTGAAGGTATGTAACACTAATTAAATCTGTACCGACCAACCCCACTTAGCACAATAAAAACAAGAAAACAAAAAGAACTAAAGCAATGGATACACACTAAGATATTCATATAGTTTCACGTTTATACTAGGCTTGGGATTCAAACAATCTCAAGTTTTCAAATATCTTTCAACTGTTCTGCACTGTCAGTAAGATTCACAAATCTCCTGGATCAACTAAGATTAAAATAATCTCATGTAAGTACAAATATACCAAGTTAAACAACAACTGAAATAAACATATGCTACTTCACTCTTGTACAGTCGCATGATTCATTCACTGAATATAGTTGTTTTTATTAGTATGCAAACACCTTCGCTTGTTACGTAGTTTTGTAAAAACAATTTAATTTCAATTTGTGATGTTTTACAGGATCTAGTGGTAAAAATTGCATCGAAATGATATTTCATAGAGACTTACCATTAGAGGAGACATTGTTATATAAATCTGACCATTATAATGTCTGTCTTGTCTAAACTCAACCATTCTATGAATCTGCGGACTTATATAATAGAGACAATTTGATCTCTTATAATGGTAGTCAGATAATTACACAGACACAAATAAGAGCGCACACTTACGTCTCTGTCTAACATTTTCACCCTGATATGTTAGGAATTCTTCCTGTAAATGTTTCTTAGCGTCACATATCTTCTACATCAGTTGCGTTTTTAATCGCAACTTCGAGACAGAATTTGCTGAGGGTTCGTGATGTTTCCTTTCCGTTGTACAGCTGACAAATGCGCCGGTCAAACACAATGAGAACTAATGAGTATGCTAGATTACACAGAATCTCTTGTTTCACATTTTGCTAACTGTTTTTTAGGTATCCGATTGATTTCCACAATAATAACTATTAAACACTTAAGTGTGAAACATCGTCTCTCTTAGTGAGAATACCACTGTCCTAGTTAATATTATCTACCCCTGTATCCAAGACAAATTAGTACTGACTGAGACAGAATTGGCTGAGTCGTAATTCTCAAAGGAATGGTATTCATTATTGTCTAAGAAATCACTGTACCCAAGTAACACTACCTCTGCCAGTGTCAGTAATTTCTTATATGTCGTTATATCAATTATGAATATCGCTGTAAGGGTATATACTTGTCTCCGAAAAGGAGTGTCAATGTCTGGATACGAATCCTGTCTCGGTCCGTAATATTTGAGGTCTATAATTGTATCCAATTTAGATTACCGCTATTCCAGTCAGGAATGTATGGGATGTCATTGATTACAAGGAAGAGTATAATTACCTCTCTATCAGTTGATTTGCCTCTTCATACAAAGAGTTTTTCAAAGTTTATTTGAAATAAATCTGTATGAAGAATCTGCAAAGTCTATTCTAACAATATCTGGAATTATTTACGTTTAGTACTGAGTAAGTAATGTAATTAAACGATATTTAAAAAAAGATTTATTTCAGCCATGCAAGGTCAATTCAATGTTCAAAATCACAGCAAATCAAAGCTGGGAGGGATGAGCCAGATAGCTGTAAATCGTTAGCTAGATAACTGTTTAAATTTAGGACTATCTTAAAATCGTGCAGAAGTGCATATAAATAGAATTTGAGATTTTGTAGAATCGCTTGGATACTTAATTGTCTAATCTGTTCGTTGTTTCCACTGCAATACACTTTTTATCCCATTTATTTAGCACACATAAGATCCTTGCATGTTGTATTTGTTTTGCTATATCCTCGATCATTTTCCCCTGTTGGCTTTGTAACATTACTGACCGTACCCACAAGGTGGATTGAACATTTTGTTTGTATAGTTAATAACATATTTAAAATTAGGACTATCTTAAAATAGTGCAGAAGTGCATAGAAATAGAACATATGAAGACATAGTAGCGTCGTTTACATAGTAAAAGCTATGTGATTCAGCAGGAACCGTGCTTTAATCAAATATGGTATATGCACACTACGATAGGTTCAATGGATTGTAAACAGTACATGAGTACATAACATATACAAATTCTATACTTTGGTTTGTTCTGACACGTCATTGACGGTTTTACAGGTGTATTAAATTTGTTCCACAAAAATTGCATAGCTTACGATAGAACAATATATATATATATATATATATATATATATATATATATATATATATATATATATATATATATATATATATATATATATATATATATATATATATATTGCTAAGTTAACCACTCTTTGGTGTGTTTTATTTTATTTGAACATTTGTTTCAAATTAATGATACTATTCTAAGCCACTCAACTTTCAGGAGTTTAAAAAAAGATATTTGTGCTAGCGTTGTCTCACGGTTATCACAAAAAGGAATACTTTTTTTAAAAAATACTCATTACTGATAAATTCTCTTGATATGATATAATCTTTGTACTTTATTTTTGTCTACCTTAGCTGTGGAAAAAGCGCTTCTTTCTGATAATATCCGGTGTTGGTGTATCGTTGACTGCCGTGAAAGAAAATCGAACCACGATGTGAGTTGACGGTATGTAAACTGTCATCTTGCCGATGCTTGTTGAGAATACGAAAATCGTTACTAAAAGCAATATCACGTAGAGTGTGTTAGCTCAAGTAGACCGGACTTGCATCAAGTTTGATATTTTATCTAAACCTTAGAATATCAATAAACCAAATTATCGATTTATCAAACATGATACAATTCTACAGTAGTAAAGAGAAAACGGGTCGTCTCTTGCTCAAAGACTGTTATTTTTTTTTAGAATAAATGCAAACGTTAAATCGAAGATAACAAATAAACAAATCAACAAACAATGCCCAAACAAAAATTAAAAATTCGGTCGGATTTTGGTGGTTGTTAGAGTATGGACGTGCATATTTGTATTTGTTCGGAGAAAATAAAGGTCTTTGAGCAAGAAACCTACTCGACTGTACTACTACTGGAATGCAATTGTGGCGGGAAGTTCCCACTTTACTGAATAGGTATGCCACGATTGTACGAAATGCCCGTGTTAGGTATATAGGGGTCACTATTGGACGAAATGTCTCTAATTCTGTATTTTCTTGCCACTTTGGGAGACGGTGTCCATTTTTCTTTATAGGTAATTTCATTCTGTTTGATTCGTTCTGGAAAATGTATGTTTGCAGATCATTTGATTTTATGGAACATACAGTCCTTTGCTTAGCCACAAAAATTATTTCACTCAAAACTTATTCCTAAATATGCCACCCTGGCAAGAAATATCCTTTTCCTATATTGGATTGTTATGAACGCGATCAGATATCACAACTATCTTTTGCGGCGTACGTACATAATCCGGTATCCAGGCAGAAAACTGTATATTTGAATGGACCTGGCTGTTGTGACAAGATAACTTGGGTGATCGAATTAATTTAATTTCTAAGCGATCATATGATTGTACTAACACCAACACGTAGACTTGCCAGGGAGATGAGGACCTGATAAGTTATTTTGTGTACTTATTATAGCTTTATCAGATACAACGGTGATGTGTGGACGCCTGACAGGATGGGTAATACATATATTCCCGGGGATATTATTTGGGTTGAGATATGCACAGTGTCGCAGGACACATTAAAATGTTTCTTGATTGGCGTTTGTCGAAAAACACAGATGTGAGTATGTGTATAGATCACGATCAGTCACCATCGTTTACTGGAAAATCCTCAACATGATTGGCTTAAACGTATTGTTAATTATTACGAAGAAATCGATGTCGACCACAGATCACTTGATGATAAATTAAAAACAACTTAAACATTTAATCAGGCTGGAGCCAAATAAAAATCAGTGTAGGGCATATGGCACAGTAATAAGAGAAACTTCCATGGATGATTTCTTGCAATCGTGGACTCCAAACGATTTAATAATAGCAAGTAAAACAAATAACTCGTCATACACTTCAGTAGCAATTTCTTCAGTTGCATAAGAAAAAGGTCCCGGCGTTACCAACATCGTTGTGTTATAGACCAGCTGATACATGACGTAAAACATCAACATTGATACACCAGGACGAACTGAGAAGCAGAATCTAGTATTAAACGATATTGTCATGGTTGATATTAACATTGTTGAGGATGCATTGCGCTCTGACAAATCTCTTTGGATAGATAGGACACGCGATGAAGATTCACTCATCTCAGGGATTAACTATTTATTATTCTCGAATTTGGATCGTAGATAATCATGTCGAATGGTCAAACTTGTTCTTATGGCAGTGTCTCAAGTTAGAAGAATATCAAAATGAGAAGATTTGTAATCGACGGTGCAGATATCATCGATGATATAACCGAAGATAGCACAATAAGAACAAAATTAGCCAGTTATAAGCAAAGTGATATAAAAAATAATCGAGATTTTGATATCGATGTCGAATGTATCGTGACTCTGAAGCAGAAACAGAATAAGCACTGTTCGAGCTGTAATTGTTTAATGTTACGGTGGTATCTTAAAAACGATTTAAAACAATTTACAATGGATAGAAAAGTTAACATTCGTGGTCATACACGCAAAAATATGATGTTAACTTGTCTTGAGTCTAATCGACGTCGATGTGCTAGTTAAGCAATCGGGGCGACAATTGCGTGTATTCGGGAATAATTAATTGTAATTGATCACGCGTAAATCCACATTGAGGAGCAGTTGGATCTAATCTGTAGAATGCAAGTCTACCCATGGATGTAACAACGCTGGAAATTGTCTGTTGAGATACTCAAGACTGAATCAGTCGTACTTTTTTTACCACCTTCGAGTTCACCAGGTTCATATAAGTACCTCACGGTGACATTACCCAGTACTGGATATGCTGAAATCATGTTGCACAGGTATAAGCGCGCGTGTGATTGCGTTAACAGATTTCATGTTCTTTGTTCGAGTAATTCATTATTTAGAGCAGGTATCACACTTGGTAATCTTAGAAACCCATTCGCGAGATATTTTGTTTTGAATGAACAACTTCCCTTATTGATATCCAAATAACCACTCAGCAAGTGTTCAATTAAATCTCTCAACATTGGCCTGATCGCGATGAATTGCAGTACGATGATATGGCCAGGATCAACTTGTAAGAGCTGTGGTCATCACAGCCACCTCGTTGATAAATTCTTTTAAACGTAGAAGCTACTTCACCAGCTGGTTATGTTGATAACGGTTCTGCTTGTTTGTATCTACTTGCAACATGAACGACAGTTAATATGTATTTGTATGTTTTACGACCTTTAGTATAATGTGGTAAAAATAAAACATCAGCCTGATGAACTTCAGTAGGGATGCAAATATCAAAATGTGCGTATTGTATTCGTTTAGGAAGTGGTAGGTATATTTGCCATAGCGGTTGTCTGGCCAACCATGTTGCTGCGGTGGCACGGTCAAGACTTACAGCTTCGGTGCGTTTACTAATCGTGGCGCTCCCTCTCCAATATCCAATCGGAGAATAATTATTGACTCCATTATTAATTACAAGCCCCTAATACTAGTTTGTCTTTCATATCGGTTTTTAATAAGCAGTTAGCCAATGATTCCTTGAAAGATTTATTTTTTTATGGAATTTAACGAGTGAATCAATTTCACATCTGTGATGTGTTGCTGTTGAAGATCATTTGATCGCTAAGCTACATCATGAGCGTGACAAACATGTTCGATAGCCTTTATTGGATATTCGCCTGGTTTTAGTTGGTCTTGGTTGTCAAGGAGGATATCAAGTCTGATTCCATTACCACAGTAATTATATCATGAATAGAGGTTTTCTCATGGATAGTTGACGCATGGAATTCCGGGTAATTTGGCTAACATGGCTGCAATATCACCTGCGTGTTGTATTTGTTTGAGACCCGACTTATCAGCGGGAATAAATTTTAGTTTTTGGTACCACAGCGTTCACACCTAGCAGTACGCGCTGGTCTATTTTTTTCTCCATTCTGATTGTCATTAATACATCTGTACAAGTGCACCTCTTGTATTTACACAATATAAATCCATATTTTGTTATTACATCAGCAGCAGAGGGGGCGAATCAGACAACTTTTTTTTGTTTTTATTTTTGATTATACCCCCTCCAAAATAACACTAGACCCTTCTCGCGAAAAAATAAGTCTCCGACCCTTGTCTGAAAACATTCGCGTCGCAACGTCGTTGTCACTCACCCCCTCTGCTGCTAGAACTTTCAGTTCTAGGTTTACGGTGATTTTAACCGAATATTTGATCCAGTCCGATACGATATCGTGTCCTAGGGTCTGCTAAATTTATTGTCACAAATCCGTGTGGTTTTGACTGAGCGTGACTAAAGAAATTTCTAAACTGATTATGATTCATATCACCGCTGCACCAAGTTTGATGAATATTTCGTAGCGTATGAGTATCAACGCCGTTAAATACACACAACACATTGCAATTATCTCTGATCACTTTTGGTATTTGTGTGTATCGTTGAGTGACATAGATCACATCAGTGTTTTTATGCCTGCCTCGGGAAAATATTCTAGCAGGATTTTTTTGATTATCTAACATGATATCATCGTATACCACTAAATTGTTAATACTTCCATCAATAGCATCAATGTTCGGGGCTTCCTCTATATCAGTAATAAACTCAATAAAATCTTCATCGATTTGAAATTCTTTTGCTTTCTCGTTAAAATCCTTTAGCACTTCATAGCATCGCTGATCGTCTACACTCGGGGCTATTAAATACAATTCGTTCCATTTCATCCATCTCGTTATCAAATTAAGTAGCAGTTGTGTCTTTCCGCTTCCAGATGGTCCGATTATAATCATTCTAATTGAATTCGGCAACATTTCATGATGTTTAATAGGTTCCCGTCGTCGGGTAGCTGAATAATCAATTATATTCATGCCGTTATATATAAATTATGGATCTATATTGTGTGAAGTGTAAAAAACGTACTGGCACAGATGACTTGACGACGATTACAACTAAAAATAACCGATCAGCGCTTTCTGGTAAATGCGTACAATGTAGTACAAAGAAATTTAGATTTGTTTCTAAACCCAAGGAACTCAAGGAACCTTTAAAAAAAAACGAGGAGGTGATATCGCAGCCAAATTAGCAAAACTCCCTGGAACCCCATGGGCAAAATACCCCGGAGAAAAACACCTTCCAGGATATAGCTACTGTGGACCGGGAACAAGACTTGATATCAGACTCAATGATCAAAATCAGCCCCGACCCGGTGAGGAACCAATAAACGCTATTGATAAGGCCTGTCACCTTCATGATGTATCTTATAAAAGCAGTAATCTGCAGCACAGGCATCTAGCAGATGTGAAATTAATTCATGCGTTAAATGCTATTTCTGATAAATCTTTCAAAGAAAAATTGGCTTCCTTTTTGATAAAATCGGCTATGAAAAGTAAATTGATGTTAGGTGCTGGTAATTAATAACAACATGGAATCTATTTATTATTCCCCAAGAGGATACTGGAGGGGTAAATCAGCAATCCATAAACTCGCTAGCGCTGCAAAAGTGAAAAAAACCACTGCGGCTCATTGGTTATCCAAACAGGCACTATGGCAAATTTATCTACCACCGCCTAAACAAATCAATTTCTCGCATTTTGATGTGACCGGACCCAATGAAGTTCATCAGGCTGATCTATTATTTCTGCCACATGATCGTGGTTACAAATACGCATTAACCGTAGTTGATATTGCAAGTCGATACAAAGAAGCAGAACCGTTAAAAACAAAATCAGCCACTGAAGTGGCTTCTGCATTTGAAAGGATTTATCGAAGGAGTCCTCTGCACTGGCCAAATCTATTACAAGTTGATCCTGGCAAGGAATTTCAGGGTGCAGTGTTATCTACAATGAAATATCACAATGTCGCTATCAGACGAGGGCATACTGCACTGCATCGTGATCAGGCCATTGTAGAACGGTTTAATAAAACCCTTGCTGAACGGTTATTTGGATATCAATACGCAAAAGAATTCATCCAAGAAAAAAGATCCCGTGAATGGGTTAAAAGGTTACCAGCTGTGATTACTGCACTGAATAACGAGATTACTAGAACCATCAACATGAAACCTATCAATGCGATTAAAAAGAAGTCAATACCTGAAATGGAAATTCAAAAAGATTTTAGCGTTTCCCAACCAATTCTTGGTAGTAATGTCATTGTGAGGTACTTATACGAACCAGGAGAGCTTGAGGGTGGCACAAAAAGGGCTACTGATCCTATTTGGAGTGTTACTGCACACAAGATATCTAGTATAACACGATCTACGGGTAGACCTCCAATCTATAAACTGGATTCAACTGCCCCTCAACGGGGTTTTACTAGACAACAATTACAAGTGATACCTGAGGATACTCAATTACCACCGCATGGGCTTAACTAGCACCCTTGTGTCTATTGCACTCAAGACAAGTCAACATCACATTATTTCTAACATGACCGAGATTGTTATTTTTTCTGTCCACGGTAAATTGGCGAGGATCCTTATCCGAATACTGCCAACGCATTATACAATTGCAACTCGCGCAGTGATTATTCTGTTGTTGCTTCAGAGTAATTATTAATTCAGCATCAATATCAAATTCTCGTTGTTTTTTTTTTTTGTCTTGTTGTTTGTAACCGGAGAGTTTTTTATCAATAATATCATCTATTGTGGTGTCATTATCATCACCAATGATTTCATCATCGCCACCAATGATTTCATCATCGCCTGACTCTGTCAGGACAATTCTTCGAAGCTGATTTATTTTTCGTACTCTAGACACTGCGAGATAGACTAAATTCGACCATTCTATGCGATTATCTACCATCCAAACAATTGTATCCGATATAGTCAATCCCTGTGAAGAGTGTATTGTTGCTGCATAACCTAGCGTCCATGGGGATTTATTAGCACGCAATGCATCTTCAACGACATTGATATCAACCAGCACAATATCATTTAATACGAGAATCTGTCTTTGAAATCCTTCGGATTTTGGTCCTGGAATATCAACTTCGATGTTCTGTTTTCGTGTATCCGATGGCCTATAACATAACGGTACTGGAAGTGTTGCAAATTTTTGTTTATGCAATTCAAATAACTTCATCTGAAGTGTGTCCCTGACTATTTTTCTACTTGCAATGATTAAATCATTTGGTCTCCACGCTTCCCAAAACTCATTCATGGGAGTTTCCGAAATTATTTCACGGGCTATTTCACACTGGATTCTATCCGGTTGTAATCTAATTAATTTCTTAAACTCTTTTAATTCATTATCAAGTGATCTATGATCAGTATCAATTTCTTCATAATAGTCTACAAAACCCTTTAGCCATTCATGGGGAGATGCACCGACAAATGGTGGTGGTTGGCCGTGATCACCGCACATGACGATTTTTGTATTCTTCAATAACAACCACTCAAGAAATATTTTTAAGACATCTTCTGACACTGTGTCTATTTCATCCCAAAACATGATTTCAGGAATAAATTTCTCTCCCATGCGCTCAGGAGTCCATTTATCTCCCTTCCATCGGAAAAAGCTGTGATAAGTGCAGGCATTTACCCCTCGTTGTTTCATCTCTCTGGCGAGTCTGTGAGTTGGTGTTAGTACAATCATGTTTGATTTCCCACGATATAACTCAATTGCCCGGGTTGTTTTTTCCTGACCCGCCACAACCGTTTAAATAAACTGTTTTATATCTACAGATTGGATCCGAAATCGGTGGTGCACTAGAAAATTCTGAACATTGATTGCTTTCTAAGTAATTATTTTCAATGGTAACATCTGCTGATGGAATATAATCATGAAGCATTTCCTTCTTAATTCTTCATGACCCCCAATTCTCGTTGCCAGTAGCCTTAAAATCAGCCATTTTGCTATTTATGTAAAATGAGTCAGTAGCAACTCTAACTGCGGTGGTAGGAAATCTATTGATCATTGAAAACAGATTGATAGAAGCATAACCAAGCATAGAAGCTCTCAAATATGTGTACTGCGGATGGTATCCATCAGTGTAAGTAACAATTGTACCCAATTTGGTTCCATCGGACATAAATGCGTCCTTACGATTGACATATAAGCCCTTATTCGTTAAATCTTTGATTACAAAATCGTATTCAGCATTGTCTATAATCAATCGTGAAGAATATCTCGTATTATCATCTTTGCCACCTTGGGTAAATTTACCGATTATTCTTCGTCCAAGATCTTTTGCTTCATTGTTTCTGATTTCAAATAACTGTCTGGACCAATCCATGATTTGTTGTTCATTAAAATCAGGAAACAGTTTTCGCTCTTCGCTAATTATTTTTTCTAGATCAGGTTGTGGTAACCAGACTGATTTCTGTGCTCGATAGGATATAATTGCTTCACTGACAATTAATGATTTTAACATCTTACAATCAAGCATATACCGTAATAACACTATTGGCATCCAGTGTTTTTCAGACATGTGTTTACCAATCCAAAGATAACTACACGGATGAAGCCCTTCAGCCATTTCAAATGATGCTACACAAGCGAATCCGGTTAAATCGAAATGTGGCAGTGGTCCATTAATAGCAACACGGGTCATTTCGTGTGTAGGGTGTCCAAATCGTTTGAAATATTTCTCACACTCTCCATACCCAAGAAAACTTCCTGGATAACATGCAATCATATCAACTGAAATAACGGTATCAGCGGTGTATTTTGTGTTCCATAATCCTCCATGGCTGTATTCAAGACAGGACAATTTGACCTCTGATAAGAACTCACTTCGGGTTGGTTTCCACGCGTTTTTCTTCCTAGCAAAATGTGCTACAACTGATGGAAGTGTAAAACAGTTTGCTAATAATTGATCGTTGTCTTCCCCCAGAGAACTCTGGGGAGAAAATTCACTAGCTAGTTGTTTCATTTGATTATGCAGCTCTTCAGTACGGTACAATTCTCCGTTGGGCCTTACAAACTGATCAAATCTACATTCTTCGTCTGAAGTACTATGAAATAGCCACACTGACACAGAATCGTTTTTACTCAAATGGTAAATAGCATCAAATAATTTCTGCTCTGAAAAAAACTCTTCGGTTCCAAACAGATATTTTACGGTTCTATCCCGTGGGAATATTGTTACTGCAGATGACCACGCGTGTGCGTTATGATCAATAATTTCAATGGGAGCCCCCTGTGATTTATATTTCGATTCGTATAATACTTCTCCGGTGATTGTCCTTACCGATATTGGAAATCTCAATGATGTTTCTAATTTGGCTATATCTTGAATTGTTGCCCCATGCTGTTTCACTGTCAGTTCCCATTCGGTTATTTTTTTTCGTCTTAGATCAGTTAGTTTATTTCCCCGGGACGCATTTGTGAAGTGTTCTATTATTCGTGTTGCTACACAATTGAGCCCTGTCGAATATTTCATGGGTGCTAGTTTTGAAATATCAGGTTTTTCATTGAGCGGATATATCCCGTAAACAACTACTGTGACAGGATAAGATCTTTCGTAGTAGGGTTTATCAAGTCCAGTCAAAATTCCTGGTTTTGAATCCTGAGTCACAGTGACAGTTTTTTTGTCCTTAAGAATAGGCTCGTATTTGTCCCTAATGATCCATTTTCCATTATCACGGATAAGGAATTTTATTCGAAAAAAATTTCTTTCTTCCCCAAGACGTGAGATTATCACTGCTGCTTTTTCATCATTCATGGTAGCGTCAACAACACCATCAATTCGAAATGTTGACCAACAATGAGCTGCCCCATCACGCTTGAATTCATTAAAACAGTCTCTGATTTTACTAATCAAGGTTCTATCAAGAATTTTATTCTTTGGTGTATCAGAAACTCTATCAAGATTGA
This sequence comes from Unio delphinus, assembly GCA_029339505.1. Classification (NCBI taxonomy): domain Eukaryota; kingdom Metazoa; phylum Mollusca; class Bivalvia; order Unionida; family Unionidae; genus Unio; species Unio delphinus. Next base: position 3,509,762 of record JAQISU010000361.1, read on the forward strand.
ATTGAACACTTTTCCAGGGCTTAATTTTCGATAATCTCTCGAACTCCTCCATACTATAATTAAAACAAGTATTTAAATGAAAGATTTAAGTATAATGAATCATTGCAAATGGCTTATGATTGGATCAGTGACACCGTGTAACAAATCATGCAGAAATGAATTCTGTTGGTATCATATGCAAAGCTTTCGTCGTGGAAGCCTTGGTCCGTTACCCTGTATTCAATGTGGGGTTGGGGTCAGGGGGAGGTCGCAATTATGCGTTATGTGTGGCGGCAAACGATACAGGGAACTAAAACGCTATTATGATAAAAGAATAAAAAATACTGCCATTGACCCCAACGATGACGAAATAATAAAGACTGCTCAAGATTATATACAGAGACTTATAATTAAACCAAACAATGAATTAGAAAAATAGTGTTATTATACAAATGAACCAAGAATTCAGACCTCACCCCTCCGTGCTTGTTAATTATGAAGCATTCCGTAATGGTATTATCAGAAAATTCGATTTTCGTATGTGTCTATAACACCAAGGGAGACAACTCTTAAATGATATAACCAAGGGAGTTATCATTGTGATTTAGCTTCTGAGTATTGTTTTATAGGAAAAGAAAATATTTCTTTTTTTTTAGTGTTTAAGTCAAATATTCTGTCTCACGTGCGATTAATGCGTATTTCATAAACATAGGATGTGATCCGGAGATGCAGGCGTTACAGGATAACACACGTGTATACTTTCTCCCTTAGATTGTGTTAACTTGTTTAATGGGTATTGTGATTCAGCGCTGGGCATTGTTTTGTAAGAAAAGAAATGTTTTCAAACAATTATATTCTTTGTTTTAGTGTTTAAGTCAAATATGCTGTCTCATTTAAATACTGTGAAACACCATTAATAAGTAATTCAAGAAAATAAAATAGCATACCTCGCGGATTGATGTATTAATTCCCTTTATATACCATATGAATAGTTACAACATATATACGTTAAAAAACGTTATTCTTTATAGACGTGAACAGTGGTCTAACGGTATCGTGTTTGGCTTGTAAATCCAGACAATTATTCTTCACATGTTCGCGCCCCATAGCAGACAATTGTCTGATGGTGAAACGGTTGGATGTTTTTTTTTCTATTTAATTGAGGGGAGGAAGGCACCCCCTCTGTGTTTTTTACATTCACATAACATGCAAACCCATGCTATCAAATTTACGGTAGCGGTGGGTTGTCGGTTTTTGACAACTTACGCAACCATGAATTTGATTTCATGGGTTGCATGTTGAATGTGTAAACACATAAATGCCCTAAAATAAATAACATCCATGGATGTAATTAGCTCTCCGTCACATTTGGGTAGCCCCGTATGGTGTTCAAAATGAATTACCGGCCAAAAAAAGGTTTGGATGCACATTGGGTAACCCCAGAATGAATTATAGGCTAATAGAAACGGTCATAGGGTCATATCTCAAAGAGCAAAACAAAAAAAAAACATTCTGATATAAAACAGAAACAGAAAAATGCTCTAACAAAGGACCCTATGAAAGACACAAAGGCCTAATAAGGGACCCAATGAATGCAAATAGAACCAAAACGGCCTATATCAAGGGGGCCAAATGACTGATAATCGCTCATCATGGTTGATATTTATTTTTGTCTGCATTTATATTTATATATACAGAATTAATTTTAAAAAATATATTTATATATACAGAATTAATTTTTAAAAAATATATTTATATATACAGACTGAATTTAAAAAAATATATTTATATATACAGAATTAATTTAAAAAAATATATTTATATATACAGAATTAATTTTAAAAAAATATATTTATATATACAGAATTAATTTTAAAAAAGATATTTATATATACAGACTGAATTTTTAAAAAAGATATTTATATATACAGAATTAATTTAAAAAAATATATTTATATATACAGAATGAATTTTAAAAAATATATTTATATATACAGACTGAATTTTAAAAAATATATTTATATATACAGAATTAATTTAAAAAAATATATTTATATATACAGACTGAATTTTTAAAAAAGATATTTATATATACAGACTGAATTTTTAAAAAAGATATTTATATATACAGACTGAATTTTTAAAAAATATATTTATATATACAGAATTAATTTAAAAAAATATATTTATATATACAGAATTAATTTTAAAAAAGATATTTATATATACAGACTGAATTTTTAAAAAAGATATTTATATATACAGAATTAATTTAAAAAAATATATTTATATATACAGAATTAATTTTAAAAAATATATTTTTATATACAGACTGAATTTTAAAAAATATATTTATATATACAGAATTAATTTTAAAAAATATATTTATATATACAGACTGAATTTTAAAAAATATATTTATATATACAGAATTAATTGAAAAAAATATATTTATATATACAGACTGAATTTTTAAAAAAGATATTTATATATACAGACTGAATTTTTAAAAAAGATATTTATATATACAGACTGAATTTTTAAAAAATATATTTATATATACAGAATTAATTTTAAAAAATATATTTATATATACAGAATTAATTTTAAAAAATATATTTATATATACAGAATTAATTTTAAAAAATATATTTATATATACAGAATTAATTTAAAAAAATATATTTATATATACAGACTGAATTTTAAAAAATATATTTATCTATACAGACTGAATTTTAAAAAATATATTTATATATACAGAATTAATTTTAAAAAATATATTTATATATACAGACTGAATTTTAAAAAATATATTTATATATACAGAATTAATTTTAAAAAATATATTTATATATACAGACTGAATTTTTAAAAAATATATTTATATATACAGACTGAATTTTTAAAATATTAACGGCTCTTTTATTTTTGAAAAATGAATTAGAAATATGTATTATCATATATGAATTCTGAAATTATGAATAGCATCATAGTTGAAATTGGAAAATTGAAAAATCAGAATATTAAATTGTCAGATGGGTTAAATCCTGATCAAATCAAGTCGGATTTTCAGGATATAGAATACGGAGTTAGCACTAACAAGTATATGTTACCAAAGAAATATGCACTCATCAAAAAAATTCAAAATTCTATTCGAGACTCTCTTGCATTTTCCAGTGAAGTAGATGTGTTTGTTCCGTTATATACTATCGTGGAAGGAATACGAAAAGAATTGGGTAGCGAATATGAATTGAAAAAGGAAGTTAATTCTAAAATTAGAAACTTACGAGCGTTAATTCAAGAAAATGAACTATTTTGATTGACCAACCCTCAAAAGATTTTGTCAGACAGTAAAATCTCCTTGAGATTTTCATTTTTTTTTTGTCATTTTTTGATTGAATCAGTGAAAATATTTCACACTGCGAAAATAAAAATATTTCACAGCAATAAAAAATTGGACCGTTAAGGATGGAATCATCGATGGGAAAAATTGTTTTACAATTGAAAAATGGTTTCTGATTTCAAATAATGGTCAATGAAGCATTAACAACCCGATTGGCTCGTGAACGACTGGATGCAATTAAGAAATTTATACCAATTCGTGACTCTGTCAGGAATAAACTGCAACAACGACAGAGTTTACAAACTGATTTTGCTCTGGGGTCTGAAGAATTGTTTAAACCAGTAACCACAGCAACGAAGGGGGTAGAGCGTGCTTTACTGGGAGATGGTCCCGAGACGGGAAAATCTGTTATTGGTGAACTTGAAAAACTAGCAGCGAAAACTGAACAAACTGAAAAAACTGATCTGAAAAAAACGACTGTTTCTCTGTTGAATAAATTTACTGATCATGCTAAAATATTAATAAAAAAACCTAGTTTATTGAAATCAAAGGATTATCAAGCCTTTGGTAATTTTGCTGCTCAAAGTTATAATTCAAAAAAAGATTTTTTAAAGGACGAGTATAAAAATGATAGAATATCAAGTAATGATTGGTTCGATTATTTGTATAAACTAAATAAAGGGATTGGTCGTTTGAATAAGGATGAGATAGGATACAAGGAATTTAAAAAGGGCATTAGTAATTATAAAAGAGAACAAATAGAAGAGCGACAACGAGAAATAGAAGAACGGCAAGAACTAAAACGTCAAACACCAACACGTAGACAAACAAGAAGACAAAAAAAAACAACAACTACCACCTGATGATGATGATGATTTAGAAGAACGACGTCAAACACCAACACGGAGACAAAAAAAACAACAACTACCACCTGATGATGATGATGATTATTTACAAGAAACGGGTTTAGAAAAACTAGATGAAGCAGCTGGTTATAGCGGAAGTGGACTGCAAAATCCAAGAATTGGAAACACTTGTCCTGATAGTGTTATCAATGATATATTACGATTAGATGTTCTTGTAGGAGGATTCCGAGCTGGAAATAACTCTCCAGAAATAATTAATGAAGCAGCTGATATCTGTAGACGGTTATTTGCCGGCGGTATCATGGATATCAAAACATATCGAGATTTCATTGACGAGTTAGCAAATGGGTATCATAGCGATTAAATAACAATTGAAAACACTATTGGTTTTATAATAATGATCGTACACTACAATCATGATAAACCAACCCTCGTCTATGTAGTTAATTCACGGTTTCCAGTTTATAGAGCATACTACGGAGATGGCCTCGGCAAGACCATTTTAGGATTCTTTTCAAGAACGGCCCCAAAAGTGATGCCGTTAGCTAAACAACTTGGAATGAAAGCCATTGATGTTATTCGTGATAAGGGTATTAGTACTGTTGGAGATCTTGCCGGGAAAGCGTTTTCAACTGCGAAGGATAAAATAACATCATTAGTGAGACGAAAAGAGAAACAGGTACCATTGCCATCTACAGCAGAGATGCCTGCAAGTGTTAGTAAAATTATAAATAACGCAGTAGATGAAATACTAGCGTCGATGGTAAATCAAGAGGACCAAAATAACATGACAGCAAACATGATAGCAGGAAGTGGCTTTAAAAAACCACGGCGAAAACGCTAGCGTTTTTCACGATGAAATGGAAAATCCGATTTAGACTCTGATAAATAGAATAAAATGTTCAAAAGGTCATCTGATCCAGCATTTGATATGGATGCCCCAGTGCGTAAAGATGATTCTGTACGCGATTTTCAATTTTATTCTTATCACGCAGTACAACCAGATCTCCGATCACGAATTGAACTTCAAGTTCATGATACCAGTAAATACTTTTTGCCTTGTGAAGCGTTTATTGAAGTAGAAGGAGAACTTGTAACAAATGATGCTGCTCATAATGATCCTCCATATGACATTAGCCCAACTACCCGAGTTGGTTTTGTTAATAACGGTATCATGGCGTTATTTGAAAGCGCTAGATATCTCATTGATGGAAAAGAAATTGAATCCATTGACCGTGAAGTTGATGTGGCTACAACAATCATAGGGTTAGCAAGATATTCTGATGATTATTCAAGATCAGCGGGTCCATCTATGATGTTTGCAAAGGATATTACTGATCACCCTGAACACAACCAGTATTCTAGAGTCAAGGCAACACGAGCTACAGCACTTGATCCAGCACCAGCCGGATATGTAAGACCAGCTACTGAATTTGATGTCATCAATACTATTACTAATTACAATCTAGGATTTGCAACACGTGTAGCAACATTACAAGGACAGCGTCGACAATTTTCATGTGCAATTCCACTGCATCATATATTCGGATTCTGTAGAAACGTCCGAAAAGTTATTTATGGAGCTAAACACACAGTAGCGCTTGTACGAAAGGGTACTGATAATGATGCAATATGGCGTGATGCTGCTGTTCCTGATGGTAAAGTCGTTTTAACAAAACTATCATTGTGGATGCCAGTGTTAACTCCATCAATCACAGCAGAAGAAAAATTGTTATCATTTATGGACCAAGGAGGAAAGTCGTTATTGAGTTGGTTATCAGTGACTACGGATACTAAACAAGACAATGTTGATGGTACATTCACATGGCACCTGGCATCAAAACAAGGGGTTTCAGCTCCACGTCATATATTTATTGCATTACAGAATGCTGCGCGAGTTGGTAATCAACAACGAAATCATATGATATTTGATCAGTTAGGTGTTAATGAAGTCTCACTGAGAATAAACGGACAACAGGAACCATCTGAAGATGTGCAACTTGATTACGGTCAAAATCATATTGCACGTGTCTATCATAACCTGTTGTCATTTATGGCACGTGATCAAAATGTGGATACCGGTTTGCAAATATCACAATGGGATTTCAAAAGCCTCTATCCGATTTATTACTTTTCACTGGAACATCTTGATTTAACAAGACAATCTGTCGTTGATATACACTTCAGAGCCCGTGTAACCCGTCCTGGTGCTGTTGCTAATTATAGAGCGGTTGCTGTCATTCTCAGTGATAAATCAATGCTACTCGAAGGTGTTGGTGGAAGAATGAGAGTGGTAGATGCACCAGTGGAAAATATGTAATTGAAAATCCGAAGGATTTTTCCATTAGAATCAATCTGTATTTGTATAATGTCATATAGTAATATCAATGTGTCATTGACACCTGGTCAGTTAAAAAAATTGCAATCAAAATCCGCTAAACAATGTGGAACCACAATCACGTTGAAACCTAATCAAATGAATGGCGGGGCAAATAAATTATCGCTGACAACTCGTCAATTGAAACATTTCAATGATGCTTTCAAGGATAAAAAAGGAGTTCAGATCACACTCTCTTCGGCTGCTATCAAAAATATGATAAAAACAGGTGGTATATTTCCGTTGTTTGCTGCAATACCAGCATTGGTTGCGGCAGCAGCCCCAGCAGTAGCAAAAGCGGCCGCATTGGGGGTAGTTGGAGGCTTGGGAACAAAAGCGGTACAGAGCATTGCTGAATCATATGAACCGAAGAAAGGTCAAGGGTATAAAAAAAAGGGAAAGGGTCTAAGACTACCAGGAACCCCGTATTCATGGTACAGCGGAAGATCCGTTCACGGATCAGGCCTGAGACTACCAGGAACGGTTTATTAATTCAGAAATCTATGGTTCCAATGTCCAATTTTGATTTAATGGATGCTGCTAAAAAATTAGTGATTAAAAATTTCAGAGGTGTTTTTATGAAAGATCAATTACCACATCAACCAAACAAAACTGAAACAGGTATTATTAATCTCGATAACAGCACCGGACCTGGAACTCACTGGGTTGCATACGCTATTGATCCACGTGAGATTGTCTATTTTGATTCATATGGATTAGCCCCACCAAAAGAGTTTATGCGTTATATAAAAACCCTTCCAATGAAGACTTGGTATTCTACGCTACCAACACAACAAATCAATGACCCACCAATATGCGGCAGTGAAGTATTAAATGTCCTTGACGCTATTTCAGCATCTAGAAAATCACCACACATTGTCGTAAATGACTACACTAATAATCGCTTTTTAGAGAGAGATATATAAAATATCATGATTGATATTTGGGGGAGACCTCTGAAACCCAAACCCGATGACACTGCAACTCCTGATTCTATCAAGGATATAAAAAAAAAATTAAAGATGAAATCGCTGAGACGTTGAACTTAACAAGTGTTGACCCGAATGAAATAGTTGTATTTCAAGACAAACAGGGTAAATTGAAATCCAGTAATATTTCTCTGGATGATATTTTGGTTAAACAACAAAACGCAATCGAGAACACCGTTGCGCTATTTTCCGATCAGGGTAAACTCAAACCGGGTGTACTTTTTTCGACGATTACAGATCGATTTACAAACCACGATAAAGAATTTGAAGATCATTTAAGAAACTACAATAGTTTCCGTAGAAATGTCATTCATAAGTTCTTTGGATCCCCAATTGTAGTTACACCATCTATCGCTGAAATTAAAACGTTTATAGATGATCAAAAAGTCATCAATGACCGCAATACTGATTTGTACCTGCTTAATTTAAGATTTTTCAGCGATGAAAATTTAAAACTAATTACCCTCCCTGAAATGATATACACATTAAAAACTATCGAACAATCGTTTGTAGAACTTCGAGATGCCCGCAGAGTAAAAATGCCGAATCATAACGATGAAGTTAAAAATGTTGTAAACACGATAGCCAGTGGTATCTTCGATTGGGTTAAAGACGGACCATCGCTCAGTTACATATTTGGTGGTTTGAATTACATTGAGGGAATTTATCGATTTACAATCATAGCTAACGAACATTTTAATATAACATGTGTCGATTTAACCGATAACATTTTAGGAACAGGTGTTAACACGGTAATGTTTAAATCTAATCCAGTTGAAGTACTTTTTAAAATAAATGTGGTTAGAGGTAGATCAGTTAGATTAACGATGCCGTGGGTGATAGAATATGTAGCAGAAGTACCTGGCGATAAATAATTCTGCAATTCAATGATGAACATTTAAAATAAAAAATGATTTCATCATCGCAATATCGCTATGATCAGGTCAGAGAATATCAAACTAAACTCAAAACCTTGTCTGAGGAGTATGAATTGAAAATTAAAAAATATCGCAGGAGAATTACCGCAATTGATGTTACTGTGTACGCTGTGAGTGGTGTAATTACCGGAGCTGGTATTATACTGTCTTCAGTGACAATGATGGCTCCGATAGCTGTTCCAATTTGCATTTCTGCGGCAACAACAATCGCTGGAATAATTTCAATAATCACCAAAAAAATATCCTCATGCAGCCAACGGAAACTACAAGACTACATAATTCAATTTCATGTTGTGTCCACTGCATACTCGCAATTATCCTCATTGATATCGTCATCGCTCGATGATACAATTATATCAGAGAGTGAGTTTTCAGCGATGGTAGATATATATGATTCTGCGATGTCAAAATTAGAAATACAACATGAGTATAATAACAATGACAACACAGATGGAATTACTTCAACAAATAGTGGAGAACACAAACCCAGTACAAACCAGCATGATCTCAATAACCTCAACGAATCCAGAATTCAGTGTGAATTTCCCCTCTCCGGTCCCAGTGAAGGAAATCGCGCTAGCAAAATTACGAGTATACCATAGTTGGCCAAATATCAGATCAAAATCATTTGGTGGTCAACAACCGAATAATTCCCTGGTATTTGCAAATAAGAATAAAGACGACTGTACCCCAGACTGGAACGTTGTTTCCATACCAACCGGATCATACCAAATTGAACAAATCAATAACGAATTGCAACGTAGAATAAAATCGATTACTGGAAAAGAATCAAAAATAGCTATAACAGTTCATGAGCCAACACTATCATCTGCCATTGAAATAAGCACAGAGGGTTACGTCGTAGATATCTATCAAAGTTCTATTAGAACCGTACTAGGATGGCCTGAAATCCCACCCGGTGGAAAAACCGTTAAATTACCAGAACCACAAAAAACTGATTATATCACCGACAGAATAAAACCCAATAATCCAGTAAATAGTTATAAAGATCACCAAATCACTACAGATTTTTTTAATGTCCTTCACAATATAATAAATAAGGGAGAGAGATTTCTTACTGCTCACGATCTTAAAATCAATGACAATTTCAAGGCAATGAATAATGATTTTTCGCTGTTGTTAATATCTCTTAAATCCGGCTTTCTCACCCGAGATGAATTTATCAGCGTCGTAGAAACATGCAACAAAATTATCGACGATATGGAAACATTTAATTTAAAAATTATTCAGGATATATTAGATGAAGATAATCCCATATCGAGAGACGGATTTGCATCAGATTATAAAATCCGCGTTGAAGATATCCCCACATTCAAACTACCAGGATATAACGTACCAGAACTAAAAAGACTTCTCAGTGATGCCATCGATGTTGGTTTTAAAATAATTCATGATGCGTGGAAAAAAACAACATCACCGGAAATAAAAACCCTCAAACACAATAATGACCCAGATGGTGGTGGCAGGCATATTGCTCCGTTCAACGTGAATATTTCATCGGTGATTGCGCTCAATTTAGTATGTGATGTGATCGAAGGAAGCTATCAAATAAATTTAGAACGATCAAATCAAGCTCAGCAGGGGTATATTTTGTATTCATTTGCACCAACAGCTCCTCCAGGGTTTTTAATAATTGAGTCTCCGGTGAATCCAGTCTATATGCGATGTCATAATAATTCATTAACCAGAATTAATTTCAAACTCACTGACCAGTCTAATAATCTGATTGATTTACAAGAGGAGGTTTTACAAATTAGTCTATTTGTGAAATCATAAATGATTTTCGTCCTAAGGACTTGATCAAATATTCGGTTAAAATCACCGTAAACCTAGAACTGAAAGTTCTAGCAGTAGAGGGGGTGAGTGACAACGACGTTGCGACGCGAATGTTTTCAGACAAGGGTCGGAGACTTATTTTTTCGCGAGAAGGGTCTAGTGTTATTTTGGAGGGGGTATAATCAAAAATAAAAACAAAAAAAAGTTGTCTGATTCGCCCCCTCTGCTGCTACATCACTGATATAATTGATGTTACAGCTACAAGAAAATGGGAACCGATCAAGTATCTTGCAGCGCTACCAAATTCTACCAGAATGATTATAATTGGATCGTTTAGGAGTAGTAAGGCACAGTTGTTACTTAATTTATAATGAGTTGGTTAAAATGGCATTAGTTGTATATGATAGCTCCGTCTGTACATGATCAGTGGTGTATTGGAGTGCTAAAAGACTTTTAAAAAACGCAGCGACGATAAATGACGACTATTAGTGTTGCTGTATTTATTACTGATATTGATGAAGGACCGTCTGTAGATGATATTGATGGAATTAGTAATAAGTTAGTATTGTATGATGAATGTTATGTTGGATAAACAATCTAATCCAGTCCTGATATTTTCTCGAAAAATGCATGATTTTACAGATGTGATGTTACTCAACGATATACAATAATACCTAAATAATCAGGGATAACTAATATTATTGCTGTATTTAACGAATACGCTAAGAAATATTCATAAGACTTGGTCAACGGAGATATGGATTATAATCGTTTTATTAATTTATTTAGTCATTCTAGGGCAACCCTGCATGTATTTATAACGATAAATTTGCATTATACAATCTGTGTATCAATCCATTATGATAGATGCTATTATATTTGTCGAAATGTAGCCATTAGCATTGACACTATTTTCTGTGTGTCTGAATCTAACCCGTACGATGGATGCTATTATCTGTGTCTAACCATTAAGATGGATGCTATTATCTGTGTCTAACCATTAAGATGGATGCTATTATCTGTGTCTGAATCTATCCATTAGGATGGATGCTAATATAGGTATGTCTGAATCTAACCATGACCTGTGTGTCTGAATCTAAACCATTGTGATAGATGCTATTATCTGTTTGTCTGAATATAACCATTGTGATTGATACTATTTTGTATGTGTCTCAATCCAACAATTAGGCTGGATGCTATTAACTGTCTGTTTGTATCTAAACATTAGGACGGATGCTAATCTCTGTGTCTGACCATTGTGACTTATAATATTATATGTAGCTACTAATTAAGAAAGATGATATTATATATGTATAACCTATAGGTTGGATTATGTTGTATATGCCTAACCATTAGGATGGATGGTTTTATCTGTATTTAGCCATTAGGATGGATGATGTTATCCTTTTACAGCTATGGATTATAAGTAAATTTATAGAAGGGTACTTACGTTCCCCATTAAAACATGTAACAACGGCAAATAGGCCCATGCCATATAACGTCACGTCAATAAACCCCATTGACGAGTTGCGTTATTGAACAGAAATGGACGCGATGGGACTACGGCAGCTCTGTTCGGTTTTTGAGAACTTAAATCAGGCGAATATCGGTTCGGTTTTAACTTTGTATTTCTGGTCATGTTACAAATGAAAGCAAATTTCCGACTCAAATATAATCGTGTTAATATCATGTTTACTTGTGCAAATGGAACTCTGCCATTGATTTGTGATCCGTATATCTGATTTAATATACATTTATTTTAATTTAATTGCTTGTTTGTCGGATTTTTATAATTTTATTTTTTTCATTACATGCTATTGTAATGTACTTTTATTGATGATGGGTTTTATCTTCTGAAAATCGGTTGACTGAATTATTTTGGGGTAAGCAAGTAATGTTGACCTAGATCCTGACATTTACTCAGGGTTAACCGCAACCACGTACACAGGTTTTATTTTAATTATAAAATGATTGGTTGATGTCAAGGTCAAGATCGGACTAGTGAATTAAAACGTAAACAACATTTTGTTCTTAAAGTAAAATCATTGTTTTTCTTCAGGGTCATGTTAGGAGTACGTGATATAAACACAATCAAGTGACCACTCCCTTTATTACTCTCGATTTCGCAAGTTGATGATGTTTTCAAAACTGAATATTAGAATACAATATAGTCACTTTTTATTGAAATATATTTAGCACCTGATGTTACATTATTTTCTATTGTTGTAGCCAGTGATTGAATCCATGTTAATTTTCTTAATTTGATTTTGATTATGAAAGGATTAATACATATCTTGGGAATATTTGATGTGCTCATATACAATTCTTTGACGGCGACAGTTTTCAAAATTGGATTTGGATTTCCATCAGCGGAGTGTTAATTCTGGTGAATTTACCAGGAACTGTAGATAAACAAAGTACAGACTACATCATACGCTATCTTCTTTCATCTTGGATTTTCCAAAATGACTCGAACTTGAATTTATTGGAACATTTCATTACTTTGACTTTTGTAATTTAATTCGTGGACTTTTCTTGGATCACGCTTGGATTGATTCTTAAAACTGTAATTTTATTTCTATTTGTACAATCTTTTCCCAGAGAAACAAATTATTTTATAAAATCTTTACCAAGCTTGTTGGTTTCAAGTTTTATATGTTACTGTTTATTAGAGCCTAAACGCGTAACACTTGATCGACAGTTTATAATCTGTCGCAAGTTATCCCGTACGATGTGTATTATCACTGAGATGCATCTTATGTTTCATAAATAATGCAGTAGATTAAAAGGCGATACTAATATCGCAACTTTACCATTAGAGGGATACACTGAGAATAATAATGATGATGAAAATCCGACATAGTCAATCAACGGCATAACACCTTCCAATTATGATATTTGATATAAGACAGCTAAATCAATAATGAGATATATACTGAATATAATTATCACTTTACATCCATTCACTCAGTCGGACAACTATTGTGAATAGCCGTTTCTCCCCCACGCACTCTTTGAGTTTATATCGGTAATGCTATGTTGTGGGCTTAGTGGAAATTTGCTGAAATATTTCATTACGTATATTAGATCTTAAGTAAAAGCTAATAAAACTATGTAATCTAGGCTTATTGAAATGTTGACTACGGTATCTCATTTTGTGTTAAGTACATTGTTAAATAATATGTTTACGTATCGATATGTAAGAAAAGAACCCATAATGGTTCTAATATATGACTTATCTATTACATACCTTTCGTTTCTAGTTCCAAAGTCCGAACTTTGACTAAACTGCAAACAGCCTGATTTGAACCTGCAGTGGCCATCGTGTCTTTTCAAGGACTTATGGACACAACCGTGTTGACTCTAAGACGAAGTGAGTTGTCAACCTAAGACAGTGGCGACGTTAAGGCCTGGGCTGCAAAAGGTAGAGAAAATGTGCAGCCGAAATCCATATATATATATATATATATATATATATATATATATATATATATATATATATATATATATATATATATATATATATATATATAACTATTTTAAAATGTTGCAATTATTCAAAGGATATCCGCTTGTATGCAAAAGATCAATGTCAGATACATATGTACTTGTATAAAATACCAAAATTGTTTTCCATCCAAGTGTCCGAGTAGTCAAAAGCACTTGTCTTTACAGATCATTATCATCTCTCCTCTGTCTGCGTGGCTTCCAGACTTTATCGGTTCAATGTGGGTATATGCGACAGCTGACAATAACCTCCAATAGGTTGATAGTTCTTACCGCGGGTTCACCGAGTTATTTCACCAGCAGTAAGAAGGGTGAACAGACCGAAACTATTTCAAGTAAACCAAACTATTTCAGACAAATTCCTAAAGGATTTCAAACCGAAACTATTTTATGGAGACAACAAAAACAAGAGCGATGAATGGTTTCGGTTTCGCACACAATATGGCTGCTACGGAGACAGAATCAATAGACCCGGCGATGATGGATCCAGGGACAAATTGTTTCAACCGAATATTTGATCAAGTCCGATACGATATCTTGATGTAGGGTCATGAAATATTATCGTTATAAATCCATGTGGGATTGATTGAGCGTGACTATAGAAATTTCTAAAGAGATTATAATCCATATCTAAACTGCACCATGTCTGGTGAATATTTCGTAGCGTATGTGTGTGTCAACTTTATTAAATACAGCAAGAATATTGCAGTTATCTCTGATCTCTTTTGGTATTTGTGTATATCTCATATATTACATCAGTATTTTTATGTCTACCTCTGGAAAATATCATAGCGTGATTCTTTATATTGTCTAAAATGACATCATCATATACGACTAAGTTGTTAATACTTCCATCAATAATAGCAATACTCTGTACTTCCTCGATATCGGTTATAAACTCAATGATATCCTCATCGATTTCCGATTTTGCTTTCTCATTAAAATCATTTAATACCTCGTAACATCACTGATCCTCTACACTTAGGGCTACTAAATATAATTTATCCCATTTCATCCATCTCGTTATCAAACTAAGTAATAACTGTGTCTTGCCACTTCCAGATAGTCCAATTATAATCATGCGAATATAAATTGGTATCTCTGCATGATGCTTAACGGATTCTCGTGTTTTCGTCCACGAAAAATCAATTACATTGATGTTATTATAAAAACATTATGGATCTATATTGTGTGAAATGTAGGACGCGTACATCAACAATTGACCGAACACCTACCACAACAAAGAATAATAGAGATGATATCACTGCCAAGTGTGAACGATGTGGTATAAAAAAAAATAGATTTCTTTAAAAAGAAAGGGGAGATGATATTGATGCCAAGTTTGTAAATTTACCAGGAACACCAAGGGCAAAATATCCCGGAGAAAAACACCTTATAGGTTATAGTTATTGCGGACCCGGGACCAGACTCGATATCAGACTCGATGATTAAAACCATCCCAGACCCGGTGAATATCAGATAACGCTATTGATATGGCGTGTCATGCTCATGATGTTGCTTATAAAAGCAGCAATCTGCAACATAGACATATCGCAGATGTGAAATTGATTCATGCGTTGAATTCTATCACTGATAAGTCCTTCAAGGAAAAATTACTTTCATGGTTGATAAAATCGGCGATGAAAAGTAAAATTAATGCTGGTTGCTGGTAATTAATAACATCATGGAATCTATTTTTTTATTCCCCAAGCGGATACTGGAGGGGGTAAATCGCAATCTGTAAAATCGCTAGCGCCGCAAAGGTGAAAAAATAATGCAGCAAATGATTGGTTATCCAAAAGGCCGATATGGCAGATTTATCTAACACCGCCTAAACAAATTAATTTCTCGCATTTTGATGTCAGCGTCCCTTACGAGGTTCATGAAGCTGATATATTATTTCTGCCGGATGATACCTTTTACAAATATGCGCTAACCGAAGTTGATGTTGCGAGTAGATACAAAGAAGCAGAACCGCTAAAAACAAAATCATCAACTGAAGTAGCTTCTTCGTTTGAAAAGATTTATCGACGAGGTCCTCTACAGCGGCCAAATATATTACAGTCAATCTTGGCAAGGAAGTTCAGGGTGAAGTGTTATCAACAATGAAGCATCATAATGTCAGTATCAGACGAGGACATACTGCATTACATCGCGATCAGGCAATTGTTGAACGATTTAATCGGACATTTGCTGAGAGGCTATTTGGATATCAATACGCGAAGGAATTTATTCAGGATAAACGATCCAGTGAATGGGTCAGGATATTACCATGTGTAAATACCGCGCAAAATAATGAAACTACTCTAACAATTAATTTGAAACATAACAACGCGATTAAAAAGAAGTATATAACCATACAAAATCCGCAAAATGATTTTTCTAAAACAACCAATACTCGGCAATGTCACTGTGAGATACTTATATGAACCAGGAGAGCTCGAAAGTGGTAAAAAAGAGCCACTGATCCTATTTTGAGTGTTATCGCACATAACATCTAGAATAGTGAGATCTACTGGTAGACCAGCAATTTATAGGTTATATTCATCTGCTCCTCAGCGCGGATTTACACGGGAACAATTACAAGTGACACCAAAGGATACTCAATCACCACCGCGTGTTCTTAACAAGCACCTCTACGTCTGTTACACTCAAGACAACATCACATTATCTCTTATATTACCAAGGCTGCTTTCTTTTCTGTCTGCGGTAAATAGTCGAGGATCTTTGTCCGACAAACACCAATGCATTATACAATTACAACTCGCGCAGTAATTATTCTGTTCTTGTTTCTGCGTAATTATAAATTCAGCATCAATTTCAAAGTTTCTGTTATTTTTTTTTTGTCTTGTTGTTTATAACCAGTGAGATTTTTTTCTGATTATGTCATAGTTGACAATATCACTGATTGTGTTGTCATTAGCATCTAAAACAACTCTTCGAAGTTGATTTATTATTCGTACTCTGGACACTGCTAAGTAAACTAGATTTGACCACTCGATGCGGACATCTACGATCCAAACCATCCTATCAGATATAGTTAATCCCTGCGAAGAATGTGTAGCCTAGCTTCCATCGGGATTTATTAGCACGCAATGTATCTTCGACAACACTGATATCAACCAACACAATATCATTTAACACGAGAGTTTGTTTTCTTGACTATGTGAAGCCAGGAATATCAATTTCCATATTCTGTCTTCGTGAATCCGTAGGCCTATAACACAGCGGCATTGGAAGTTTTGCAAATTTTTCTTTATGCACGCTAAACAACCTCATCTGAAGTGTGTCTCTGACTTTCTTTCTACTTGTCGCTATTAAATCGTTTGGTCTCCACGCTTCATAAAAATCATTTAATGGGGTTTCTGAAATTATTTCACGAGCTATTTCACACTGCATTTCATCCGGTTGTAATCTGATTAGTTTCTTAAACTTCTGGATCAAGTGATCTATGATCTGTACTAATTTCTTCATAATAGTCTACAAAATTCTTCAACCAATTATGTGGAGACAAACCGACAAATGGTGGTGGTTGACTATGATCGCCACACATTATCACTTTTGTATTCGCTAGCGATAACCAATCGAGAAACTTTTGTAATACATCTAACGACACTGTGCAAATCTTATCCCAAATCATGATTTCAGGAATATATTTCTCGCCCATTCGATCAGGAGTCCATTCGTCACCTTTCCAGCGACAGAAAATGTAATAAGTGCAAGCATTAATTTATCGCTGTTTCATCTCTCATGCAAGTCTGTATGTGGGTGTTAGCAGAATCGTATTTGATTTCCCTCGAAATATTTCAATCTCACGAGTAGTCTTCCCTGACCCACCAGAACCGTATAAACAACTGGTTTTATATCTACATATTGGACCCGATATCAAAGGTGCATTAGATAGTTCTGATATCTGATATCTGATTATTTTTTAAATATTTATCTTCAATTGTAACATCTGCTGATATAGAATAATCACACATTATTTCCTTTTTAATTCTCCAAACTCTCGTCGGAATTTGTGAATTTAGCCACTGCTTCTCGATGTTTTACATCTATGTAAAATGAATCAGTGGCGACTCTAACCGCGGTGTCTGGAAATCTATTTATCATCGATAGCAAATTGATAGAAACATAAGCCAGTAAAGAAGCCCTTAAGTGCGTATACTGAGGATTATCTCCATCTGTGTAAGTAACAATTGTACCGAATTTTTCTCCATTGGACAGGAAAGCTTCTATACGATTGACATATATACCCTTGGATGTTGCATACGCGATTATAAAATCATATTCAACATCATCTATAGTTCATCTATAATTAATCATGAATAATATCGCTTGTGAGCATATTTTTTCCACCTTGGATGAATTTACCATTTTTTCTTCTACCGACATCTTTTGCGTGTTTATTTCTAACTTCAAAGATCTCTTTGAATGAGCTAACGATATATTCTTCGTCGAGTGAAGGGAATTGTTTTTTTATTTTCGCTGATTATACTATCTAGACTATCGGGTTGTGGTTACCAGACTTCAGTTTGTTTCCGATATGATATATATGCTTCACTGAAAATCAGCGATATCAGCATTTTAGAATCAATCATATACCGTAATAACAATATTGGCATCCAGTGTTTTCAGAGATGTGTCTACCACACCACACATAACAGCACGGATGAAGTCCTTTAGCGGTCTCGAATGATACCACACGAGCGAATCCGGTTTGATCAAAATCGGGCAGCGGTCCATTAATCGCAACATGGGTCATTTCGCGTGTAAGATTCCCAAATCTTTTTAAAATACTCAGAGCATTCTCCGTACCTGAGAAAACTCCCTGGATAACACGCGACTATATCAACCAAAATTACACTTTTGGAGTCATATTTGGTATTCCATAATCCACCATGTCCATATTTGACGCAGCTTGACTGTATATCTCAGAGAAATTCAGCTCTTGTTGGTTTCCATATATTTTTCTTTCTCGCGAAATGAGCTGCAAATGACGGGATTGTAAAACAGTTTGGTAGTAATTGTTCGTCGTCATTCGCTGAAAAACGACGAGCTAGTTTTCTCATCTCGTTGTGAAGAGCTTCAGTACGATATATTTCGCCGTTAGGTTTTACAAATTGATCGAATTTACCCTCTTCGTTTTCAAAACTCTGAAATAAACAGAGAACTCCACAGGTAGATATTTTATGGTTTTATCCCGCGAAAATATTGTTGCCGCGGAGGTCCAAGCGTGTGTATTATGGTCAATAATTTTGTTTGGAGATCCTCTCGATTTATTTTTCGATTCGTGTAATACCTCTCCCGTTATCGTCATTACGGTTATTGGGAATTTTAATATCCGCTCTTGTTCGGCTAAATTTTGAATTGTAGCCCCATTCTCCCTAACTGTTAACCCCCATTCGTTTATTGTTTTACGTCTTATATTCGTCAATTTGTTTCCACGCAACGCATTTATAATAGGCTCTATTATTTGTTCGGCTACACAATTCAACGACGAATGTTTCATTGCTTTTAATTTCTCGATACTCGTTTTGTCATTTATTGGATAGATCCCATAGACATCCGCGGTTACAGGATAAACTCTCTCGTAATACGGTTTGTCAATCCCAGTCAGAATTCCTGGTTTGGCTTCCTGACTCACAGTGACATTTCTTTTATTTTTCAGGATGGGTTCAAATTTGTCGCGTATAATCCATTTTCTTGTTTCTGATCGGATAATGAATTTCACTCTAAAAAAAATACTTTTTCTGACAACAAGGGGAATAACTCGTGTAGGCTTGTGTGTATAGTTTCTGAAACATCGATAACTCTTTTGTTGTTGTAACTAAAAAACTTCAGTGATCTCACTGGGAATAATTAAGTATTCGTTATGTCAGAAAACGAATCAAATAAATTTGTATTTACAACAACAGTATTCTTTTTTTGATATTTTCTTCAGGTATTTTGACTTGTTGGGTTGCTGTCAATAATAATTAAGTACACGAAATAGTAAAAATCACACACCACATTATTGATTTCCGTGTATTAGTTAGCTTATATATAATGCTGTATACTATATATTTGGAGCTTTACGCCATTCGAAATTCAACTATGAAATCACTCTGCGTCACACGGTGTGAATATGTTTTTGCATTCAACCCGGGGTGTTTTTATAGGTGGTAGAGTGGTTTCAGTTGAATGTATATATAAATATATAATCATATCATATCATATCATCTTTGTAAATATATCATCTTTGTAAATAGTTGTATATATGTAAATGTGACGTCATTTACCAAGCATACCTTCTGGGGTTCTAAACCGTTATTTTACGGGTTAGATCCTCACACGGACACCTGAGAGGCCCGCATGGGGATTGTGTTGTCTTATATATGTGACATCTGGACTTCTAACATACGAAGGTATATTTTTAGGAGTTCCTCATGTTTTCTTTCATATATCATCATGTGCCTTACATATCTTCTCTAAGACAGAGGTTAAAAGGTTGTATGTCCCTAATTAAGTATATGTGCCTTACATACCTTCTCTAAGACAGACGTTAATGCTGTGTTGTTCCTAATCACATTTGAAAGAAAACGGGTCAAAATTGACCCTTAATTTTTTATTAGATTTATAAATAATCATATAATGAATATCGAAAATATGAATGACATTATAAATGAGATTTCAAAGTTGAAAAATCAAAAAATAAAATTGTCAGATAAATTAGATTGTAATCAGATTCTGTCTGATTTGCAAGATCTTGATGATTGCGCTCAGAATAATATATATGTCCTTCCAAGACAGTATTCACTAATCAAAAGAATTCTGCATGGGGTAAACGAATATCTGATATTTTGTAGCGATATGAAAAAATTCATCCCTCTATTTACAGCAGTTGAAAAAGTCAGATCCGAACTTGGCCAGCAATATCAAGTCAAACGCACAATACAAGCAATAATTAAAACGATTAAAAATATCATCAAATACAATAATACACTTGAAAACAATGTGAATGATCATCACTTTCCCCTCCCGACTGTCCCATCATCGTAGTGCGATTATTTATCACCGGTAAAAAAAAAACTATCAAAAGAACAATTATAAAAAATCCGAGATGTGTCAACAACATCCGAGTAAAAAGTGGGACAACTTCGAAAAATTATAATTATTAAGGAATTTCTAAGTTGTCCCAAACTTGATATGATTCTGAGATATCCCCTCTAGTAAACCATCCATTAACACTCCAAATATGAAATTCCAACCTCGTAGTGAACACAAACTAACACTAACACTAGTCATGTACACTACCTACGCTGTTTGCAGGTATGAGTAATCCACATACAATAAAGTCTTTTTGACAATTTTGTATTGGCTAAAATTATATCGGTATCCATTGATAAATCACCGAGACAAATTCTAAGGACAGGTATCAATTACTTTTTTTTGCATGGAGACTTTGTCTTTGTGAACCGGGAAGTAATGAAAAACACTGTCGTGAAATTCAAACGAATTTCGGGATGGATGAGCATAGAAGATCTTCCGTTTACAATTTAGATCATATACTATATATTAATAATGATTGGGGAGGATTTAACAACTAGATTAGCTCGCGAGCGATTATCTACAATAAAGAGATTATTCCTATAAGAAATTCTGTCAGAAATAAATTACAAACAAGGCAAGAATTTCAAACTAGTTTGCAACAGGCACTGAACAATTATTTAAACCAGTAACCACTGCTACTGAGAGAGCTATATAGGTGGACATTATTAACGAAGAGGATAGAAAAAGGGGTATTCTCCATTGTTAAAACATAGCTGGAGATAAACAACAACCACATAATGAAAACGAACAACAACAGCGTGATTCTAATAAAACAAAGGGTGTTTCTTTCGTGGATAAATTTACCGATGTGGCTAAAACACTAATAAAACAATTTCAAATATTAAAATCAAAGACTTATCATGCTTTTATCGATTTTGCTGTTAAAAGCTATCATTCAAGAAATGAGTTTTTAAAAGACGATTATAAAAGAAATAAAATACTATGGGATGACTGGGTTGATGGATTGTATAAAATGAAAAACGGGATTGGTCGTTTAAATAAAGGGGAATTGGGGTATATAGAATTTAAAAAAGGAATTACTAATTATGATATACAACAAAGGAAAGAACGACAAAGACAAATTGAAGAGCGACAAGATAGGAAACATCAAACACCAAAACGGAGACAAACACGGAGACAAAATAAACAAGAGGAGTATTATATGCCATCTGATAGATAAGATGATGATGATGATAGTCAGGGTGCAACTGGTACAACTGAAAAAAATTTGCTAGCGGATATCCAAGCGGAGCTCGAAACTCTGTTCGACCCTCTGTTTCAGGTAGTGGTCTTGTTCGTTGTCCTAGTAATATTTCCGGGGATATATCACGATTATAAATTCTCGTAGGAGGGAAACGAGATGGAAATAACTCACCGGAAATAATTACTGACGCAGCTGATATCTGCAGACGACTATTTGAGGGTGGTATCATGGATATTAATATATCCCGAAAGTTTATTTATGAACAATCTGACGGTTACCACAGTGATTGAAAATCCAAAGGTCTGAAATCGAAGATTTCCTGCGATTAGATAAATGTCATTTAAATAAGATGATCATACACTACAATCACAATAAACCAACCATGACCTACTTAGTAAATTCACGATTGCTTGTTTATAGGGCATATTACGGAGATGGTCTCGGTAATGTTATTCAAGGGTTATTCGCAAGAATGGCTCCAAAAAAAGCACCAAGTGACAAACAGTTATCGATGAAAGCCATTGATGTTATTTGTGATAAGGGTATTAGCGCTGTTGGTGATATTGCCGGTAAAGCATTTTCCGCTACCACTACTGACACTAATTCGACCACGAAAGAAACCACTGGTGATAAAATCACTTGGAAACCTACCATCTACGGAGATAATGCCTGCGAGTATTAGCAAAACGATAAACAACGCTGTGGATCAGAATGTAGCATCGCGGATAAATGAGGGATATGACATTCGGGGAAATATTACTGCAAATATGATAGCGGGAAGTTGTTTGAAATCCCTAGCGACATCGCAATTTAGATCAAGAAATATATAATAATATGCTCAAATCGTCCGCTGAAACAGCGTTCGAGTTAGATGCCTCAGTACCCAAGGATCATTCTGTACGCGACTATTAGTTTTATTCCTATAATGCAACCAAACTAAATAGTCGATCAAGAATGGAACTTCAAGTTCAAGATACCAACAAATACTTTATACCCGCTGAAGCATGTATTGAAGTAGAAGGAGAACTTGTAACAAATGTTGATGCTAATACGCCATTTGCAGATAACCCAAATATTAGAGCTGTACCGATTAATCGCCTGTACTAATAATCGGGCCGATTATTAGAACAATTGTTATAATCGGTATCGGCAGAAATAATCGGTGCCGATGCAAATAAATTTCCAAAATAGACTTTCAATTATATCATTCATCTTGACATGGCTTGAATTTTAAACAGAATTAAATAGTGGAAACTAAGGAATAACTATTTGATTTGGAGATTAATTGAAAGACAATATATTCTTAAAAGTAACTACTGTTTTAACACACTTGCTGTAAACTACCACTGATTTTTGCTGAGAACTCCCAATTATTATATTATGCCCTCGATTTTCATTTTCTTCTAAACAAGAAAAGTCCTACATGTTCTGTTTCATCACCTGTGACTTATTGTTTTGACGAAATAATTAATTTTCTATAAAGAATTCGCATCTTCACTAAATAGAATGTTAAGTTTAAACATTATTCACGTAATTTAATGATTTTTTTTACCTATGCAACAATACAAAAGTAAAAAGTAAACCAGAACAAAAACAAAAGCCATATCAATAAAATCGTCCACAATTAATTTAAATCCAAAGAATGATCACTACGAATGCTTAACTCCAATTCTACAGCGCCATTCCCACGTAATAAACTTACACGAGTTAACATCTGGCATTTCTAGACCGTATATACCAATGTTAATTACCATCGTTAAATGTTGTTGATGTAGCTGTTGTTGTAGAGTTTAACTGTATTTTTGCAGCACACGATAGGCTATACATGGCGGCCAGTATTATTTGTGGAGGATGAACCCGGGAACGTAAAAATGAATCTTGTTTCCGGACTCCAAACACTCTAGCTACGCCTAAGCATCAATGTACTGGTATAGTTATCAAATTTGTATCTTTCAAAATTCCTCTTGTCACAAGCCAGTTTCAGGCCTGTACTGCTGTCGCAAAACTATAAAGAAATTCACCGACTATCATCAAAGGAGATATCGAAGCATCAAGCTTTTCATTGTGTGGAAAGTTATGATGTTTGCTCAGCCAAAAGACAAAACTAAAATTGATTGATCTTGATCTTAGTCGATCTTAATGAAAATTTTATCTTTTATTATTATCACTCTTCGTGAGCATGTAAATTATGAAGGTTATGTGCCTTGTACAATCAAATGTGCGTACCTTTTTAAACATATTGCCTCAATTTGTAGGATGGCTTTTATCATTGAAAATGAGTAACTCGTGAGAGGTGATTCATTGTAAATGAAACAGCTATTAAGGACTATCTGAAATGTTATCTAGAAGAATGCAATTTGGTCGAAACATCGAATAAAGCAAAATCTGCAGCCAATATGTTTGGGAATAAATATGGATTTAAGTGACGCTATGCACACTTTGCAATGTGTAAGTACTGTACTTTTATAGTACATGGTCTCTCCGGCCCACGAATTATGAAGTCTGTATTTGCCTTTATTTAATTTCGTGTGGAGAAATCAGAAAATATGCACATGCAAATTAATAACAAAATCAGTTATAGTATTTTATAGCAGTTTAATAATTGTCGGGTCACCGAAAGTTACTTTTTTAACATGCCTATGTCTGAAGACACGGAAACAATTATTGTTTCATGTTCCAAGATTTATAGCCGTTACAGTAGTCAACAAAAAGACCTAAAAACGGTAAAGTTTAGACATCGGCACGCGGATAAGCCTACCTGTCCCCCCTTTCTTCCAGGCCTTTATTGTTTCCTAAATTATTAAGCTTATACGTGAGTATATATACTATGATAATGAAATAATCGGTCTCATAATCGGTATCGGCAATTTTAATAATCGGCCATACGCGGTATCGGAATAATCGGTAAAAAGTGACATCAGCACAGCTCTACCAAATATCCGAGTTTGCTTTGTCAATAATGGTTTTATGGCGCTATTCAGTAGCGATAGATATATGATTGATGGAAGAGAGATTGAATCTATAGAGCATGATGTTGATGTTGCCACAAAAATAGTGGGTTTAGCAAGATATTCTAATGATTATACAAGATCAGCAGGTCCATCTATGATGTTTGCTAAGGATATTACTGATCACGCTGAACACATTTAGTATTCTAGGGTAAATACAACACGAGATACTGCAGTTGATCCAGCACCAGCGGGATATGTGAGACCGCCTGGTACTTTTGATGTCATATATAATTCTAATTACAACCTCTGGTTTGCAACACGCTTATCAATATTGCAAGGACCACATAGAATATTTTCATGCGCGATTCCACTGTCTCATATATTTGGATTTTGCAGAAATGTTAGAAAGGTTATCTATGGAGCGAAACATACAGTAGTAGTCTCGCGAAAAGGTGGTGATAATGATGCAATCTGGCGTGATGCTGGAGTTGCTGCTGGTAAAGTAAATATATCAAAACTCTCATTGTGAATGCCAGTAATGACTCCATCAATCACCGCAGAGGAAACATTACTATCATTTATGGATACAGGTATCGGCATAATCATTGCTATCATGGCTAACAACAAGGACGGATACCATGTAGATTATTGTTAACGGTATATTTACATGGCAAATGACATCAAAGAAAGGAGTTTCTGTGCCACGGCATATATTTGTTGCGTTACAGAATAAGACGCGATTAAATTCTCAGGGGCAAAGCCATATGATATTTGATCAACTCGGTGTTAAAGGGGACAAACATGCAAAAATGAAATTCTCTCAAATTTTTTATATTATTTGCTATATGTATATTGGTCAGTTTCTGAAACTTTGAACATTTCATTCTTACTCGTTACGAAGAAATTTATATAAAAAAACCCCGATCATATATCCCGATCAGTCTTGAATAAAACAACACGCTTCCGTCCCCCTCAAAAACAGTGGAAGTGACGTCATTTGAGACACTTTACACAACGGCATTGTTGATAATGAATTATGGAGAACTCGTCCCATAGAGAACAGGTAGAAGGATCCTATATAATAATTGTGAGATGTCGTCACATGATTGTTAAGGCTTTATTTATTGTTGTCTTTCTTTAACTTAATAACTTATTAAAATTAAAAAATTTGTAACTTTTCTAGTTTTCCATTTGATCAACTCAGCTTCTGTACTTAGCGAAACAGAAGAGACATCTGTCCCTTTTGCTCTGCTCTTCAAAATTATTTGATATATTTTAATTGGGGGAAAAAAGAACATGATGTGAAGTTTTATATATGAAAGAGCTCCAACCTAATAAAGAATGATACTTGAATTCGATTTTAAAAAAAAAACAGCATTGACGCATACTCGGGAAATACTGTTGCTACTGAGTTCAACATCGTTTAGTCTATTTCTTCTTATTTGTTAGTGTTTTCGTAATTTTATTAGTTCTTAATAAAGCAAAGTATTTAATGTTGAACGACAAGTTTAAAAAATATTTCACTACTAAATTGCCGATGCAAAATAATAATGTTTACGTAATTTCATTATATATAACTACACCATGATCACGCGTACTAACGGGAATTTGTTACCTTAAATACATATTTGAACTGCTCGACGTACTTGGGTTCGGACATAATGAGAAAATCATCTTTAACAACAATTTTAAATTTCACGTTTAAATCCTGTACAAAACTGAATAATATTTCACATGGTCCGAATCAGAAGTTTGGAGAATCAGCCAGATAGCCCAAGTGGCCGAGTGGTCTAAAGCGCTCTCCGTTACGGATCACTGTCATCTCACCTCTGTCGACGCGGGTTCGAGTCTCAAATTCGGCCTATGGGGTACGCGAGAAAGCGTGCCAGTAGCTTCTCGTGGGTCGGTGTGTTTTCCGGGGTTTTTCTCGGGTTCTTCCTCCATCATTAATACTAGCCACCATTTATAGCCTATCGTGTGCTGGAAAATATGACGTTAAACCCTACAACAACAACAACAACAACAACAAGAACAACAACATTACCAAAGTAGAATATACCTTTTAGAGTCCTTTGGGAATGCGAAAAAACTAATCTTCTGTCTGGAACTTATATTATTCACATCTCTTTTTTGAGGGGTGGGGGTGGCAGGCACCATACAGATCCCAGCTTCCATTTTCTTAAACAAAGGAACAAAGTTTTCATGCGTTGGTGTGTTCCTCCCGATATGTAGATTGGTGGTTTTTTTAAATATGTATATTTTTCTCCTCTTTCTAAAATTTCCGTTTATGTAGTTAAACTTTGAGGGGTATTGTATCTTTAGTGTTTCCTGGATTGATCATCCGAGTAGGTTTTATTCATATAATCTCAAAATTCATTCCCCACTTCATTTTCTCGACCTTGGCAAGAGATAACCTCTACGCTATTTATGTTGGTGCTATAGGCATTTGATATATATTTTTTTTTAAAATCCCAAAAAAATTATATACATTTTTTTGATTTTTAGTTTTGAACGAAGTACGGTGTACTATCTTTGTTTATGGGGGGAGGGAGGGAAAGAAACTGATTGTTTTATAACTTGTATTTTTTTCTGTGTCGTTCTTCGCATTGTCTATTTATTTCATATTGAATTCGACTGTGCTCGAGTGGAGGTCCATACATTTAAAAAAAAATTGTACTTCTCCAGACTCTTATTTATTTTATTTATTTATTTATTTATTTATTTATATATTTATTTATTTATTTATTTATTTATTTGTGTTTGTTTGTGTTTGTTTTTGTTTGTTTGTTTTTGTTTGTTTGTTTTTATTTGTTTGTGTTTGTGTTTGTTTGTATTTTTAAAGATTTTCCGAACTTGTTTAAGGTACCCTTACATATGGGTTCTTTGTGCGGTGCGGGAACTGCCCAGCGGTGTAATAGAAGAAGACGAAAGTATTCTATATGTTCCAAGTTTTTCGTTTCTTCCTAAAAGATTTATTCGTTAGGCAGAGAGAGAGAGAGAGAGAGAGAGAGAGAGAGAGAGAGAGAGAGAGAGAGAGAGAGAGAGAGAGAGAGAGAGAGAGAGAGAGAGATTAAAAATAACGTAGATTTTTAAGTGTTTGTTTAAATTTAATGGAAAAGTCGCTGATATTAATTGATTCTGTTAATTTTGGGCGAATGGATTCAGCTTATCATCATTCATTTGTAACTTACTACACCGCATCCATGACTTAAAATCAGAACACTTCTCTATGCTTTAGATGGTGAAACCATCTTCATGTGGACAGCTGGATTTATACATTTGAGTGTCGCATCTACTTATATACATATCTCCAACTGAACATGCGGATGTACGAAATGATAATTCACTTGAGGTTGAAATTTGAATTGGTAAACAAAGTCATTATTCACTGACTAATCGGTCAAGTGTTATCGTGTCATATCTTTCTACACAATACAGGATGTAAAATCAATTACTAATAGCTTCTCGTGGGTCGGTGGTTCTTTATGGGGGGTTTCCCGGGTTCTTCCTCTACCAATATATACTGGCCGCCATGTATAGCCTATCGTGTGCTGAAAATGGCGTTTAACCCTACAACAACAACAACAACAACATTCCCGAAGTAAAATATTATATTAACATCCAACATTACAGAATAAATTCGTGTGATAAAGATAAATAGGACTCATCAAATTCTGACAATGGCGCTGCTCTTGGGTCTTTAGAGTAACATTCAAGCTCGAAATGTCTCTGGCACAAAGTGGTGTGTTGAGTTAGCATTAAGTCATCTCTCTTTAATTTGATTTCTCATA
This sequence comes from Unio delphinus, assembly GCA_029339505.1. NCBI lineage: Eukaryota > Metazoa > Mollusca > Bivalvia > Unionida > Unionidae > Unio > Unio delphinus. Next base: position 3,538,599 of record JAQISU010000361.1, read on the forward strand.
CAGCTCGCCTTTTTCGATTCCTTTAGAAATGTGAGAAGAAAAAAAAAACATAACCTTTTGTCTGGAACTTCTATTATTTACACATCTTTTTTTTTGGGGGGGGGGGGGGGGGGTGGAGGGTTGGGGTGGCGGGCACCAGACAGATCCCCGCTCCCATTTTCGAAAACAAAGGAACAAAATGTTCATGCGTTGATATGTTACTCCCGATATGTAGTTTAGTGTTTTTTAATATATTTTTTCTCACCTTTCTAAAATTTCTGTTTATGTAGTTAAACTGTGATGGGGTATTGTATGCTTAGTGTTTCTATAGGGTTGATCATTCGAGTAGGTTTTATTCATCTAATCTCAAAATTCTTTCTTTAGTTCATTTTGTCGACCTTGGCTAGAGGTCACCTGTACCCCATGTATGATATTAATGTCGGTGCTATATGTATGTGATATATAAGATTTTGTTCACGATATTTTATATTCATTTATTTGATTTTTATTTTGAAAGAAGTACCATGTACTATCTTTGTTTAGGGGAAAAAAAGAAACTTTTGCTTTTACGATTTGTATTTTTTCCGTGTCTTTCATCGCATTGTCTATTTATTTCATAATGAGTTCGACCGTGCTCAAGTGGGGATCCATACATTTTTTAAACTTTAAATTGTACTTCTCCATACTCGAGTCTTTTTTAAAATTTATTAGTCCTTTTAAAGATTTTCCTAAATTGTTTAAGGTACCCTTTCATATGGGTTCTCTGTGCAATTCGGGAACTGCCCAGATGGTGGTATAAAAGAAGAATAAAGTATTCAATATGTTCCTTATTTTTGTTTTTCTTCCTAAAAGATTAATTTGCAAGGCATATTTAGAGACACTTTACTTGTATATTTGATTCACACAATTCAGAGCTGCGTATTGATCCATCTTGTTTCTACTTGACACTTCGCTGCACAAACTGAATATGACTTGTATACGTTAATCGTCTCAAATGACGTCACATCCTGTGTATCTGGAAGTGAGCTAACAAATTCGCGGCAGGGTCTTTCCGTGTGATCTCGCAAAACAGGACAGTATTCTTTTATAAAATTGAAGTGCAAATACATAAGATGCAAATAAATAAATAGTTGGGATAGATTAAATACACAAACTACTAAATATCTTTCTATTTACAATAAAATTATGCAGTTCAGGATTTTCGTCCCCTTTAATGATGTCTCGTTGAGAATAAACGGCCAACAATAACCATCCGACTATATTTTACTTAATTACGATCAAAACCAAATAGCACGCGCGTATCATCGTTCGCTGACATTTATGGGACTTGATAATAATGTAGATACCGGTCTGCAAATATCACAGTTAGATTTTAGAAATCGATATCCGATTTATTATTTTTCGTTGGAACATCTTGATTTAACCAGACAGTCTGACGTTGACATACATTTTCGAGCTCGTGTAACCGCTCCTCCTGCTGGTGGTTACAGAGCAGTTGCTGTTATTCTCAGTGATAAATCAATGCTACTCGAAGGTGTTGGTGGACGAATGAGAGTAGTTGATGCACCAGTGGAAAATATGTAGACAAATAGATCAATCTCGTATTAAATAAAATGTCAATTAGTCCTGTTAGTGTCACTCTGACTCCTGGTCAGATTAAAAGATTGCAATCTGATTCAGCTAAATAATGTGTAACTACGATAATGCTAAAACACAATCAGATGTCTGGTGGTCAGAATAAAATGTCATTGACAGCTCGTCAGATTAAGCGTTTCAATGATGCTATCAAAGACAGAAAAAGGTGTTCAGGTCACACTCTCTGCATCCGCGATCAAAGACATGATAAAATCAGGTGGTACATTTCCACTTTTCGCTGCGTTACCAGCGCTGATTGCAGCCGCGGCCCCCGCGGTGGCGAAGCTGCTGCGTTAGGAGCCGTTGGTACCGCGGCAGGGTGGCACTAAAGAAAGCTACCTACAGGGATAAAAAAAAAAAGAAACGATCAGGAAAAAGTCTAAGACTACCAGGAACTCCGCATTTATAGTACAGCGGAAACGGCCTGAGAATACCAGGGACAATTTAATAACAATATCGCAGATTTCGCCGTTGTCAAAATTTTATTTATCGATGCAGCTAAAAAAACTAGCGATAAAAAAACTTTAGAGATGTTCTTATGAGATATCAATTCCCACAAAAACCAAACAACGCTGAAACCGGTATCATTAATGTCGATAACAGCACCGGGCCTGGAACTCACTGGGTTGCATACGCGATTGATCCGCGTGCAATTGTTTATTTCGATTCATATGGGTTAGCGCCGCATCAAGAGTTTATGCCTTATATACACCACTTAAACACCCTTCGTTGGTATTCCACGCTACCAACACAGAAAATGACCGACCCACCAATATGCGGCCTAGAAGTATTAAATGTCCTCGTCGCTATTTCATCAACTAAACCACCCCATAAAACCGTACACGAATATACGAGTAATCGCTTTTTAGAGAGCTCTAAGAAGATAATGATTGATATTTGGGGAAGATCTCTATCAAGCTTGAAGAAACCCACCGAGGCAATATCTGCAACCAAGGATGTATAAAAAATAATCGAAGATGAAATATCCGAGATTATAAACCTCGCAAGTGTGGATCCAAATGAAATAGTCGTATTTCAAGATCGTCAGGGAAGATTGAAAACGAGTATTGTCTCCTTTGTTGATATTTTAGTTAAACAACGCAGTTCCATGTTGTGTCAAACGCGTACTCGCAATTATCTTCGATGATATCGTCCTCCCTCGATGACACATTAATATCCGATAGTTAGTTCTTCCGCGATGGTACGTGTTTATGATTCCGCGATGTCAAAATTAGAAGAACAACACGAATATAATGGCAACATCGCAATACCTACTTCAACGAATAGTGGAAATTACCACCCCGGTAAAAACCAGCATGATCTCAATAACCTCAACCAATCCTGAATTCAGTGTCAATTTCCCTACTGTGATTCCGGTTAAGGAGATAGCACTAGCAAAATTACGAGTATACCACAGTTGGCCAAATATTAGATCAAAATCATTTGGTGGTCAGCAACCAAATAATTCCTTGGTGTTTGCGAGTAAAAGTAAACAAGACGGAACTCCAGACTGGAATATAGTTTCCTTACCATCTGGGTCTTACCAAATCGAACAGATCAATAATGAATTACAGCATGGACTAAACTTCATTACTAGAAAAGAATCGAAAATCGCTATAACGGTTCATGAACCAACACTATCATCCGCGATTGAGATAAACTCACCCGGGTATGCCGTAGACATCTATCAGAGTTCTATAAGAACTATACTTGGATGGCCTAAAGATCTACCTATTAAATATAAAATACCGCCAGAGCCACAAAAAATCTGATTTTACATCAAATAAGGAAAATTATCATAATTATAGGAGTAATAGGTCTTCCCATTACTCCCACAACGAATATTTTAACTTATTGGTTTCCACTAGATAGACTTTTTGGTGGTTATTTTAATACAAACAGAGCCGACGATGAAATATATAATGTAATAGATGAACCAGATGTTACCAGACAATTCGGAGAAATGGATAACGATTTTGAAAGAATTAAAAATATACTTATAGCAAAAATTAGTATTGTCCCACCCAACCTAGATGCAGTCATCAAACACGTAGAAATATGTAACAAAATTATCGCCGACATGGACGAATTCAATTTGCGACTTGTTCAAAATACATTAGCTGGTGATAGTCTTAAAAACAGAACAGAATTTGCAGCAAAGTATAATATACGTGTACAAGATATCCATACAATTAAAGTTCCAGGATATGTCGTACCCGAGCAAAAGAAAAAACTCAATCATGTCATAGATGAGTACTTCAAACAGATTCACGACGCATGGAAACAAATACCACAAACACAAACAACCATCTTAAAATATAATAATGACCCAGATGGAGGCGGGCGGCATATTGCTCCTCAATATGTGAATATATCCTCGGTAATTGCAATAAACCTAGTATGTGATGCTATTGATGGAAGTTACCAAATATATCTCGAAAGATTAATCAAGGATATATTTTATATTCGTTTTTACCAACGGCTTCACTGGGATTTCTTATAGTTGAACATCTATATGCGAGTAGAAATAAACAAGACGGAACTCCAGACTGGAATATAGTTTCCTTACCATCTGGGTCTTACGAAATCGAACAGATCAATAATGAATTACATCGTAGAATAAAATTCATTACTACAAATTGAAAAGACTGTAGGTTTATATTTACCTGATGAAAAGAATATGATGATAATGATCGCGTTGATTTGTTTTCTTTATTTCTTTCTTTCTTCTTTTACACCTATAATTCGTTTATCACAGCAAACAAAGGGAGATCCAATGAATACATCACACTATTAAAAACAGACACGAACCAAACAATATTTTGTATTGTACATTTTTCTTTACAGTTACATGAAGAGAATTATATTTTGGAAACAATTAAAATACAGTAGCGTCATGGGATATTCTTATGCACAGCTCCCTTTGGGTGTTCCGTTACTCCGATCAACCATCTAAATGTATACAGCTCTCCCTAAGCGGTATTTTGGATCCGCCCCTACACAATTATTTTATCAGCAACCTACTAAATACTATGCTGATATGGAATTTGTTTAAATACACTATATGAACAAATACATTTATTCATAGGTATAGTATCAGGTAAAGGAGAAATGTAATGCAGATATGTGCACATAACTTTGATTGACATTTGTTTTTGTAACGTTTGCTTGCTATTATTTTACAATTCTTCTTTTCGACTTTGATTTTGTAGACACACACACACATATATTGTGCGTGCATGTGTATAGAACTATGGTAATATTACATTATATTTGTATTATAAATAAATATATATATATATATATATATATATATATATATATATATATATATATATATATATATATATATATATATATATATATCATTGGAATGTTGGAATGTATTACATTATACATGTACATTTGTATATAACATTGGTATGGGTATGTAATACATTCTACATGTACATTTGTATATAACATTGGCAGTATATGTGTACATTTGTATATAATATTGTATGTATTACATTATACATGTACATTTGTATATAACATTGGTATGTAATATTATACATGTACATTTGTATATAACATTGGCAGTATATGTGTACATTTGTATATAACATTGGCAGTATATGTGTACATTTGTATATAACATTGGCAGTATATGTGTACATTTGTATATAACATTGGCAGTATATGTGTACATTTGTATCTAACATTGGCAGTATATGTGTACATTTGTATATAACATTGGCAGTATATGTGTACATTTGTATATAACATTGGCAGTATATGTGTACATTTGTATATAACATTGGCAGTATATGTGTACATTTGTATATAACATTGGCAGTATATGTGTACATTTGTATATAACATTGGCAGTATATGTGTACATTTGTATCTAACATTGGCAGTATATGTGTACATTTGTATGTATTTACTTTCTGTATCCATGTCAAACTCCTTTATCTTGCATTCTCGTCTTTGTCTCATATACCTCTGGTTAATATCGATTTCGTAAATGTTGTATTAGTTTATTTAATTAAGATGCCGGTGTTTTGTATATTTCAGGGTTATGGCCTTAACTAAAATACTGTAATTTGACTACAAGTCTTTGTCTTGGAACTTATAACGACATTCTTACACCAATAACTCGCACGAGGGTTGGAGTAAAATTGCACGCGGGAAATACTAACATAACGTGAAGAAACTAATATCGCCGTGGTGGGTGAGATTAAAAATTTGTGTGTAAATTGAACTCGCTTCAAACATGGAATTGAAAATTAGCTAAATTATTACATGATATCACGTCTGTGATATAAGTTGATGGATGCGTTAATTTCTTCATCCTTTGTCTAGTTACACAACAGACGCTTTATAATAGTGGATACACTAATCTATGTCACCACTCAAAAACTCTTCTACGATACTCGGTGCCCCTGATGGAAAAGATACTAGAATTATCATATGACTGCTATGTGTATTTAACAACCCTTGGTGTATGGACTCTCGAAGACTACGTAGAGTAGATTTTATTTTACAACGCGAATACCGGATTTATATTTCATCGTGTTGGACCACAAACATGACTTTTTAACGAGTGGAGAAGACACAGATTGAAAAATATAGTGTTTGGTACCAAAAGATGAAATGTATCCGTTATTAACGTAGAAAATCAACATTTTCGTTTATTATATAAGTAACGGGATATAACTTCAGACATGTGCGAACGGCATCTCGTTAAATTACTTTACCAAAGATTAGTTTATTTCAATAGGTGATGGAAATGTGTGATCTCCCCATTCTACTTATTGGTTTTGGTTATTGTTCTCTAAGAGGCGATTGACCACGGTGTTATTGCCCAGATCGAGCTAAGAATAAAATACAATGTGCTATTACTGGGTGGGAAACAGAGATATGTACAGAGATATAGAATAACACGAATCCCTGCATGTAAAATGAAATCGAAAATGACATTTGAATGATTCGCTTTCTCTCAGAAATAGAGTTATAATATTCATGTAGCCGTTATGTTGTAGTGACAGAACAAATTTCATCATGTGACCGAATGACTGATCCATTTCAGATTGCCTGCATAATTGAATATCCTGGTGCTTTAAGTATTTTCCAAATCACTGCTGGTGATAGTTCCTCAATTCCATATTTATTTCCTTCTCTCTCTCTCTCTCTCTCTCTCTCTCTCTCTCTCTCTCTCTCTCTCTCTCTCTCTCTCCTTTATAAGAAAACCATATTACCCATCATAAATACGTCAGGATTTTCTTCTCCTGTGGTCAAACAATACTCACATTCTTCTGCTTCAGACATCGACTATCGATATTCAGCATAATTATCTATGGTCATTTCGCATCTAATAAATACACACAGCCCTGTTAAGATGCATTTAGATATGTATATCTTCTCTCGCATTCCAACAGAGATCATGACATAATTAGACATAATTAGATAAACCATCAAAACTCGCTATGGTTATAAATTACCAGCAGAGCTATGCCAGCCGACAAACACCTCAATTCTCTGCTGAAGAGAACAAACAACGTAATTACTTACGAAATAATGGACTGTATACCTTGTTTCTACTAACTACATTACATTTGGAATTGACAACTTATTCACATGCACTTCCAGATGTAAGAAAAATCAATTCTTAGCATCATTTAAAACATCCAACGTACATATTCACACAATTTGTATCAGAGGAAATTCGCGAAATCTTGCACCACACGATTTCTATAAAGACAAAGCAACTGAATCCGAACTCATTCATATCACTAAATATTGCATGCCTTTCTTACAATACATGCATCACATAACATGCACGACGAAGTATGAATTTAAAATGAATATATTCAACAATAATTTCAAACTGACACAAGTTAACAAATCGTATGTAACTTTTCATTTGAGAGCCCTCACTCGCTTCCCAACAGAGACTTAACTCTGATTCTACTCTCCTTTCAGGTCACACAAATTTGCAGACCCCCTCGACCCTCGGAAAGCTGTTTAACTGGAAGAGTACTTTTTATTGTTATCAGAGCACCTCAGACATTCTTCATCGACAGAAAAACTTGGACTGACTAATATAGAGAGATTAATTTGAATCCTGAATTTCGTTTGGAAACACCACATTTAGTTTGGCCAATCTGGATTGATACTTTAACCAAACTATTTGGATCACTTCCATAAAAAATCATTATAATCCTCTCTAATCCGCATTTATTAAAAACTGTTCTGGAAAATATCATTTATTATACCCGTTTTAAATGGTCACATACCTCATAAATGTTTTCCTAGTTTTCATTACACTTTGTCATGTTACCGCAATTCACCTTGCTAACAGTAAATTCATGCCCCAGGTAGAAAATATTAATGGTTACGTGCCAAGCTGACCCCGACAAAATTCATTGTGCATTTATTCTACAGGAATCATTCACCATTGTAATTGTCAGCTAAGACAGTCTCGTTTGTCTCTTGCAGGTTCACGTTTTGTAGACTCACACAGTCAGGTGTCGCACGGCATGATGGCAAATCTAATATTTTGACATGTGAAAATATATGGTTATATTTGTGACATGTGAAAATATAAGGTTATATTTGTCACATGTGAAAATATAGGGATATAATTGTTTGAAGGTATACGGATATATTTTTCACATGTAAAAATATAGGAATTATAAAGTATGAAAATTATTTTGCCAATACGGCTCTATGTATTACAATGAAGTATTTGCTACATGTGATTATATTTATGAGGTTTATTTTTGTGATTGGTGCTACTAATTCCGTACGAACTCCGTAAAAGAATGCAACCCATTTTAGATGTGCGGATCATATGACACGCTCAAATTTGTGAAAGAGTTTCCCTGTGCAGTATGAAAATCTGCCCTTCTTTGCATTGCGGACAGTTGATTGGTTTGTTTAAACTTAAATATTAGTACGTGAAGTAAACATGTTATTGCCGAAGGAATGGGATATAACTGCCTTTTTCAAAAACACACCAAAACAGTCACGTGACTAGGCAAGCATCAGACTTACACTTTAAGAATTGATCTAAGATGGCGCCCCAGTAGAAGATTGCCACTTACTTGAAAAGTTCTGTTTAACTGATTAATAAAATGCGACGTTTTTAGCTTGACGTCTAGAAATAAGGTTGTTCGAATATAACCATTACAGTGAACTCAAACTTATAAACGTAAGCTTTAGGGCAATTATATAATTATTGAATATTTATATAACACATTGTAAAGTCAATAATGACTTACTCATGTTATCTCTTTCTAAAATGCACTATGATGTAAATATAGATAAAATAAATTTCACAGGGTCAGACAAGCAAATACAGGTACTCGCGTCGTTGGAGAATAAACTAAGTGAAGGTCACATCCCTTATATCGTATGCTAGATCAACACACGTAACGCACACGTGGAAGCCCATATCATGTGAGTTAAGTTGATGTTATCAGTGGACTTGGTATGACCGTTGTCTATGTTATCATTCATGCAATAATATTTATGTCGAGTCGACCGGTACAATGACGAATAACGTTCAAACCCATGGCAGATAAAGATAACATAATACTACTTTACTCAGAGAAGTCATGTAGACGAAAAACAAGCCGTATATGGCTGAACAAGTACAAAATAAATAATACTTTAATTTTCAAGCAGTTTTTACTATATTTCTGTACATCCTTTTTGTTTGGTATCATTGACATGCAAACTCTGTCCAGACTCACCAGACCCATCACGTGCAAACAAAGCACTGCTAGTCAATGATTAAGTTGTACTGGTACAATTGTTCTATAGTTAAGGAAGATATCTGCCCCGATGATTTACGTCTAGGCAATTTTGTACTCTGGTGCCTTAACATAACATTCATAAAGGAAACGAATCAATTAATTCACATAACTTGTTTGAAATGCCGTCCTTGATGAAAAACAATCGACATTTGTCTTTTGGTGCAATAGTCAATATTTTTTGTTTGAATACAATCAAAGCGGAAAGCAAACGGAGTGGATTTAAGCGGTGATTATAACTTAGTCCATCCATAAACCGTCTTTGCCTGAGATGATTGGCGGAAATGTCGGAAAACGCATTCTTCATCATTTTGTCTAGTGTTTTCGGGTGATAATACTATGACTAAAAGATGGTTTCAAGCTGATTCATCAGCTTATAACGTGGTTAGTAAATCCAGTTTAAAGTAGATAGTCATGAACAAGTGGGAATAAAGTTGTATCAATGTTAGTAACCTCTTGTATATGGCCCGGCATACTGTCGGCAAATTCCGCAATTTTATCAACCGGGTCATAATCAATCACGTAAATATAATGGTAAATCTAATCTTAAACACAACCACCTAAGACGGTAAAGCAAACTGTAGGATATAATGATATTGTAACACCATGTGTGTTATATATAAGACGTTAAAACAAACTGAAGAATATAATGATAATTGTATCACCATGTGTGTTATATATAAGACGTTAAAACAAACTGTAGAATATAATGATAATTGTATCACCATGTGTGTTATATATAAGACGTTAAAACAAGCTGTAGAATATAATGATATTGTAACACCATGTGTTATATATATAAGACGTTAAAACAAACTGTAGAATATAATGATAATTGTATCACCATGTGTTATATATAAGACGTTAAAACAAACTGTAGAATATAATGATAATTGTATCACCATGTGTGTTATATATAAGACGTTAAAGCAAACTGCAGGATATATCTTGACCGTTTCAGATGAATGTCATCTTCGGTGATTAATGATATTGTAACACCCCGTGTGTTGTATATAAAACAGACCAGAGTTAAGGAACTTAAACACGCTTTTTATAAATAATATAGGTGATATCTAACATGCTTTTCAATATTGCATAGTGAGTTTACATTAAGACAGTGTTTGTTACAACAACATCAGCTTATGATAACATATAATTGTCTTGTTTGTTTAAATGATAACAGACAACGTTGTAATACACCCTATTATGGTGAAATTAATAATATTATCAAAGTCATGTGTATATTAACAGCTAAATTCATTAAATTGACTATAACACAAAGTAACAGAGTAACGTGATCTGAATGAGAAAAAAAATAATGTTATTTCTAGGATCCTTGAGAAGTGTGGTGAGAGATAGCAGAGTTTTTACAAAGATCTAGACAACAATTAAAATGCATTTAAACTATATAAACATCATGCAATAAACCAATTAAATATTTTAAAGTTAATCTCGATTATATAAAACAAAGTATAATTTATGGTTTTGGATTGGATTTAGAAAATATGACCGAAATTCTGTTCTACTTAGATGTGTGATCCATACAGATAAAAATTACTGACGGACAATCATCAGTCACTATCTATGTATATGTGTTTACATTGTCAAAATCACGTAAGCACAGTCACTGTTCAATATGTGTTTACATTGTCAAAATCATGTAAGCACATTCACTGTTCAATATGTGTTTACATTTTCAAATCATGTAAGCACAGTCACTGTTCAATATGTGTTTACATTTTCAAATCATGTAAGCACAGTCACCTTTCAATATGTGTTTACATTTTCAAATAATGTAAGCACAGTCACTGTTCAATATGTGTTTACATTTTCAAATCATGTAAGCACAGTCGGTGTTCAATGTGTGTTTACGGTTTAAAAATCACGCAAGCACAGTCACTGTTCAATATGTGTTTACATTTTCAAATCATGTAAGCACAGTCACCGTTCAATATGTGTTTACATTTTAAAAATCATGTAAGCTTTGAAACATATTCACACAAAACTTAATTAAGATATCCCTTTCAAGAAAATTAACATCACGAATTATAAACCGTCACTAGAAATAGACAAATGAAAAAAAAATTAAAGACGCATATTCAAATAAAGTAACAAAACTTAACATAAACTAATTTATAAATAATTTATCACACAAGAAAAGTAACAGAAACACGAACATTATTGACAAAAGCGATTCATTGAAATAAATTAACAACAAACTAAAATACAAGCGGAAATAAGAGATAAATCTCTAAAGCAAATAATCAGATAAAAACAGTTAATTGGCCAAACAAATTAGTACGATAAGTGTTAAGAAAACATCAGTAAAATGCAACTTTCTCAGTTAACTAATCCAAATGTTAATAAAACGGAAACCATACAAGTAAAATCATGCATCAAATGTAGAAACAGTTACCAACGGGTCTTCCATCATTTACAATATTATGCAAATAACATCATCCCGGACTGAAATATTTCTTACATATATAAGCATGATTAATAAAACGTTAAATCAGTGATTATATAAACATCAAACTAACGAATGACAAACAACACTCGAATAGATCAGTGTTATAAATAATGATGTTAAACTGGAAATTGAATCATTCTGCTAAATATTCATATTTATGGTACTAAACAAAACTTAAATAATTGCCAAAAATAATCACGTGATCTTACAATTAAACACGATTATTTCCTACAGGATGCATCTTTAAGTTCAGCTATATTATTCGTTAATTTGCGTTTAGGCTTATTCAGATGAATTATTATAATCTCTACATTTAAGGATAACATGCTGATTTACCTGATTTAGAATTACTTATGTTTTAACATGAATATTTATTAGAATGATTAGCATGTATGTTGGACAGAATGTACGTTTACGTCTATTGTCTCAGATGCTTTATTTTAGTGTTGATATTTTAGGCATTATTTGCGTTTACGCCAGGTATAGTTGTTTATATTTATCCAGATGTTCTGTTTTATAGTGTTAATATTTTTGCAATTAATGGGGGACTTGTACGACCATTCATCGACCATCGAATGGTACAGATAACTACGTTATGTCTTGCCACAACCGAACCCCAAAACTGGACACCGATGCCAGTGCGTGCTCTGGAAACCAGCTTCCAGACTCGACAGACGAAGCCAACTCCGATGGAAGTTAAGTTGACACGGGCCCATAATATAATTCCGACCAAATTGAGGAAACCTAAGCAGGCAGACGCGACTCAGGTACAGTTACACAAATACGCTGAAGAGGAAACGGAGAAGGAAACCACGAATGACGAGGTGAAGTTCGCATACAAGAAAGGAAACTTGCCAGGAAAGGCAGCAAACACATAAAGCAAGTCATCGGGCTGAAAGAGAAGTGAGGTGAAGTGTTAAAACTCACGCACGAAAGTATCATGGGTGGACACATGGAAATTGCCCAGATCCGTAACCGTCTTGTTAAAGCATTTTACTGGCCGTGGGTCATGCGGTTCTGTAATCCTGTAACAAGTGTTAGAGAATGGCACCAAAAACTGATCATTGACCCATCCCTTTGGGGCGTAACCTCCTTATCGATGAACCATTTCGACGCTTCGCGATGAACTTAATCGGATTGAGAACACCCGCGTCGTTGCATGAAAATCGTGATATTCTAACGGTCGTCGATTACGCTACACATTCTATTCGGAGGCCGTCACGTTGCGTAATATTAATTGAGAAACATTCGCTGAAGCACTGTTTGGGATTTGGTCAAGGGTCGGAGTGCCAGACAAGATCCTGACTGACTAAGGGATAAAATTCAAGAGTCGCGTGATGACAGAGGTAAATCGACTGATGTCGATTAAACACCTCACGACTATACCGTATGACCCACAATGTAACGGACTGGCCGAACGGTTTAACGGGACATTAAAAAATACGCTCAAGAAGCTGTACGAAGGCCGCTACAAATATTGAGTAAGTACTTTCCTGCAACGTGTTTTGCATATCGGGAAGTACCCCAAGCGAATTTAGGGTTTTTTTCCTTCGTACACTTGTACGAGAGGACTGTACATGACCCAATTGCCGTACTAAGATAGCCGTAGACAGACGCTCAAGCTGTTTATGAGGTACGTACTACGTATCAGTACGTTGCGGATTTGGGAAACAAACTGGAGAATGTTTAATCACTCACACAAGAGAACCTCAAGCGATTGAAACCACGTCAAGTGAAGTATTACAACAAGCAAGTGAAACCACGTCAGTATGACGTATGCGACAAGGTATTGTTGTTGCCAGTACCGCTTTTCTGCAGTCCGAATGTACGGTCGAGAGAAAGTCTCTGATTGGTTACAAATGCGGCTTTTCTTAACATCAGACGCACTTGTAGCCAATCAGAAATGAATATACGTTCGTTTGGGCAAACTTTAAATGTTCGGAAACCAAGGATTATTACTTGGGATCCGTTTCAATACACGTGTTTTTTGTCTTAAAAAATCGTAAAATGATGGCGGAAGCACGAGTGGTTTTTGATGGCGGTGAGGGCGAGAATGAAGAGTTTATCGGGTTTGATCTCGAAAATATTGAGTAAGTAGAGGAGAGATATGTTCGACAGTTGGATAAATTGCAAGATTTCGAATGGGACATTTAAGATTCTTGAGATTGAATAGTCAGAAAAAGCGTATGCTAAAAGCGAAAATGAAAGAGTTTCTGCCTATCTAGCAGATTGGAACGATCGTCTTCTGTCTATCCAAATCAATGATTTTAGTGGAATGAATCCTGGACCTACAACATACAATGACAAATAGACACGGAAAAAAGAATCTATCTCTTTTCACTTGTTATTATTTCCGGAGAAACTGTATACGGACATCGAAAACGAAACCAATCCATATGCTAAAAATGCATATTGGTATCACCAAACAAACGTAGTATCCAACCTGCAAAATGTGTTTATTGAACAAAGTTCTATCTTATCCAAAAACTGGATGTGAACATTGCCAAGTAATGTATGTACAAATTGTTTCAAACAATATCACATATTAATTTTTCCTGGTTTATTTTAATGGAATTAAGTGCTAATGATGTGATATTCCTAACAATGTTGCACATAATTTTGTAAAAAAAATGTATAAATAAATTGGGAAAGACTTAGAAAAATAGAAAGAAAATTACATCACTGTGTAGACAAATTCATGTGGATTAATTGGTGAAATTTTCAGGGATTAATATTGGATACAACAAGAGAAATTAAAGTAAATGTGAAGGCATGAGCATGATTTCTACAAAATTTCCAAACAGGTAAAACACTCCGGGGCACAGACAGCTAGTTACAGCTTAGTGTGGCTGGGGCACAGTAACAGTGTTACTGATAAGTTTCTTGGGGCTGAAAGAGTTAAACTATATTGCGGAAATTTATAAGCTACTCCAACGTCATTCGAAATGGGCGGGACACTTATTATTTTCGGAATTACAAATGAGTGTTGGACAGGAAGCTTTTAGGAACCAAATGAGCAGTATGAGACAGAGGGAAATACCCTAGTGCATCTGGTCCCGAGTTTCTGAGAAACGAGAAAGAGAACGGAGGTAGAAGTTGATGTACTGGAGGGGAACTTGAGTACTAGTACAGAGAAAGCATAATTCAGATGAGCAGTGACACAGGTCAGGAGGAAAATCTATCACACTACGTTATATGATGAAATAGGTCGGCACTTAGTCGAGTGAAAGACGAGTGATACGGTTTTAAATATTGATATTGAATTTCATTTGAGAATTGACTAGATATTATTGAATGGTATTAAATTGTTATTTATTTGAATTTCAACTTTGTGTATTCAGCAATTTAAGATAAAATAATAATATTCAGCAATTTAAGATAAAATAATAACAATAATAATAATAATAATAATAATAATAATAATAAGAAGAAGAAGAAGAAGAAGAAGAAGAAGAAGAAGAGTAAGAAGAAGAAGAAGAATTAGACAAATTTCCATTCTAGAGGATCCATCTGGTGGGTAAAGGTGGAAAAAAATATTATCTTTTTCAATTCATTAATAAATGCACATGTTCTAGTTTTTTTCCACGCCCAGAGACTGATGGTTTTAATATGAGACCGCTCTCAAGTTCATATCACCTCTTCTTCATAGTTCTGTATTTCGGTTAACTGAGCGTTATATGTATAGTATAACTACTACTACTACTACTACTACTACTACTACTACTACTACTACTACTAATTATAATTATAATATTTATAAAAATGATAATGACAGTAATAACAATAAGACATCTGTGTAGAAAATGTTGCCACTCAATACTCAAGCGAAACAGTTTTCTTTAAATGTCATAACATACATAAATAAACCATTTTGTTTGGAAACAAGGAAACACTATCTTTGTTTCGGAAACAGCTAGATAATTACTACAATTCATGAACTCACGTGCCCACTAAAATTAGCGGTTTCGTTGAAATACGCGCTAGAGCGTCCAACTCGGATGAGAGAGGAAGCGGATTCGAACCCTGGCCCAGTCATATCACTGATTTGTAAAACATGGTAATAGCAGCTGCTTCGCTTGGTGTTTAGCATTAAGAGGTCAGTGTTAAGTCCAGGGGTTAGGAGGATGTGACATGGTGGGGCTTGATATTACATATCTGCGGTGTGATTCCCAATTACTACACATCACTATGATTGGTCATACTGCAGAAACCGTATTGCTAAAATTGTTAAAGATACTGTTATAAACACAAATGGCATACGCGATAAAATAGGAGACACGAAAAATGATCTTAACAACTAAAATAAATTAGTTCACGCTAAACTACGAGAAGAAATTAATCGATGTTAATTAACGTAAAACTATATATATATATATATATATATATATATATATATATATATATATATATATATATATATATACCACCTTAAAGGTAAACAACTCCACCGTAAGACAACAATATGATAGGGTTGTGCCCTTTTATATGTATTACCCTTGTACCTGTTGTACCTGATGTCTAGAACTATTAGGAGTCTTTGAGATCTTTGGAAACCTGAACGGATGTGAGCAAGACAGATGGACAGAGATGAGAGGTGTGAGTGATGTATGAAGACTATTGACTATGACCACTTAACTACCTTGAGACGCGTGTAAAGGTTATACTTTGTATGAATATCTAATGTGTTCAAATATAGAAATAATTCAACTGGATGTGTTATAATGAGCATGGAAAATCTAGGTCCATACATATTTGTAACAAGAGTTATATTTAGAATAAAAGGTAAGCGAAATACACTTTAACGAATATCATTAACTTAAGCTATGGTTTAATTTAAAATAAAACGTGCTGTTTAATCAGTAATTCTTAACCTGGTAACATTTATGTGGGAGACAACTCGATTGTCACATACACCACTTTCTCTGTTTAGTTACGTTTTCACATTTAAAAATTGAAATTTACCTGAGTGTCAAAGGGGCAAGCTAGTACATCGATTAATGAATTGTTTTGCGCTTTTTAATGACACATTCATCATGTCGCTCACAAAACTACAAAAAGTAATCTTGCAGCAAAACATTGAAAACACATTTTTATGACTAATGCCTTAAAACTAGGTTACGGATAAAATCGTATAATTAATTGTCATGGATTCATATTAATTTAGCCAGAGATTATCATATTATATTTATGTGTTTTGGAAATATCTGTAAATTAAATAATTTACATTTAAGGTTTCCGTAACATCGCATGTAATATCTCATTATTCACAGACGATACAAGTGCTTTGCATTAAATAATTCACAATGCACGTGCGAGAAATGTACTTTACAAAGAAAAAACGTAATATCCGCATACGAAAGAAGCATGAAATAATTTACTATTCACTAGCAAGACAAGTATTTTTAATGATATAGCTCAGTTATTACAGAATAGTATTAAATATATTATATTTATTTAACAGAACATGCCCGGCAAAAAATATAAAAATAGGCTTTTTAAAATGAAGAGTTGTGAAATCCATTTATAACAGCACTTTTTTTATTAATATATTTCTTATCAACTGTATTGAAAGTATGTCGGTACAAAATTACGAAAGTAGAATATACAAAGTATATTGAAAGTAGGTCATGACAATTATAACAAAGTAGCATATTGAAAACGTTGGCCATTAAAACTATAAGCCAATATAACATTCATTTTGTGTATATGGAGCGTTAGTCGAATGCCGAGTAATATTTTAAAATCTACATAAAAGTGAAACACAATACTCAAAACCAATTCCCATATATGAGGACAGTGTCCGTTTTTTACTTTATACATCAGTACATATCATAAATTTTCATATATGAAGACCTTGTCCGCTATATAATTTATACATCAGTACATATAACAAATTCCCATGTATGAGGGCTTTGTCTGTTACAAATTTGGCATTCATCGTCGTATATGTTCAGCCATATCAATCATTCGAGCGAATCATCCCAGAATGTACACTATGGATTGCCACTATGTGTTTTACAAAAAGAACAACAGCTTTATGGAAAGAAAGAAAAAAGAACTTAATATTTAGTGCAAATATGACTTTGTGTGAACTTCTTGGTTACGTCTTTTAGACCACTAAAACTTAGTAAGGATATCATTCTTACATATAATGTCTAAAATAAATGTCTTGCTAGATATAAAACGTTTAGAAATCAGTAAACACATATTAAAAATATTGTGTAGATTTCCATTTTACCTCATGAGAAGATCGCGTTGATTTGTTTTCTTTCCCTTCTATCTTTCTTTGTTACAATTATGTTGCGTTAATCATAGCACAACGAAGGGAAATACAATGAATACACCACATTATTAGGGCCCCCGAGTTGCTGAGTAGTCAAAAGCGCTATCCGTTACGGACCACTGCCATCTCACCACTGTCTGCGTGTGTTCGAGTCATGTGAGAAAGCTTGCCAGTAGCTTCTCGTGGGTCGGTGGTTCTTTCCAGGATTTGTCCGGTTTCTTCCTCCACCATTAATACTGGCCGCCATGTATAGCCTATATTGTGCTTAAAAATGGCGTTAAACCATAAAAAAACAAAAACAAACCACATTATTAAAAATAGAAGCAAAGAAGCAACATTTTGTATTGAAAAGCTTTGTTTACAGTTACATGAAGAAAATAATATTCCGAAAATAATTAAAACGCAGGAGTATGATGATGTCTTCCTATGCAGAGCACCCTTTGGGGGTTCCGTTCCTCAGACTGACCACCTACCTGTTTACGGCTCTTCCTAAGCGGTATTCTGGATCCGTCCCAACACAACTATTTTATCAATAATATACTATCTATTATACTGACATGGAATTTGTTAAAATACACAATATGAACAAATACTTTTATTTATAGATGTAGTATCAGGTAAAGAAAGCAGAAATTTAATGCAGATATGTACGCATAGCTTTGATTATCAATTTGTGTGTAACGTATGCTTGTTATTATGTTACATTTCTTCTTGTCGATTTTCGATTTTGTAGACACATACACACACAAACACCTGTGTAAGTACATCAATTCAACTAGTCACAATAGTAAAGATAATGCGTAGTGAATATTGATCAATTGGGGGTGGGTGGGGTGAGAGTAATGAGAGGACATAAAATTTAAACACACAAATACATATGCATTAGAGGGCTTCAATAATATGACAGTTCAATGTTCGTTGGTAAATTGACTTTTTCCAATTTGGTTTGCTTACTATTTTTTTTCTGCCGTTGTCTTTGTAAATTTGACTATCTTCTAAAGCCAGTGACCATTGATTTACTACAGTCTAACATACACAAAATAAATTCATAAATTAAAAAATAATTAAATAAAATAATAAAATTTAATAAGTACACAAGTAGTGTTTGGGAACTAAAACTAAAGTGCAATAACAATAGCTAGACGTATCTTCATTCCAACATATCTTCCTGTCTGCCTACCTACCTACATATCTTTTATAGCGCTGTAAGACAAAATTTTATTATCATTATTTATACCCTTCATGAGGCAAAATTGCAGTTTCCAGTGTTTTCATAACATACCAAACGTGAATAAAAAATGTAATATAGTAACTAGATATATTGACTGAGAAGGTGTCTTATTGGGTAAGTTGAGGCAATGCATGGAATGTGGACTCGACGAAATACAGTTTCCAGACAAGCCTATCTCTACGACTACATGTAGACTGCCGTATAATACCACGCGTAGTCTGCCATGTAGTACTGTCTCTAGGACCATACTTTGTTGACTCATCCACTACGCACAGTATGCTATACATTACTGTCTCTATGACTACACGCAGTCGGTCATACAATATCGTCTCTAACATTACGCGCAGTCTGCCAGTTATTACTGACTCTAAAAGAACACGTATAATGCCATGCATTACTGTCTCTATGACTACGCGCAGTCTGTAATACACGACTTTCTCGAATACTACTCGTAGCTTGCCATACATTACTGTCTCTAAAACTACGCGTAGACTGTCATACAATGGGCAATGGCAGATGCTTTATCTGCTCAGGAAATAGACACACCCGTCAATACACGAGTCTCCTGCTGCCTTGCAGATCGGCTATTATTAGCCAAAGGCTAAGGTAGTAAACCCTGAATGAAAATCCAGAGTGGAGACCCTCCGGCAGTTGGACGAATTACTACATCCCCTTCTGGCAACTCCTTGGTCTGGAGAGGGATAGGCTCCGCCAGACGACATTTGCCCAAGACACATTGATAATGCTGAACGAATCTGAACTTACCATACTGGATCAGTCGTCGCCCGGGTCAACAAGGACCCCACCTGCCTTTATCCACCAGGACGGAGGTGACAAGTGTGCTACTTGTACTTTGCATAAATCAGAGCGAGAAACAAGCATCGACATCGCCACCTGAAACAAATTGCAAGACTGCAAGAGGTGACACATGAGATGGAACACTACAGATGGTACAGTCATGGACTCTGTGAAGTCAGATGGAAAGCCCTAGGAGAACATCAAACTGAAGATGGGAATATATTCTACTAAAGTGGAGAATTGGTCAAGTCCATAAATGGAGCAGGCTTCCTTATATATATATAAACCCTTGCTAACACCATGATCTAAAACAAAATTAAAAAACAAATGTCTGAATGTTCATGGAAAAATCTATATTTATCATTAAAGACGCACCCTTTGATGGCATGTAATTAAAACATTTTTTTTTCATTTCTGCACCAAAGTGTTAGCTGTTGTTTTCAGTAATACGTTCCAAGCTAATACGTATAAAAGGACTGATATTCGATCAATAACGCATTGTCTCAATGTTATTTTCAGTTATAGCTAAGATAAGATATTTAAAAAAAATCAATTTATTCAATGTTATTTCATTATCCACAATTCCTGGTTAGTCAATCACATATATACTCTGTTTGAAGACTGGTTCCTTTTCTTAACTATCATTAGTCCTAAAATTTGTGAGCTTTAACGTTATGCAATGACGTTTGCTTATAAACAGAACGACACCCAAAGAAACTGTTCCCAAAGATGATTACAAGTCCAAATAAACAATGAAACCCCATTTAAAATGTATTTTTAAAGACAATGAGTACAAAACAAGAGATGGATATGATAAACATATAACAAGGATTACACAGTATCACTTCAATTAACATAAGGAACAATCTCGGTGATATTCGCGTTAATGATAGAAATAATCGTTTTGTCTTAAAGATTTTTACAGTATTTTATTCATATCGTTAAGCATATAATAAATTGATCTGTCCTAAAAAATTTTAAAATATTTTAATCAATAGTTAAGCGTCTCAACAATTGTTTTGTTCTAAAGATTTTTAAAGAATTTTAATCATATCATTTAACATGGAAATAATTGTTTTTTCCTAAAGATTTGTTTAGTAGTTTAATCATATCGTTAAATTTAGAAATAATTGTTTTGTCCGAAAGATTTTTGAAATGTTTTAATTATGTAGTTAAGCGTCTCAATAATTCTGATGTCAATGACATCAGAGGTCATATTGTCACGTGCTATCGACAATAAACAAAGTTGTTGTACATATAATTTGATCATTTTATAGTTGCCGCTTAATATCTTAAAAACAAATATAATGCACAATTTATTCTAAACATATTGATTATGTGATCAACGACCAGAAACGTGCCAGTATTGCAGATGGGTGGAGAAAACTATTTTCAAGAAGTACCGAGTACGTGTCAGCCATGTTTTTGTTTGTAGCACGTGACACCTTGTACCTTGCAATGCTCTCTGCGTAATGAATCGGTTTCCCTCAAATTGCTGCAACATTTACATTTATTTGTACATTACATGTTTGGGAACTTTATTTTTCTTCGTTTTTCTAAACAAAAATTACCTGACGCTCACTTTTAAGTTTTCCTACAGCAACATCAGGCATGTCGTATTGTTGATATTACGTGACAGTATGACTTCTGATGTCATGGACATGTAGATTGCGAGAGTTGTGCAGTCACGTGACTAAGAATACTATTGGCCAGATCCAGGTCAAATTTCAGCAACGATATTCGTCTCATCTGTCAGCAGATTAAAGACATAACGATTGCTATGTTTGCGATTTTTTTAGAAAATAAATCATAGTCCTGTCGATTTCAATCAGGTATATATACGGTGTCGGCGAATTCCAACTTTTTGATAGGGAATGCGCTTTGACCCTACACCCCAACATGAATGTCCAAATATCAAAAAATGGTGTGGAAAAGGTCAGAGGAAACTCGGACTAATGGAAAGGATGGTGTAGCGCAGTAAAATTATTCGCCAAGGAAGTGAATTCAACGAGAAACAGACGAGTATATCATGTGATAAGCTGTGCGAAAGGAACTATAATATATTTGTCTTTCTAATATACTGCCACTCCCTGTACATCTTTTCGGGCAGATACATGTATGCACACGTCTGGCAAAACCTTACCTTATATTACCAAATATTAACGAATTTGCAAGTAATAAACAAACGGTCAATAAAATTTACTGTACTTACCAAATCACTTTTTGCGGTTAATATTTTGTTGAGAACAATAGCTACCAGCCCGATCAGCCATGTTTTCATGTGTAATATAGCTTGCAACAAGCGGAGGGACGGAAACTGTCTAGACAGAAGTGTCACGTGATTCTCACTGGTTGCGCAAGTTGAGCTGCAGTTGCGCTTATGCCCTAATAAAAAGATTACAATAATATGTGACCTTTGGGAATGACAGTAGTGACGTATGGAAATCAAAAGCATGCAAAGTTATTTTTGTTTGCTGAATAGGGCAGGTTATGAATTCGCCTTATCGCTATCAATGAATTTTAACTACATCAATTTATGGACAAAATGATGCACCTTGTTATCAAACCACGGTCGCATCAGATTTTCATACGTTTTTACGCACGACATTCGGACCTGATTAGGAGTGTTTCACTAGCGAGAATACGTTGCTTTTGTTGTTGTTGTTGTTGTAGGGTTTAACGCCATTTTTAGCACGCGATATGCTATACATGGCGGCCAGTGTTAATGGAGGAAAGAATCACCGACCCACGAGAAGCTATTGGCAAGCTTTCTCACATACATTGTGAGACATTGGCCGAATCTGCGACTCGAAACCACGTAGACAGTGGTGAGATGGCACTGATCCGTAACGGAGAGCGCTTTAGACCATTCGGCCCTGCGATAATTAGTACGTTTTTTTCTCTAAGTTTCCCTTATAATTTTCCCTTACTTTAAAGCAAGTTCTAGCGAAAGAGATGGATTTTTAAGATACACCTGATATTCTAGTATATACCGTATATAATGTCTTTCTACAACAGCTATTTTAAAACATTTATAGGCGTTTTCTGTATAAATAATATTTAAACATTAATATATGTATGACATATATTACTTTTCTGATTAAAACGATAACAAGCTAGACATTAAACCATCGATTTTAATGAAATTCTGTCAAAGAACAAAAGCCAAAAAACTCGAACCACAGGTAGTTACTGGCATGCTTGCTCAAATCACAGCATTAAGCGAGGTCGAGACTCGATCCCACGTGGAAAAATGTGAGATTGCAAGGTAACGGGTCCAAACGGACCGGTATAAAAAAGGCCCGGTCCAAAAAGGCCAGTAACGGGCAGAAAGGCCCTGGACGGAAAAGACCCTGGTCAGAAAGGACCTGTACGAAACAAGAAGATCGATCAATTGTACTACTACTACTACTACTACTACGAAGAAGAAGAAGAAGAAGAAGAAGAAGCATCAAAAAGAAGACAGCTTGCCTATAATACCCATATCTATTCACTTCCAGGTCAATAACAAGTAATAATTAATACCTAGAAAGAAAGAAAAAAACACGGATAGCAATTAGCAGACCTTTACCGATTACGTATCGATATTACGAAAGATTAAGCGATCACCTTGTACTTTAAACATTTCCTTTACCTGTTTTTGTCTCAGGTTTATTTATTATGTCAGAAATCATTGATAATCACAATTAAGACGCAACTACAAATCTCTACAATGACAAATATTTCCCATGCTTCTGGTCTCACCAACGCTTGACGTGTCATATGATTTTAACAGGTCTTTCTACGATTACCGAGATACACCTTACTAAACTACTCCAGGCGACTATCTGTAAACTTCATAAAGGTCAAGGAAATACATAATCCCATAAGGTACATGTGCACGCGCAGCAACAAATAGTGAGATTATTACAACATATAATATCTATATAAACAGCAAAATCTTTACAGTTGACACAGAGTCAGGTGTTTATGGATTCATTTGTATGCTAACTTTATTACAATCCATTTATTTTAATTTTAGCATTGTTTTTCTAAATTACCTGCTGTGTTCAATTTGTCTCAGCGACTCACAATTACGTTTTTGTATGTATTGTTTCAGCTTGTTTCACCATAATCTGTATTCTATACCCGTCTATCAATTTATTACGACTTATAAAAATGCTAAGCAATTAGTATAATGGCGTATGTATGTTCACTGCATTCATTGTGCTCGAGAAGTTAATCGAAGGACAGCATTCAATTGCGTTCAGTTTAAATGGTGGAGGAGGAACCAGGGAAACCAAAGAAGGAAACACCGTCCCAAAAGAAGATTCTGGCAAGCTTTCTCACATACTTACACTGACCGCGCCTGAGACTCGAACTTAAAGAGTCTGGTTTAAGGCTTATTTTGCTACATAGAGGGGTGCTGCATCTTTGATAGTAGCCACTCTGACGGTGCATGGCCACGACACACACAAAAATCACACACACACACACACACACACACACACACACACATACACACACACATATGCGTTTTATCTTCTTTAATGAGAAATACTATCTATATTTCATTCAGTATGATCAATTAGGTAAGACATGTTTTGCCCAATATTGTAATGCTCACTATATTGTTATTGTTATTGTTGTTGTCTTCGTCGTTATCATTTGTAAATATCTTAAAGGTGGCCTATTATATTTTGCCGATTTATTTCCTCCTCCCATACAAAAGAGTCGCTTTCGCAAACGATTTTCTTAAACGTACGAAATAAATGCTTTGTGAAACACATTTTCGAAACAGCACAAGGTATGCT
The DNA here is from genome assembly GCA_029339505.1 of Unio delphinus. Classification (NCBI taxonomy): domain Eukaryota; kingdom Metazoa; phylum Mollusca; class Bivalvia; order Unionida; family Unionidae; genus Unio; species Unio delphinus. The sequence continues at coordinate 3,563,590 of JAQISU010000361.1, forward strand.
TACTTTTAAAACTTGTGAAGATTAAATGCGTAAACTTTAACTGCGTCGTGAAACAGGGTCCTGGAAATAAGAATTTAATTTGAAAAAGGTGATAAACTTTTGTCAGTGTCTGGGGGTGGCAAAATTATAAATCCGTCACTGTACACACACACGCGCGCGCACGCACAAATAGACATATACCCACACATGCACATTATCCTCTTGAATCAGAAATAATACCTAAATATCATTCATTATCAGAAATAATACCTAAATTTCATTTATTATGATCAATAGGCCATAGGATATTTCTATGTCATTAAATTCTGAATGTTGTTCTTGTTGTCATCCTAGTCACCGTCATTTGTAAGTATCTTGTAATCGCCTTATTATCTTTACCGACTTATTATCGAATTCCCATACAAAAGAGTAACTAAAGGAACAGTTCTCTTAGAGATACAAACTGATCGTACAGATAAAACACACTTACTAAAGAGTATAAGATTTTCTTACGCTTAAAATGTACGAAAATGTTATTCGTAAACTTACACAGCGACATGAAACGGGGCACAGCTGTTTCCATGTTTATTAAATACTGGTTAGTTGATTTTGCATTTCCAATTTTGTAAATGCAGTGTTGAAATGAAATGAATCTGTGGGGGTCACTATTCACTTTTCTATGGTAAGTACACGTCCAAACAAATATTTGATTTTAGCACAACAATATTTGGTGAACTCAGGTAGCTTTTATTTTGTTATATGAAATCGTTCTCTATGAAATACTGATATTTGTTTTCTTAAAACATTCCTCTTTGAGAGGACTCCTATTGTTAGAATAATTATTTCCACATTTCGAAAAATAGTTTCGCCAGAGACACTACAGTCAAATTGTATGCTATCGTACAGGTGTACGTACACGATTAAAAGATGGACAGGGATATCTCTGTCAACATACTCCTTTAAAATAGTTATATGGCAAAGTTGTTTCTGTTTCCTCTTCCTAGGAACCGCTTTTATGGACTAGTGGTTAGAGAGCCCGCCGCGGATGCGGCAAGTCGCGGGTTCGAACCATGAGTCATACCAAACTATTATAAAAATGGTTCTAACAGCTGCCTCGCATGGCGCTCAGCATTCAGATGTTAAAATTAGGATTGATAGGCCTGGTCTCAGGACAATGTGACTGGGTGCAGATATCGTGGCGATATGACTGAAAAAAGTTTAAAGTTACATTAAAATCCAAATCACACACACACACACACCTCTTTGCAGCAGTGTTAATGATACAATTTAAGTCACTTAACCTTCTTTCAACTTTATAAGGACCATATTACTTACCCTGCAGAAGATTTCAAGGTATATGCAAAGGAGCTAGAACTATATCACCGGTCTGAAGTTTTCTTTTTTTTTTTTGTATTTCTGTTCTACAACAGTTTCATTGTTGTAAAGTTTTACCTGCTTCACAAGCCTTTGAAATACATTTCTCTTTTAATAACTTAAATGGTCCACGGATGGTACGGCGAACACTAGTCTAGAAGGATTAAAACTTAAAGATTCTTGAAATAATTCCTAGCAATAAACAGCAACAAATAAGCAATCTTATTCCAATAATGTCATTTATCACATCAATATAACAAAATCTATTCTTCAAGGTTTGTTCCAATCTTTCCAAAATCCCTTGACTTCAGGGTAATAAGAGTAGATTTAAATTGTTAGATATATAATTCACACATAACTTTTGTGAAAATCACAGATATAAAATTTAGCCCTTTTTCAAATATCACAGGTTTGGGAAGGCCTCAACAAAAGTATTTTCGAAAAAACACAAAGTATTACAATGGTTTTAGATTTTATATTTCTCAAAGAAATTGCATCGGAAACTCTTGTGGACATACACATTATGGTCAACACGCAATGATTGTCTTACATTGTCTTAGGTAAGCGACCGACACAGTCTTCAATAATGCTGCTAAATGGTTTGCCAATTGTGATTTTTGATTGTTTTTGCTTTGGTGCTGTAAAAAACAGCAACACATAATGGCTAGTTAGATGACCTAGGTTTCTAAGATTGTAAAATTTGAGAATTTGAACACGCATCCTTTCGATCGTGAATTTGGCACGCTAAACACTGACTCACCGTGGCTTCCGTCAAATGTGACAAGTGTGACTAAATCTGCAGTATTTAGAAACATCCTTTTTAATTTTAGGTCGATACAAATTATTCATCATATGGGACAAGTCATTTTGACTCGCATAGTCTCATGGGCTAGACTAAGAATTCCTGTCAATATGACTTCAGGCAACTAATTTGATAGGTCATTCTCCACTCGTCACACGCGGGTTCCTTAGGTGGTCACCATTTTCTCATAAGACTCCATTTTGCAAAAAAATACAAAAACTGGGACTTTTTGTGGCCTTAAGGTCATCACTAGCTACCTGAAACAAACAGAATTCGGAATCTTGGACTCGTGACAGAACATCTGGTATTTGTTTGGGATTTAATTCACAATAATGTTAGCGGCTTTTAATTTTCGCTTTGTAACTTAAAAAGTAAGCTATTTGTTAATTCGAGTACATTTGTCTTTTCGCTTCCTTGTCTTATCTAGTTTAAGACCATATAGTCATTGCCAATAAGTTTTTATTGTCTAACTAAAGATTTAACGAACATTTAGTCAGATTAAAATTCTCAATGATCAAATCATCTCGACAAGTGTTAACTGTTAAGCTCACAAGTGTTAACTGTTAAGCTGACGTTTGATAATAGTACCACTGTAATATTTAGTTGATTTCGAGCAAAATTATTTTTTCTTTAATATAAAAATCCACATCATTTTGAAAAAGTGGATATAAAAATCTTTAATTTCACTGCACAGGTTTGAAAAACTGTATTTCTGTTCAACTAATATTATTTTTACAAGCATATTAAATATAGATAAGATAGGAGGGCAGTGACGGTAAATGACAAAATGTAAAGTGAACTTCTTTACTTGGATTGTGGGAAAAGAAGACGAAACAATATATGAAATTAGCAGGTTCCTATGTTTTGATAATTGTTGGCAATGAATTTGTAATTTAAACAGATTATTTCGTAGAACAATATGGACTGGAATTGTATAAAATAGAATTCTTTAGGTATTCTTCTTTGTTAAAGATTGTGTAACTGTTGCACCGTGCTATAGATAAATTAATGAGACACTACCCCTTAACATTTCATCATTCAAAACAACATTATATTGAGTACTAATTCACAGAAAAAGTAGACTGAAATTTTGGTACAAACAGTTAAGTTGTCATTAACCTAAATTAAGTGCTGCTCACCAGCAAATGTTAGAGGTAATTCTTTGTACTAATGATACCAGAAATAAAACAAAATGTTTGTTACTTATGAGCAATCCGACACAATCAGCTTTGTTTACTTTATATGTTTTTGTCGGGAACTGGGATTTTCTGAGTGGGTGTCCTGCTTAATTTGGTTTTCGTTATCTAGAGGTTGACCGCCCTCGATCGTGTTGCCCGGTTTGAGTAAATATAAATATAAGTGGTGAAACTTATAGGTGAAATAGTTACGGATCTGAGCAGATATAAAGAGCACAAGCCAACACGAGCCCCAGTACAGGTAAACAGCAATTTAATTAATTACATACAACAACTATGAGAAGTCAGGAATATATCCTGTTAGAAACAAACTTTTCTCCGAATTACAAACAAAAGCACAAATGGATTTAAATAAAATAGCTGATATGTTTTCTGATAAATTTAGTTCATCATAGGATGGAATTAACAATCGACATTAACGTCTTGAACAATTGCATAACCTGTTTCTTCGGTTCGCTCTACTTCACTGTAATTGTGCAGACCACTGGATCTCAGAATACTACTTTCAACAATCCGTCTCAGGATACCTCAGCATACCTCTCAGATACATCGCAGGATTACGTCACAGGATTGTACGTCCCTCTACACTTCTCTCTATACTTCTCAGTATTCATCTCGAATTGATACGCCACGTGATTGCGTCACAGGATTGTATGTCTCAGATACTATTTTCTCCCTTTTAAATAAATACAAATAGATATAACATCAATTTACTTTTATTTATCATACCGGGGAGTTTGCATTAAATCCTGCGCGTTATCAGATTTTTCTATTGGTGCCAAACAGATGTTAAGGCTATCAATCCACTCATCATATCCTATAATGGTCCTAGTTAGTCAAATGACTAAATCGTCACGCAGTAACATCACATATTAACACACGCCACACGAGGACGAGTAGTTCTGCAAATAAATGAGATAAATTACGGTGGTTACAACGTCATTTCACACTCACATTTCACAATCATTCGCGAAATCTTCTTAATTCGGTAAAGTTACAAGGATTTGCGTAATCATATTAAGTAATGTAATGCATTGAATTCTTAGAACCTAATGTTTTTATGCAAACACGACAACAAATTAAAACAATTCGTCAAACGTATCTAAAGATTATTGTAGGACTTCGTATGCTTAAACTCTACACCGTTATACTTCATAAACCAAATTATTACACGTATGTATTAGAAAAATCATGCAAATACAAATAAATTCAGCAAAGCATTATATATGTCATCAACAAGTTCCCTGTAATTGTCACAGTGCCTTTGCTTTCAACGTTCCTCTAAACTAGTTGTCCGATTACTTCGACAACAGTCCCCTTTTGATAACAGATTTTACGAGGAAATTTCTTGCAAATCCCCAAGAGCCTACTCTGGTTTCTCGTGCAGAAAAGCTTAGACTGATTACAATTTTTAATGTGGCGATATTATAACCTAAGGAATTGTGTGTGGAAAATACGCCCCTTAATTAGCGTAACTAATCAGTCAAGACTTTCTACCACCCATTCTCAGATGCGCCAAAATTGGGGTCAGCTTGACCTGGTAGTTTCTTAGTTATAGAGTTTCTGCGATTTTTCAATTGTGACAGGTTTACCATGCAAATAATGTCTACCTTGTCCCTAATAGTCCGTCTTGCTTCTGTCTGAACAAATGCTTCATTAAGAATAACATTCTTTCTCTGGTCTCAACTAATGTAGGTATTACTATCATCTAAAGTATTAGTACTGTCACCGTGTTTCATTTTGTTTATGATAATCAAGAAATACAATGAATACCACTAACATAACATTCCAATACTTGTTTTGGAAAACCAGAAACTATTAAAAGGAAATAATGAATCAGTGGAATTTGCAATACAACACACGCGGATCGAGTCATGCATATATAGAATGATAAAATATCATTACTTTTACTAAGTCTCAGCTGGTCGTGACTGGTTTGAATTTTAAAAAGTGACTTCAAAGTATTGAGTGAATATTTCTATAATTCTTTTCCATATAAAGATGTCCACAAATTCTAAGTAACTACTTTTATATGTCAAAGAGCGTTACACTTAATAAGTCAGAACCCAAGGACTCTATATTTATATTTATCAAATTTTGTACAAAATATATCAGATATTTATATTTAACAAACATAGGTACTCTAAACAAGTTAGAATAACGGGACGCAACATTACATTTTTAATTTGTTTAGTTTTGCTTTTATTTTATTATATTTATAACACCTGTTACAATTTTTAATGACAACGATTGGTATTATAAATATAATCTCTGTTGCGCAACATTGATAGTTCAATTATTTACGACCGCTCCTGTGTCTTAGTGATTAGAGCGTTAGCCTCGAATGGGGGAGGTCGTTGGTTCGATCTCTAACCGAGTCATGATAAAGACTTATAAAAATGGTACCTTCAGCTGCCTCGCTTGGCGCTCAGCATAAAGAGGTTAGTGTCATGACTCGTCCGCCTGGTGTCAGGTTATTGTGTCTGGGTGGGACATCAAGCTTCATGTCTGCGGCATGATGCCCAGTTGCTAGACATCACTATAAACTACCGCAGACATCGTAGCGATTTGACTGAAAAATTTGTAAAGCTAAATTAAAAATCCAAATCACACACACACACACAAACACACACACACACATTTCTTTACAACGTCCGTAAGAATAAATGTTGTAGGTACTGTTCATATGTAAAACGATTCTTTATGTCACATTGTGTAATGCTAAATATATCTCAATTACTTTGCGCTACATATTTATTACATTATTTTCATAATGCATGAAACATTATAATAATTTCATAATGCATGTAAACAACAACAAAAAAAGATGATGTAAATACATGTAACGTATATAACCAATTATGCATTAGGTATGTATTTATCCACATGTAACAGAGGGCTGTAAATCCTTGTAACGTATATAACCAATTATGCATTATGTATGTATTTATCCACATGTAACAGAGTGCTGTAAATCCTTGTAACGTATATAGCCAATTATGCATTATGTATATATGTATCCACATGTAACAGAGCGCTGTTAATACTTGTAAACTATATAACCAATTATGCATTATGTATGTATTTATCCACATGTAACAGAGTGATGCTAACAGTGCCAGATTAAATCCTTCCAGGACCCTAGACACTGAAAATATTATGTAGCCCCTCTTCCTTTCATCCCTTTCCTACAAAATTCAAAACTAAAAAACAATATCAAAAGATTAAAATAATCAAATTATATGCATGCAGATCGAGACGGTCTTATAGTATTCATTCAATTTCATTATAAACAGGTGATATGAATTATTTTCTGGTTCTCCTGTTGGATTGCCCTAATCACGTGCATAGTGTGCTTTATTATAATCAAGTGTGGTATTAAATTTAGACCCTCGTTTTTCAACGGCCGTGATCAGGATATCACGTTAAAATCTAACCCTTTTTAAATGTCCTGTTAAAAAACGACTTAGGTGTAGTAATACATTTTGACCCTCGTTGAATTCTGACCAAGTAGGATCATTTTTCAAAAGGATGTGATCACATAAAAATCAGTACAGAGGATGAAAGTTACTGCAAACTTCAGTCCCTCACTTTTGAAGTTAACGCCCTCTCTAGCATATTAGCACATTAAGGTGACGCCCAGATTTCCCGAAAAGTGTGTTTTGCTGTGGTTTCACGTGTCTACCCATACGTGTTAAAAAGTGCTTGTGTATCAAATTAATAATTAAAAAACATAATTTGGTCATAGTTTCTTTTTGTTTTGTCCAATTTTCGAGTTTGATTATACCATAGGAAGCGGTTTTATACTTCCTTCCGTTTGCCACGGGCTGGCAGTGGGCCTGGTTTATAACCCATCCTGCTTTGAACTTTTGATAGTACTCCCGCCCCGCTCGAGACTATTAAGTACCAAGGCTGGTTTCCTCTCAATGAATCCCAATTGAGTGGTTTTCCGAAGTGATTTTGCCATCGCTAACTTTCTCTGTGTGTGGTGTTATTTGGTGAGTGCTTTTGTTGTATAGTTCCCATTTCTTTGTTCGGGCAAGAATAACTAGATCAAATTGGAGCAGCAAGGAGTGCGAATCGGCCAAATTTTTAGAGCCGTCTATTTGTTTAACTAAGGCCTCAAAAGAAAACGAAAAAAAAAATGTTAAAAAACAGAACCAAACATTTTAACCGAGAGTGTCTCTCCGAGGTACTCTCGAAGAGTTACACATGGGGTTATTATTATGCTTGTAATTGATTACTTTTATCACGCATATTCGATGTCGCGCCCTCTCTGCTGCTACGAATCAAATCATATCATATAAAAATAATGGTAGGAGATTATCATCCAGATTAGCACTAGAAAAACTAGAAGCGATTAGGAATTTTTATACTCGTCCCTGACTCTGTCAGACACAAATTACAACAGCGACAGCTATCTCAAGTTGATTTTATAGAAGGCACAAAACAATTATTTAAACCCGTTACTACAACCACTAAAAAAGTTAATTAATTAAATTAATCAACCACTAAAAAAGTTCTATATGGAAAGAGAAGGAGAACAAGTAAAAATTACCAGTAGAGAAGGTTTGACAACAAATATGAGTCTCGGTTGGTCAGAAGCCTTACTTCTGTTTTTTGACATTATTTTGTTTCGGTTTTGGAGATCTTGGTTTACAAAATGGTCGCCTCTAAAAAGTTGTAGGGTACACCTTCTCTGCTGCTCAGTGTAATATAACTTTGTTATATTGTGTTTTCCTCAAAATTAGTACGTTTTGTTTGGACGTATTCTTGTATCTCAGCTCAGTCTAACTTTGTTATACTGTATTATCTTCACAATTATAACATTTTGTTTGGACGTATTCTTGTATCTCAGCTTAGTCTGACTTTGTTATACTGTATTATCTTCACAATTATAACATTTTGTTTGGATGTGTCCTTGGCTCTCCGTGTAATCGAACTTTGTTATAATGTATTATCTTCACAACTTAAACGTTTCGTCCAAGCCTTGTGATTTTGGAAAGACAAATGTTATTGAGATAAATATTTCTTATTACAACATGACACAGACGGATCAACTTATAGACTCGAAACAGTGTTTAAGGGTTTCCGTTTAAATGTCCTGTTTGGGGTGGTGTCGTAAATCGAAGTACATAAACTTGAGTGTGGGACTAGATGAAAAACGGATGCTGACTATTGTGATAATGAAACATGATGTCACTTTGCACTTAATTTCGAGACAATTTCAAATTCTCAACGATCTTATGACTAAACTAAACGTTAAACAGATATTTTGAATACATGAGTAACAATTTATTATAGGATTAAATGATCATGGTTGGGTATTTATTGATGTGTAAATTTTACCTAATCACTCACAAAGTAAATAAAGTCCGAAGGACTTTATGTTAACTTTGTGAGTGATTAGGTAAAATTTACACATCAATAAATACCCAACCATGATCATTTAATCCTTATAATTCCAATTTTATCATTTCTATCGTCAAAATAACTTATTCCATCAATAATGCATTCAAATTTACGTAGCGCGTAGTTGCCTTTCATTCGGCGTTTCACACCGCCCCGTAATACATAACCTGTACAGAATAACACGAAGAAATTGACTACAGCCACAGTTACGTTTATTCATAAACTTCATCTTTTACATCATAGGTTACCGTGGTTTTTAACACATTTTGTTTACTTACAACATTCTTGTTCAAATTTAGTCAGTCCCATCTGTTACGTCAGATGACCATGACCTTATATAATAACAACTGATACCGCTTCAACAAGTGTGCTAAATTAAATTTCAATCAAACCTGAAATCATTATGGATTTTTTTCAGTGAATACTTCCAATTTTTATGGAAATATGAACAAGATGATGCTATCCCTTACTATATAAAGGTAACAATGAAATAAATTCTATACAAGAGTAACAATTTATGTCATTCTCAGCAGCGTTAATACTTAACAAGACCCACTCGGTGATCTAGTGAGAAATGAAATGTGACTCCTGTCACAGTTACGTTGTAACAGACGAATGCAAAATTGTATAGTAAACTATGCATTTGAATCAAAGAATATTGGAAAAAGTATAAAAAGTGTAAAAATTATATTTATTTGCAGAATTATATATATTTTACAGATGACAAAATCGTTTCACAATAATGTGTCTGCAATGTTTATTTATATTTCAAAAACCGAAAGTAGTCCCAGAATTTATCGAAGTGTAAACAATTCCTGATCAACATCACGTGACCGTTTACATCCAATCATATTACAGGAAATTCGTTTAATTCATAAAAAATTGGAATTATTTCATATATAAACGCCCACATTGATATTTGTCTTTATATTTGTGTGTCCACCCACACTTGCAAAACAAGAGATCGCGAACTCCAAACTCCTGGCATCCCAGTTGTATTTCTTATTCTTTACTTCAGTTTTGTTTATATATCTTCAAACATACTTTTAAACTCGTTCAACACAGATGGTAATTTTCTTTCGTTTTTATATTAGGGCCGGCGCTTCCGCTAGACAAACTAGGCAATCGCGTAGGGTGCTGGGCTAAGGGTTTATTTCATGATGGGCGGGTGGGGGAGGGTGTAAGTGCAAAGGGGGGCGCCAGATATCTGATCTCGCCTATGGCACCAACATGCCTTGCACCGGCGCTGATATATATATATATATATATATATATATATATATATATATATATATATATATATATACGATAAATCAATAAACAGACCGATGTAACATTCGTAAGTAATATTGATAAGATGGCTAAGCTAATAAAATATACAAATGTAACAGTTGGAAATAGATTTGGCATGTTCGCAAAACAGCTGAAACATGTCGATTTAACATTTGAATGTTGAATAGGTGAGACGGCTATATATCTAAAACAGACAGATATAATGTTTAGACTTTGAGTAGGCGTTTTCGTTAGACATCTTAAAACAGACTGATGTAGCATTATACTTAAAGTGGGCATGTTCGTTAGACATCTAAAACATACCGATGTAACATTAGACTTAGAGTAGACGAATTTAATATTTAGACTTAGAGTAGGCATTTTCGTTAGACATCTTAAAACAGACTGATGTAACATTAGACTTAGAGTGGGCATATTCATTAAATATCAAAACATATCGATGTAACAATTAGACTTAGAGTGGGCATGTTCGTTAGACATAAAAAAACAAACGGATGCAACATTAGACATAGAGTTGGCATTTTTGTTAGACATCTAAAACAGAATGTTGTAACATTAGACTTAGAGTGGGCATTTTTGTTAGACATCTAAAACAGACTGATGTAACATCAGACTTAGAGTGGTCATTTTTGTTAGACATCTAAAACAGAATGATGTAACATTAGACTTAGAGTTGGTATGTGTGTTAGACATCTAAAACATACCGATGTAACAATTTGACTTAGAGTGGGCTTGTTAGTTAGGCATCTAAAACTGACAAATGGAACAATTAGACTTAGAGTGGGCATGTTAGTTAGACATCTAAAACAGACAGATGGAACAGGTGAATGTAGCATGGTAAGATGGCTAGACATATAAAACATACAGATGTAACGTTTGAATGTAGAATGGCTAAGATGGCTAGCCAAATAAAACAGACCAATGTAATATTTAGACTAAGAGTTGGCATGCTCGTTAGACATCTAAAACAGAACGATGTAACATTTAGACTTAGAATGGGCATGCTTGTTAGACAGTTTAAACAGACCGATGTAACAGGTGAATGTATCATGGGTAAGATGGCTAGACATCTTAAACTTAGAGATGTAACATTTGTCAATACAAATTAAACAAACGTATGTAACATTTGGAAGTTGCATGAGTAAGATGGCTAAGCGAATAAAACAAACAAATGTAATATTTGGAATTATTGTCGGCATGTTCGCTAGACAGCTGAAACAGACAGATGTAACATTTAAATGATGCATGGGTAAGATGGTTAAACATCTAAAACAAACCGATGTAATATTTAGACTTAGAGTGGGCATGTTCGTTAGACATCATAAACAGACAGATGTAACATTTAAATGCAGCATGGTTAAAATGGCTAGACCAAGGTCCTCGAGTGGCCGAGTGGTCTAAAGCGCTCTCCGTTACGGACCATTGCCATCTCACTTATGTCTGCGTGGGTTCGAGTCTCAGATTCGGCCAATGTGTGAATGTGAGAAAGCTTTTCAACCGATTCTCGTGGGTGTGTCGCTGGATCTTTTCGGGTTTTTCCCTCGTTTATCCTTCACCATTAATACTGGCCGCCATGTGTAGCCTATCGTGTGCTGAAAAATAGCGTTAAGCCCTACAACAATAACATGGCTAGCAAAATAAACCAGACTGATGTAGCATTTGTAATTAGAATTGGAGTGTATGTTAGGCATCAAAAACAGACATATGCAACCTTTTGAATAAGAGTGGGCATGTTCTATCGACATTTAAAACAGACAGATTAACATTTTATTGTAGCATGAGTAAGATGGCTAGACAAATAAAATAGACCAATATAACATTTGAATTAGAAGTGCATGTTCACTAGACATCTTAAACAGACAGATTAAACATTTTGAATGAGAGTGGGCATGTTCCCTAGACATCTAAAACAACTCCAAACTTCAGAATTGCACTTTTCTTTAGTTTCTGATGTGATATTAAGTGGAAGAGCTGTGCTTTGAAAAAGACAAAAGGAAGTTCTGTTGAATGCCATGTCTCTCTCGGTATGCCTATACATTATATAGCTCAAAGACTGCAATACCCGTACAACACATAGCCCAGAGATTGTTTTGCTTCGTACAGCACAGTCTAGAAACTGCATAGCTCATATCATGTATAGCCCAAAACTGTTTTGCCCGTACAGTACATAGTCCATAGACTCCTTTACCCGTCCAATACATAACCCATATACTGCTTTACCTCGTACAATACAAAGACCATATACAGCTTTATCTCGTACAATACATTATCCATAGACTGCATTACCCGTGCAATGCATATCACATCGATTGCTTTACCTCGTACATTGCATAGCCCATAGACTGCTTTACCTCGTACAATACATTATCCATAGACTGCATTACTCGTGCAATGCATATCACATTGACTGCTTTACCTCGTACAATGCATAGCCCAAAGACTGCTTTGCCTAGTACAGGACATGCCCGAAAGACTGCATTACCTCCTACAATATATAGCCAATAGACTGCTTTACCTCGTACAGTAAATATCTCATCGACTGCTTTACTTCGTACAGTACATATCCCAAAGACTGCTTTACCTCGTACAATGCATAGCCCAAAGACTGCTTTACCTCGTACAATACAGTCCATAGACTGCGTTACCTCGTACAGTACATAGTCCATAGACTGCTTTAACTCGTACATTACATATACCAAAGACTGATTTACCTCGTACAATACAGTCCATAGACTGCGTTACCTCGTACAGTACATAGTCCATAGACTGCTTTAACTCGTACATTACATATACCAAAGACTGATTTACCTCGTACAATACAGTCCATAGACTGCGTTACCTCGTACAGTACATAGTCCATAGACTGCTTTAACTCGTACATTACATATACCAAAGACTGATTTACCTTATACAATAGGCTACTAAAGAGTCTGCATAGCAAACCTGCTTTGTCGGTACAGTACATGGTCCAAAAGACTTTTGACTCATACAGTACACAGTCTAGAGACTCTACATAGCCTATACAATACATAGCCCTAAAACTGTTTTCCCGTACAGCATATAGTCCAGAGACTCTGCATAGTCTATATAATAAATAGCCCCAAAGCTGTTGTCCCGTACAGCATATAGTCCAGAGATGCTGCATAATCTATACAATACATATGCCCAAAACTGTTTTCCCGTACAGCATATAGTTCAGAGACTCTGCATAGCCTATACAATATATAGCCCAAAACTGTTTTAACGTAGAATACACAGTCCAGAGACTATGCATAGCTTATAAAATACCAAGCCCCAAAACTGTTTTACCGTACAGCATATTGTCCAGAGACTCTGCATAGCTTATACAATACATAGCCCCAAATTTGATTTCATGTAAAATTAAAGAAACATCGTTTCTTAAACAATCGTTAAAAGTATTTCCTTTTATAGGTACTGAAATAGATTGAAAAATAAGTTTGAGGCTGTATTGTGAATCAGTCAGAGAACTGACGCTAGAGTGTTGGACTATATGCACAACGGATGTTGGCTATTGAGACGAGATGTTGCCTTACATCGAATTTCAAAGCAATTATACATATCATAACATTTTATCTTATATAGAAATATCCACTCCGACATTTGGCTTTTTTATGTATCCCGTCTCACACTCCGAAACGAGCGACCACGAGTTGGAAAGTCGTGCCATCCCATTTTTTGTCTGATTGCTTTTTTCTTCATTTTTAATTGTTATCTTCGAACATGCTTTTAAACTCGCACGGCACATTTGTTTTTGTTTTGTTTTTGGTTGACACCCTCTTTTATGTCTGCCGTCCTTAGATGAGCAATTAAGCTAGTTAAGATCTAGTCTGGTTCCTTGCTTAGTATGCTCCGCTATACTAAGTCAGGCGAACGCCGACACCATATTGTCACTTGATCAAAACAAATGGCCTCACATGGAGAGATATCGGTAATCTAATCGTGGCACATTTATTGCTTTAATATTCTATTTGTTAGTGACACAATGCGAATTCCACTAATACTTTTGATTTGAAATATAGCAGACGCTGTCTTGTGTTAAAACTTAACTAGCAATCGGCTATGTCGGTATTTTTTCAAATATTTATACAATTAGGCGATGACGAAGAATAGGGAGAAACACAACAATGTTTGTAAAATATTGCACCATCACCACTAGATCATCTCAAATTGTTTGATTTCCAATCGATTCCTTGATAAATGTTATGTCGAAATTGATATGAGGTTATGTACGGCAGCTTTATTTTTTTTCAAAGATTAAGACGAAAATATCTTCCCCATTTTTGCCAGTGGTGAGGGTAACGGTTGTTTCGCAAATAATGCACATTTCACACTGCGTTATCTCAAATATTCTAATTGCAATGAATTCCCTGATCAAATTTATAGAAATATATATATATATATCGTTTTACATGACAGCCCAAATTTGGACAAAATTTGGATCGGTAAACAACCTTCTTCTACGAAGGGTCGAAAGTGACATTTTGTTAAATATTGCACATTTCAACTGCGTCATGTACGAAAGTTCATTTGCTATCGATTGGTATAAGGTGGTAGATGGCATCCTTAATTGGTCTAAGGTTAATATCAAGTCGCTTCAATAAAGGGGGGGGGGGCAAATATTGCCAAAAACTGAATAATTTAGACATCATCATCTTAATGTTTCATTTTAAATCAATTGTTTGATCAATTTTGATGTGTCATTGAACATGACAACCCTCATTTTGCGAAAGATTAAGCCTAAAATACCAACATGTCTTACTATCAGATCCATTTCAAATTGATTTCATCCAGTGGTGGTTGTGAATGGGTATAACATATCATCATACAGACTTTATTGTGAATAGTCCCTATCAATAAATCTTTGGGAGTGTAGGTGTCAAATTTCTTGCTACACCACTTACAGTGATAGTGAAACCTATCTTGAGAGACCACTGCTATGAAAGATCACAATCACCATCCACAGATTTACTCATTATATTGTGTAATGACCTGTTATGAAAGACCACTTGTCTTGAAAGACCATTATTGTTTGGAAAAATGGGTGGTCTTTCAAGACAGTTTGTACATTATTACTGTAAATATATTCTATTCATTAGGCAAGGCACATTAATTGCCTCTACATGATACAAAATTTAATCTCCTACTGTATTGCAAGATTTCCAAGACAAACCATGAATTGAATTCTGGTTTAATTTACATGCTTGGTAAGATTCTTTAAAATTCATATAATAAATCATCATAATATATTACTTCACCATCTCCATTATGTATTTGGCATCCTGAATACAGCCTTGCAGTGGTTCAAGTCCTACTTAGTCAAAATGACACAAATTATATCTGCAAAAGGAATACATTTCCAGTACAGTTGACATGTTCTTGGGCCTGTTCTCTTCATTATATACACTCAGCCGCTTTCAAGTGTCATAAATCATTACCCAGTATCTCACCAATTGTACGCTGATGACACCATATATACAGGTTTAGCCACTGAGGTTGATGCTATCATCAATGGAGCAGAGAGGTGTATTTCTGATGTAAAATCAAGCTGCAGATGAATGACGATAAAACTGAGGCCATTCTGATCACAACACTAGGACTTTCTCATTCACATCATTTACCTCAAACAATAAATATCAGCAACACCAACATTAAATTCACAGTCAGTATGTAACCTAGGTGTTACACGGGACAGTACTCGCACATTGCACCAACAGGTCATGAACATATGCAAGGCTACATATTTTGAGCTGAGACGCATAAATTCCATTTGCAAATATCTTTCAGTTGATGCCACTAAAGAACTTGTGTGTTCATTAGTACTTTCAAGACTGGACTATTCTAACTCAATTCTGTCTGGTTCATCACAATATCTACTCCAGAAAGTTTACAAAGTTTAGAACACAGCTTCTCGGATCATCTTTTGAGTACCTCAATCAGAGCACACCTCACCACTGCTCTATACCCTACACTGGCTATCCATTTGATACAGAATCAAACACAAAATTTGTTCTCTGTGCTATGTTTCACTGACGGACTCCAGTCCAACATATCTATTCGGCTTCACCCATGTGTATACAGAAGCAAAATACTTACGCTCCTCTTCTGATACTCATTGTTCCCACTATGAAAACGAAGTCATATGGACAAAGATCTTTTGCATACCAGTGCCCTTTGATGTAGAACGAATTGCCCATTGAAATTAGACACAAAGACACATTGGCCCCTTTTAAGAGTGCTCTTAAACCTCACCTTTGTCGACTGCAGGAACAAACTTAGAGACACAATAATGTTTTGTACCTTATACGTTTTTTTGTTGTGTAGTCATATCAATTTAGATGTTGCAAAGCGCATAAAGCTTCTACAAATTAGGCGTTATACAAAGTCTTCATTATTATTATTATTATTATTATTATTATAACTGAAGGACATTGTTAGTACATTTAATGTTAAGCACTGTACAGAAGTTTAAATTTTCGTATCACTAATTTGACTTTCTTCCATAATGAATGGAACATTAATCAGTTAATAAAATTCCAAAACTTAGTCTAAAAATAATTTTCAGTATCAATGTAACGGAGATGCATTATTAAGGCTAACAGCGTATACAAGTTGAGACAAATGTTTCACTAATGCAGTTATGTGAGAAAGCTTGCCAGTACCTTCTCGTGGGTCGGTGGTTCTTTCCGGTGGGTTTCCTGGGTTCTTCCTCTATCAATAATACTGGCCGCCATGAATAGCCTATCGTGTGATGAAAAATGGCATTAAACCTAACAAAACAACAACAACAACAAATGTTTCATATTTATTTTGTACTTTTCATCATTATTTAAATATGACATGAAATTGAACAGTATTTTCATTTCTTATAATGTCACAATCATTCATCCAAATCTATGTCCTAACAGTGATTTCTCAATTTAACCAAATGTATTGTTAGATTCAAATATAAAATACAATAAAACACACACTGACATTTACATTAAAGAAACCATTGAGCCTTGTATAATTAAACATGAACAGCAGTAACTCTTGATTTAAATGGAAATGTATCAAATCAACACATACACGTCCTTCTTAGTTTCTCTTTTTCATCAGTCATTGTCATGTCCTGATACCTGATAACTGAATACATACAGTTATATGCAAATGTGATATATATATATATATATATATATATATATATATATATATATATATATATTTTTTTTTTTTAATGTATGCCATTGTGTATATATTTATGAAAAGGAAAAAGACTTAAACATGGCAGCATGTCTTAAAATTGTTTTGTGTGTGTATATATAATCTCAAATGAGTTCATTAATATAAAATAAGTTATGTAACATTCATATCAACTGATTCAAAAGAATTCAATAAGAAGTATCAATTATACTTTTGTTATGATGAACATCAGCTTAAACACACATTCTGCATACACTTTGTACAGTATTAGTACTGAAACACATGTCAGCCTATCAGGATAATGTATGTTTCATGATAATTATTAAATATGCATCAACAGAATATGACTCAAACTTGGTTACGTGTTAATCAGTGCAGTATTCGACAAAACAATGTATGAGATACACGAATATGCAGTCCTTTTGAAGCATAGCAGGTTTCTTCTTAAGATGTGCAAAAGAAAAAAAGTTAAAAGGGTTATGTAGTAAGAATGAAAATTTTCAAAGGATTTCTTTTCCAAGATCAACATATTTCAACTAAATTGGATGACAAAAATACATTGTATGGTTTTTAATATCCTTTATCATTCAAATAGTAATGGTATCCTACAACACACATATGCACCCACACACACCCCCCACACAAACCTCTAAACAAACTTGCTTTAAATAAATTGTAATAGTTTTTATTGACAGTAAATATCACAATATTTTAACATGTTATTTGTACAAATATTTTAGAAGACACAGTAGAAAAATGGCTTCATATAATGATTACTTTGCTGACTGAAAAAAGTCTGTAATCTTGCGTACACGTATTGATATATTGCAACCTTCATAACCATGGTTGTTTGGCATTACATCATCACATGTACACTTATTGATATATATAGGAGAATGGGTTATGCTTTCCTGTCACAATAGTCTACACAAGACTTGTATGGCGTGGTAAAGCTATTGAGCAAGCTAAGCTACTTCTAGGTGATCAACTGTACAATGGAGAAAAAAGGCAGAGAACTACATTGTAGTGCAATACCAATCTCCACAATACTGCAAAGAAAATGAATATATTCTGCACTGTCTTTCAATTTAATTTAGCAGGACAAAAACAAATAGATATATACCTTGTGCACATAGCTTTAAAAGAATATCTGAGAGCTGATATATCTGGTGAAGCTGCATTTCACCTCCACGATGATTTACTTCAACACATAACTGAAACATTTGATATTATTCCTATGGACATACATGAAATTGTTGGGTATTACCACATTCCTAGGTACATTGCTGATTCATTGAATGCAATAAGTGTTCCCTTTAGGAAATAAAAAGTTATTCAGACCAAGAAAGTAAATGTTGACCGCTGTGGTTAGAGCTATTGTCTCCTAAATATTGAGTCATACCTTGTATGGTATGTCACGGATTCAAACCTATAACCTTACCAACAGGACAGAATAAAGGTGGGCATAAGTGTAGGTGAAAGTATAATTTAAAAATAAGACCATTGCCTCTCACATTACTAACTCCAATTTGGTATTTGACAATAATAACAAATTTTCATCATTCTCAAATTACATGAAACTCGTAACAGGAGAAGAAGGAGACTATGGTTCTTGTACAATCTATTTTGGTCTGGGAACTCGAATCAATAAACAGTACAAGTTGGTACTTGTCATATAAATCTCAGACTTAGTAACAAATACTTTTATCAAGAATTTGGAAAGACAAAATCTTGTAGTTAAATACCTATTGCTACTTAATAATGCAAGTATTTACCTATTTTCTTTATTTTCAGTCATTAATGTTACAAAGCTGCTAACTGCATAATAATGTAAGAAACTTACATGCGAACAACTACTATAACAAAGAACAAAATGCACTAGAGTATATAATGAAAATAGTACTGGATGACAAGCTATCAGACTATGAAATGTGTGCTTATATGTCATTTTATATATCAATGTAAAAACACACATGATGTCATAAATACAATAGTGGTCTTGCAATACAGAAAATGTGTCACACTATATTTGATGTTTGCAAATACTAATGACATGGTAAACAGTGATTATATTATTTTTAATTACAGTACTTCGTTATAATAATAAATCCTTTTTACTACGAAAAATGATCTTCCTCACTAAAGTAAATTAGTTCACGTTAAACTACAAGAAGAATGCAATCGGTGCGAATAAATGTGTAAATCTATATACATGTACCACCTTGAAGGGAAACAACTCCACCGAAAGACAACAATATGATTTTGGGTTGTGCCCCGTTAGATATATAACCCGTTGACATGTTTTACCTGATGTCTAGAGCTATTAGAAGTCTTTCGGATCTTTGGAAACCTGAACGGATGTGAGCAAGACAGATGGACAGAGATGAATGGTGTGAGTGATGCATGAAGAACATCGACAATGACCACTAAGCTACCTAGAGACGCGTACAAAGGTTATACTTTGTATGAATATTCACGTTTAATGTGTTCAAATATAAAAATAATATAAATGAATGTGTTATAAGAATATGAAAAATCCAGGTCAAAATTGTTTGAACCTAGACTCATTTTTTGAATAACAAGTAAGCAAAAACACTTGAACGAATATTACTAATTTAAGCTTAAGTTTAATTTATAATAAAACGCGCTGTTATGTTCATAATTCTTTCTCTGCAAACAGTGATATGAGAGACAACTACATTGTCACATACACCACTTTCTCTGACTAGTTACGTTTTCACAATTTAATTAGTTAAATAACGGTGATTTATTCATGTGCCATTACATAGTGGAATTGAATATAACAATGATTAACACTGGTTTTGCCTAATGTAACGCTAATATATATAACAAACATCTTTCTCTCTAAACATGATTTGATACTAAGTTCTGGATCGTTTGCTGGTGGAACCAAGACATAATTATATACAATTATTTTGTACCCCGGACTCATTTTCATTTTTGTTTATTCCGCAGATTTAAATAGGAAGATTAATGTTTAACTTTGATGGCAAATGCCTTCATGTTGAGTCACTGCTGCAAATCATGTAAATTTGACTGGAGGTAAAAAATTCGAGAGAACATATTGATATACCAGTCTCACAATTTTATCTAGTCCATACGTTTAGTATGATTATTTAAAATGTTGCGTAAATGTACCTTGTTTCCAATTATTGCGTTGCCTTGAGACGGTCCCTCGTTCAAAGCACATGTCGGCCTTGAATGAGATCGACCGACACTTATTTCATCCATTCTTATGATTAATTCAACTCATCAGTATAAAATATATATAAACTTATGTATAACTATATGACAATATTTTATGATGCCTTATTTGTTTACAGTGTATGTTAATCAAACAGTGCCTCCCGGTACGTGCTATGCTACTTTGCTTTGTAATGGCGATATTGTTCCCAGCCTTCCATGTTGCTGAGCCCGAGGTAGTAGCGTTCCCGTTTCTAGCCCGTATCGGAGAATCTCGAAAGTCTCCTTTGTTTGTGCTTGTGTAAATATTATAGGTTCTCCAACGGTAGCTCCCGTCGTTGCAGACGAGAGACTGAAAGCATTGAAATCAGAACCGGCTGTCTGCTATCGATATATCAAACAACATATTATCAATAAAAACAATCTTTGAATATATGAACACAAAGAACAAAATGGCGCCTTAATTATCTTTGATCAAGAGAAAGCGTTCGATAAGATAGACGATAAAATTTTATTCTTGAAACCATAAAGCAAAAACGGCTTTGGGACAAACTTTAGAAGCTGGATACAAACCTTATATAACAATATACGATCCAAATCACAAATCGACGGGGCTCAAACTGAACCATTCGACATTACCAGATTAGTAAGACGACGGTCCCTCGTGTCAATGCTGTTATATATAACTTGAATCGAAACACTAAACAGAACAATTCAAAATGATAATGATATGGACGGAATAAATATTCCGAACTACAGAGACCAAATAAAAACATTTCTAGATACTGTTGATCTGTCGAACTTCATAACAACACCTGAATCATATAAAAACCTTTAATGTCAAATATCTTAACCTCCAGAAAGAATACATATAACCAAAACATACCGTTTTAACTGAATATGGCAAGAATTTAACCTAATCGACTTTGAACTTTATTATATCAAAAATGTAGAATCTGCAATCTATACCTTCATATGGAACAAGATATGCAATATCTCTAGCTTCACATTACAAAATGAAAAAGATAGAGGATGGATGCACATCCCAAATCTTAAAAGTCAAACAAACAGCAAACTACCTTGATAAATTAAATAAACTTCAATATGCGATTAAAACCCATTAAAACCCATTGCAAGGTATATACACCTACTGGTTTGGATTTTTAATGCCGCATAAAAAAAATTATTCAGTTATAATAACATAACACAAAAGTTGGTACCACCCAGAATCGCTTGCAGACAAACCCAAAAACGAAAAACAATGGTGCCTTAATTATCTTTGATTAAGGGAAGCGTTCCATAAGATTGAGATACATTTTATACTTGCAACCTTTATAAAAAAAAAACATGGCTTTGGGACAAACGTTACAAGTTGGATACAAACGTTATATAACAATATACAATCCAAAATACAAATCAACGGGGATCAAACTGCACCATTCGACATTACCAGATCTGTAAGACGACAGTCCCTCGTGTCAATGTTGTTATATATAACTGAAATCGAAACACTAAACAGAACAATGCAAAATGATAATGATATAACAGGAATAAACATTCCGAACTACAGAGACGAAATAAAAACATTCGTACATGCTGATGACCTGTCGAACTTTATAACAAAACTTGAATCGTATAAAAACCTTATGAAACAATTCAACAATGTTAGTAAAGATTCAAGTTCAGATATCAGTCAGGAAAAATAGAGGTCCTCCTAATTGGCAATTGGAAAAAAAAATAACATCCAACCACAGCCAGAAAAAAAATTAAACACCATATTAAAGTCCTAGGAATTTACCTAGGCAGAAACCAGAAATATGTTAAATATAAATAAAATAATAAATAAAATAAACAAGCATAAAACAGTCTGGAATGTCAGAAATCTCACCGTCCTAAAAAAATACAAATAACCGATACATACCTTTTGAATTCAATATGGAACGAATTTATGATAATTAGTCTTTAAACTTTATTACAAAAAAAGACGGAATCTGCAATCTATACCTTCATATGGAACAAGATATTCAATATCTCTCGCTTCACATTACGAAAAGAAAAAGATAGAGGAGGGATGTACATCCCAAATCTTAAAGTCAAACAAACAGCAAACTACCTTGACAAATTAAATAAACGTCAATATCTGCCAAAGCACCCATGGCAAGGTATATAGACCTACTGGTTTGGATTTTTAATGCCGCATAAAAAATATATTTACAATAATAATAACACAGCCAAAAGATTGGTACCACCCAGAATCAACTGCAGACAAACCCAAGCCTTAAAAGAATACAGATCACAGGGCAGAATATGGAGTACTAAAAACTCAGCTGAAATTTATGTTTTAATAATACATCCCAAATTACCATCCAATAAAATAGAAATAAACAACCAGCACTTTAACTGGACCACAATATGGAAAAATTGGACAAAACTCAAAACCCAAAAGAAATAACCCAAATTTATGAGTATCTTCATGACGCCTGGTGGACTGGGGAAATGGCTTTTAAAAGAAAAGTCATAAAAAAAACCTCCCCACGTGCCTCTTATGTAAAGCTGTATTGACAATAAAAACCGTCTGATATTAACATACGAAGTACTACATGTAGATGACAAAATAAAAGAAATTAGGAAAGAAATAAGAAAACAACAGGTACTTTTTACCATAATTTTGCTATTATATACAGAGAATATAAACAATTAAAAGGTACACCAGGAAATAATTAAATTTATACTTTTTGTGATTGGAAAAAGAAAACAATCGATATGGATACAAGTGAAATAATTAAAATTCTAACAAACCATACAATCGTGCCCTGTCAAATAAACACACCTATCTAATAACACTTTACTAAAGAAACATAAATGTACAGAAAGACGATTGTGCACACACGGTCAGAACCAGATACATAATAAACAGACATACCAATCAAAAGAACGTGACTGAAAATAAAACAGACTCACTTTTAGGCACCCATGGAAGGTAAAATACGGTAAAAAAATAGACACTCATGACAGCCAGACGCCTATGTAGGCTAAAAGGAAAACCCCAAAAACACTAACACAAATAAAAAAAATTCAAATCAACACAGGAACTGGAGAGCCGAAAGGGCAAGCTTAATAAGCACCAATACCAACAAACAAACAAAACAAAAGAAACAACAAAACATCAACAACAAAACCAACAAAGAAAAATAAGATTTGAGCCGTTAAAGTAAAACACAATCAAAATACAAACATAATGTATTTAATACATTAAATGGCTAGCATAAAAGGCATCAGTATAAATAGAGAACAACAAAAGGAAAATTACTCAAAATACCAACAAAAACCAAATAGAGAGTTAAAACCGACTAGCTCATATAAATGTATTCGACACTCACGAATTCCTCTACGGTGAAAGAAAGCGCCTGACATAACCAGATAGTAGATCGACACGTGACACATTATCAGCGCAAGCAAATACTATACCGTACCCACCCATACAACAGCAGCCCAAATAAAGGAAACGTCTCCAAAGGAAAAAGAAAAACGGGGGACCATCCGATGGAAGCATAAAACACTTTCCCACTAATAAATAATCAATAATAACATACCGCATCTATAATTAGAATGTACCGAGTCACCATAATTCTATATGCATAACTATGTAAGACTCCTCTGATAAAACAAACAAAACTATAACTCCTTTTTCGGAGAAATAATTTAATGTATAGGTTTTTTTTCAATGAAAGCCCTCTACATATTAATTTATAGACAGTATATTTTACATATTAATTTATAGACAGTATATTTTACATATTAATTTATAGACAGTCTATATTTTACATATCAATTTATAGACAGTCTATATTTTACATATTTTTTCAATGGAAAACTACATCTCTTATGTTTTCTTTATCTTAGCAAAGGGATCTCCGATCCAGTGCCGTAAGGAGCAAATTAAAAGATCGGAAACAAGATAGGGCTAAGGTCCTTACATTAAAAAACTTAATGTCCCAAATACACCTCTAACATTTTTGTCTGAAGGTTTCTCTTTTATATAGTTACTGTAATTAGTGTTAGTGCCAGTCTCCGATAGGATTAATCTTTGATGTTATAAATACATAAACTTTATTATATAAAATCTTTATTTCATAAATTAAGTTAAAACCTTAGCAACCGGTCGTAACACTATAGAAGATATAAATGTTTAAACTTGAGATGATTAGTCTCAGATATAAAGCAAACTAATTCATGAGTTTAGAAAATAAAGAAAATTAATCGAATTTTAATCAAATTCTTTATGAAAATTTTAAATGATAAAAAGATTAAGTCATGTGTGTTTAAGATTCGTTCACTTTGTTTCGTGTTTATTGATGCAAAATATGATGAGAATATATCGATGGGTTTAGGAAAAACAAACCAATGAAAACGAAAATAAATATTGAAAACATAAATCAAATTTATATGACGATGAAATTTACCTGATAGTCAAAGGGGCAAGCTAGTGCATCGCATCATGACTTGTTTTGCGCATTTTAATGACACATCTATCATGTCGTTTACAAATCTCCAAAATCATTCAGCAATACCTTGAAATAACATTTCTATGACTGAGGTCTTAAAACTAGTTATAGATAATATCTTAAAATTAGTTGTCATGGATTCATATTAATTGAACCAGTAATTTTCATATTCTATCTAGGTAGTTAGGAAATATGTGTAAATTAAATAATTTACATTATCGAATGAAATGTCTCATTATTAATCTTCGAGAGATGTACTTTGCGTTAAATAACTCACTATGCACGTGTGAGATATTACTTTGCATTAAACAACTTATTATCCATATACAAAGGAAGCATGATATAATTTACTATTCACTAGCAAGACAAGTATTTTTCGTGATATAGCTCAGTTATTACAGAATATTAATACATATATTATATTTATTTAACAGAACCAGCCGGGCAACACATTTGAGAATAAACATTTTATAATGAAGAGTTGCGAAAAACATTTGTAAGTGTACTATTATATTAATATATTATCTTACCAACTGTATTGAAAGTATGTCGTTACAAGTTTAAGAAAGCAGCATATACAACGTACATTGAAAACAGGTCATGACAATTATAATAAAGTAGCATATTTAAAACGTTGGTCATTAGAACCATAAGCCAATATAAGAATCAAAAGTTCTTGAAATTTATTTTTATTATTATTATTATTATTATTATTATTATTATTATTATTATTATTATTATTATTATTGTTGTTGTTATTATTATTATTATTAATAATATTATTTTTATTTTTATTAGTATTTTTATTATTATTATTACTATTGTAATTATTATTAATAGTATTATTATTGTTAATATTATTATTATCAGTAGTAGTAGTAGTAGTTGTAGTAGTACTATTAAATTATTATTATTGTTAATATTATTATTTTTACTTGTATTAATATTTGTATTATTATTAATATTTTTTAAAATTATTTTTAATTTATTATATTATTATTATTATTATTATTATTATTATTATTATTATTATTATTATTATTATTCCTGTGTGATCAGGATCTTTAACTTAGACTTTTAAAAAAAAAATCATTCATATCGCTACGATGTCTGCAGTTTAGCAGGTCAGCGTGATTTCTAGCACTGGGACATCATGCTACAGACATGTAGCATAATGTCCCACCCAGTTTCATTATCCTTACACCAGACCGACCAGTCCTAACACTAAACCCTTCATACTGAGTGCCAAGTGAGGCATCTGTTGGTGCCATTTTTGTAATTCTTTTGTGTGACTTTGCCGAGGTTCGAACCCGTAACCTCCCGCTTCCATGCGTACGCTCTAACGACTAGGCCACTGGAGCAGTTTATTATTATTATACTTATTATTGTCATTTCAATCGAAGATGGTATTCTTTTTTTATCGCTATTATTTAATTGTTCTTGTCAATTTTTATTTTCTCTCTCATCCGTTACGATTTCAAGGCTGATGCGTACACTATCTAGCCATAGTGCGATTTAGCTTGAAAATCCTGCATAACCCGAGTAAGACCGTCAAGGAATTGTTACATTTGCTCCTGATGTATCTAATTAGTCAAACATTTTTAGTTTCAAATTTAAGCCATAACTACTTAAATTCGTTCACACCAGGGACAAGATAACAGTCAATATAGAGCTTTCCATCAGCACAAACTCTCTGTAATCTGAAGAAGTGCATATTATCAGGTTTACATGGCAACTCCCTGTCGATCATCACTGTAAATTAATATTATTGGAATTATACACTCGTGACTCCTTGTTTAGCATCACTGTACATTAGTATTATCAGAATTGTAGACTCAAGCAGCTCCCTGTCGAACATTACTGTACATTAGTATTATCGGAATTATAGACTCATACAATTTCCTGTAGATCAACGCTGTACATTAATATTATCAGACTTATTCACTCATGCAACTCCTTTACGACCATCACTGTGCATTACTATTATCGGACGTATATACTCATGCAAGTTCCATTCGAGCATCACTGTACATTAGTATTGAAAAGATAATAACAGACTATTGTGAACAGTTTATGTTAAATTAATTTTCATAAGCACTATCCCACTTGAAAGTCTCATCAACAAATTTGAATAAACATATAATCAATATACTAATAATATTGGGCAAATATAAATGTTTTCTGCGGAAGAATATATTTGGGTTACCAATAAATAGATTGTTGGCACAAAAAAGGTAAGACAAACGTAGAAAGAAAAAAAAACAACAACAAAACAAAAACAAAACAGTAAGCACTGAAGTACATAAGCTCATGCATAAAATATTAGTTTCCGGTCCTGATGACCCTCAAAATATGAAGGTCCTTCTTCTGGTAACACATTAGAAGGAACTTATCGGCATTTTCATCATAACACATTGCTCTAGGATTCTTAGGGATTCCATTTATGATAAATGTGTTAATCTCGCCGTCTGACGAAATGTGAACAATATTAAGAGAGCTGACTCCCACCACGTATATATTGTCATCACCATCCACAGCAACACTCAAAGGATTCTTCAAACCATCATGTTTTGAAGTAAACTATTTCTTCCCATCCAGACCAAAGCAATGAACAGCATTGTCTGTAAACACAGATATGTACATTCGCGTTTTGGATGCGTTTAGAGCCAGATAGATCTGGCTTGTACCTCTACCTTCAAACTCGTGATATACTTTTTCGTTTACCTCTACAGTAATAAGACTCTAGTAATACATCTTGCCGTCGTCACATGGTCCCGACACGATCATATCCTCTTGGTTGACAGAGACTATCCCATAACATTTATGTTCGTTTGCGATACTTACTGCTGGTGATATGCTTTTGTAAGTGACAACTGAAAACTGTATTCGTTTCTGGTAAGGTATCGTTACAGATACTACACATTTCATGCAACGCAAATGTTCACTGGCTTTTCCGGTAAAGTGCAGCCTGCAACGTAGACAAGCGATGTGTATAATAGAATACTTCAACTGTTGTCAAAATCTACTAGGATAACATATTGATGATTGATAAAAATGAAATCTGTAAAACGTGTAACACATTCGCTTCAAAGCTTCTGAGTGGTCTACCAGTTGTCGTGTCTGTATATTCCCTTCTCCATTTAGGCTCAGCAATGTCATCACAGGGCATGGAAGAAACATCCTTCACTTGCGGACTGATCTTTAAGTGAAAAGTCAATATATCAGTCATTGAACATTGTTCTTCTATTTTTGTTGTTGTCAAGGAATGTTGTTCCATGATCTTCTTGACAAGCAGAAAAATTTGGGATC
The DNA here is from genome assembly GCA_029339505.1 of Unio delphinus. Lineage (NCBI taxonomy): Eukaryota > Metazoa > Mollusca > Bivalvia > Unionida > Unionidae > Unio > Unio delphinus. The sequence goes on from JAQISU010000361.1 coordinate 3,591,864, forward strand.
GTGTCGCAAATTTGCCAATTGAATAAACAATTTTATGCAATTTCCACCTCTTCTGAAACTTGAAGTGGGGACACCTAACGAGGCATTTCGGATGGTGTGTATGGGATAGTGGATAGTATAAGTTTTGTAATAGTATAGTATATTTTTTCATTTTCATCTTTTTACACAATGCAACTTTCATCAGGTAAATAGTGTGGGATTTTAGGTGATGTGATGGATAGAATGTTTGTGAGATTTAGTTCTTCGTTTATACACCACCCCTTTCTTATTTAGTGTGAGTGAGTTATTTAAGATTTAACTATATAAGATGTTTTGATTTATATGTATGGGACAGTCGGTGGTATAGGTGATGTGATAGAAAGTATGCTTTTGAAATTGTATCCCTTTATTTTCACACCACCTATTTCTTCTGATTCTAGATGTGGGAAATATGAGACGGCACGAAACATTTTGATACTGCGTATTTGGGTGTCAGTATATAGTTAGTCCAAGCTAAATTCTAGTAGACCCTAATAACTTCTCGATTTTCGTCTCTTTATGCGTTTTATATTTAGTCAGCAATTATCTTGTGTTAAACTCCAATCGGCCCATATCAGCAATTCATAGTTATTCAAAATGGGATTCTGGATATTATATTTGATGTGCTAGTTATATTTTGAGGTTATATAGTAGCAAGCGTGCATGCATCCACACTCGAATCTGGAATACTGTTCATCACGTATTAACTGATGTCATTATCATGACACAGCTATTTGAGAAAAAAGAATTTGTGGAGAGACAGGGCAGTCTGAAGAGATTCTTACTATATGGCTTCGCTGTGAAAAGAGATATTACTCCAATACTGCTTTCTATTTCCTGGCTGTGGTGTGCTTGTTTCTTTGTTTGTTTGTCTTTGTCAACTAAAACTTAACACCATTTTTACCATTACCTTTATATGATTCCAAGCAGCAGAGAGGGTGAATCCTATATCTCTAATTAGGTTAGATTTCAAGCAAATAATTTTAGAGCGCTGTTTGTCAAAATAAGGCGTAACAATTTTAGAGCTCTGTTTGTCAAATTAAGACCTTCTCAAAACCGATAAAAATGTCCAAAAACAACACTAAGGCTAGTTACGAAACTGAAACACAGACGCGTATTTGTTGTCGTGGTTTTGTTAGTTCTTACCAATTAAATCATATGATGTAACAATAATGGCAGGCGAATCGTTAACAACTAAACTAGCTCGAGAGCAATTAGAGGCAATAAAGAAATTTATCCCCATGAGAGATTCTGTCAGACAAAAACTTTAACAGCGGCAGAAAGCTCAAGTCGATTTTTGCAATAGGTGCTGCACATTTATTAAAACCTGTTACTACGGTTACTGAGAAGGCTTTATTGGGAGATATTAAAGATGAAGAACGAGGAAAGACAGTTATTCTTCCCGAACTTTAAAAAATAGCAAAACGAGCCAAGCAAACAAAAAAGATTCTACGAGATCTTCCAGCTGATATAAGAGATGCACGACCACCGCCTGTTGACGAGGGAATACTTAAAGATATTCGTACTGGAATTGCTTATGTGAAAAAAGAACTTCTTGCGCATAAACCCAAACCAATAAAGGAAATATTGAACTAATAGCCAGATTTAAAAAAGGTTGTTATTGAAAGGATCAGAGAAATTGAGGAATATAAATTACCCGCTTGAACACTAGCAAGTCTGGAACATAAAGAGAAAATTTTAGAACCAAAATACGCTACTATAAACGATAGTAATTTTATTAAATGGGTATATTGTGTATATTATTATAAAAACAAGCCAGAAATGATGTTGAGAAATTTGTAAATTTGTAGTGAATTAAGACTTAATAAAGGAAACATATCACAACCTCCACCGCTTTATTCGCCGCCTCAGCAACTCAAAGAAAAAAAATGATTTTTTTTAGCAAGTTTGGAATTTGGACCTGAAGAAGAATCTGATGACACCCAAGGCTCAACTGGTGAAAAATTCGCAACTGGATTTTCTCATTCTGGAACCCATGGCAGTGGTCTTGTTTCCTGCTTTAGCTAATAATATTCTCTCTGACATAGCACGATTAGAAATTGTAATGGGGAGGGGGTGTAAACGAGCTTGAAATAACTCACCGGAAATAATTGATGAAGCCGCTGATACTTACCGACTAATGTTTGAAGGTTGTATCATGGATTTCGGTGTATATCGAAAATTTATCGATGAACTCGTTGATGACTACAACAGTGACTAATGTCACCGGTAATTCATTGTCCTTGACAATTAGTCATGCGATTAGATACATAAATAATTAGATAAGATGATCATACACTACAACCGCAACAAACCAACCATGCCCTACGTAGTAAATTCACGATTACCTCATTATAAGATGTATTATGGAGATGGTCTCGGTGATGTTGTTCAAGGGTTATTTGCATGGATGGCTCCAAAAATAGCACCAATTGCAAAACAATTATCGATGAAAGCAATTGATGTTATTCATGATAAGGATATTAGCGCTGTTGGTGATGTTGCCGGTAAAGCATTTTCCGCGGCCAAGGAAAACCTAATCACGCTGATTCGACAAAGAAAAATACCACCACCTGGAAAACTACCATCTATGAGAATTGTGCCTGCGAGTGTTAATAAAATATTAATAAAAGCGGTGGATCAAAAGAATTTGATGCTCAAGGGAATATGACTGCAAATATGATAGCGGAAAATGGTTTGAAGTCCCGTGAGAGATCGCGATTTAGACCGAGAAATATATAATACAATGTTTAAATCTTCACCCTACTCAGCATTGGATATGAATTCCCCAGTGCACAAAGATGATTCTCTAAATAATTATCAATTTTATCCGTATAACGCAATACAACCAAATCAATTAGGGAGAATCGAACTTCAAGTTCATGATACGAGTAAATAGTATCTACCCATGGAAGCATTTATTGAAGTAGAAGGAGAACTTGTGCAAAATGTTGATGCTAATACGTCATATGACGCCAATCTCCGAGTTGGTTTCGTCAATGAAGGTATTATGGCATTATTTAGTAGCGCGATATATATGACTGATAATAGAGAGATTGAATCTATTCAGAATAATGTTGGTATCGTTACAACAATAGTGGGATTAGCGAGATGTTTAAATGATTATACAAGATCGGCTGGACAATCTATGATGATCGCTAAGGATGTTAATGATCACGCTGAACATAATAATATAATATAATAATATATTCAATTATGGACACCAGTAGCTACTGCATCTGATCCACAACCAGTCGACGTTGAATATGAAGATAGACCAGCTGCTGCTTTTGATGTTATAAAAGATAATAATCCTAATTACAACCTAGGATTTGCAACACGCGTATCAGTGTTGCGTGGAGCGCGTAGATTAGTTTCATGCGCGATTCCACTGCATCATATATTTGGATTTTGTAGAAATATTAGAAAAGTTATCTTTGGAGCTAAACACACAGTTGTCCTCATGCAAAAGGGTGATGATAATGATGCAATCTGGCGAAATGCTGCTGTTCGTGTCGGTAAAGTAAATATAACAAAACTTACATTATGAATGCCAACAATGACTCATCAATCGTCGCAAATCAAACATTACTATCATTTATGAGTGTAGGTGGTAAGTCATTGTTGTCATGACTAACAATATCAACATCTATTCTACAGAGTGCCATTAATGGAAATTTTTCATGGCATGTTACATCAAACAGGGGAATTGCTGCGCCTCGACACATATTTATTGCATTCCCGAATGTTGCGAGATTAAATTCTCAACAGCGCAGCTATATGATATTTGATCAATTGGGGGTTAACCAATTCTCGTTCAGAATAAACGGTCAACGGGAACCATCTGAAAATATTTTACTTAATTACGACCAAAATCAAATGGCACGTGCATATCATCGTTTGCTGACATTTATGGCACGTGATCAAAATGTAGATACTGGTCTACAAATATCACAATTAGAATTTAGAACCCATTATCCGATTTATTACTTTTCACTTGAACATCTTGACTTAACTAGACAATCCGTCGTTGACGTATTCTTCGACGCTCGTGTAACCAATCATCCTGTTGGTGGTGGTGATTACAGAGCATTTTCCGTCATTCTCAATGATAAATCAATGCTACACGAAGGTGTTGGTTGACTAATGAGTATAGTTGATGAGCCAATAAAAAACATGTAGACATGTTGACAATTAGATCAATCTCATAATAAATAAAATGTCATATAGTCACGTTAGTGTTACTCTGACTCCTGGTCAGATTAAAACGTTGCAATCGGATTCAGCTATAAAATGTGGAACTACGATATAATTAAAACACAATCAGATGTCTGGTGGTCAGAATAAACAATCACTGACAACTCGTCAGATTAAACATTTCAATGATGCTAGCAAAGATAAAAAAGATGTTCCTGTTACTCTCTCTGCTGCCGCGATCAAAGACATGATTAAATCAGGTGATATATTTCCACTTCTCTATGCATTACCGGCTTTTATTGCCGCTGCCGCCCCCGTTGTTGAGAAAGCGGCCGATCTCGGAGCTGTTGGTACCGCCGTTTGCATGGCATTAAAGAAAGCTACCGGACAAGGATACAAAAATATAGACGATCCGTCAATGTAAAGGATCTAAAACTACCAGGAACTCCGTATTCATGGTACAGTGGAAACGGCCTGAGAATACCAGGGACAATTTACTAGCTCCTTTATCAAATTTTGATTTACTCGATGCTCCTAAAAATTAAGAATAAAAAACTTCAGAGGTGTTTTTGTGTGAAATCAATTACCCCAACAATCAAACATCTCTGAAACGGGTACCATTAATCTCAATAGCAGCACCAGACCTGTAACTCACTGGGTTGCGTACGCGGATGACCCACGTGGAATTGTTTCTTTTTATTTCTACGGGTTAGCACCACTTAAAGAATTTATGCGTTATATACATCAATTAAAAATTCCAAATTCCGATCTGGTACTCAACACTACCAACACAGAAAATGACCGACCCACCAATATGCAGCCAAGAAGTAATAAATGTACTTAACGTTATATCATCATCAACTAAACCACCCAATAAAACCGTACACAAATACACGAGAAATCGCTTTTTAGAGAGATCTTAAAATATAATGATTGATATTTACGGGAGAGCTCTTTCAAGCCTACAATACCCACCGGGGAAATATCTGCAACCAAAGTTGTAAAGAAACTAATAGAAGATGAGATATCCGAGATATTACATCTCGCAAATGTGGATCAAAACGAAATAGTCGTATTTCAAGACAAACAAGGGAAATTGAAAACGAGTAATGTTTCTCTGAATGATATTCTAGTTAAAATTAATGGATTAACCGAAAATTCCCTAGCGGCCATTCCAAGAATTATGATACTTAGAAACAGGAGAAGTAGATTCAGAGGGTAAAGATCACATCAAACATTCTCTACCCAGTGGCCAGAAAACGTGTCCAGGCAAAAACTTCCCTTCCTGGCCCATCCTTCTTAAATGTCGTGAAAAACAACCCGAAAACCATGAAGGACGCCGAAACACAGATGGATATACCCGATTCAACAACAAGTGCTAATATCCCCCACTACCAACCACAAAAAGAACAGCATCTACACAAACAACATTCAATAACACCCCAACAATGAAATCACTAAGAAATATACATAAATCACAAGCAATTAAGTAGCAAAAGGGGTCAGATGATCCCATCAAACTCTACAACAGGTTTAGAGACATAGAGAACATGGATGCAGAAGAAACTGCTCCATGTACGCAAGGTTGCTCCAAACCTACTAAAAACAAATACACTCCCGTATTACCTCCGGACAAATAACAACACAAATTGCCTTTGCGAATGGTCTAATCTAGCTCAACAGTCTCCACCTTAACATTATAATGAAGAACACCATCATGGAATTGTCGAGGACATAAAGCTAACTACAATGATATTCTTCTGCTTTTATATGACCCCGATAATGCATTACTATGTTTACAGGAAACATTCCTGAAAGAAATGGATAACATTACATTTAAAGACGTTTCCCTGTTTAACAATGACAGGGCCTCAGGAGGAGTCTCTGTTGGTGTAAACAATAGACAAAAGAAGGCCTACTTGGCTACGTTTGAAACTCTCTGTAAAACTAGACTAACTGAGGATTCAGCATTCAACGCTGTTAATCCTATACAACATTTTACTATTTTACTTCAGTTCTAGTCGCGATTGCAAAAGAATCTATTCAAAAGTCCTCACCAAACAGTAATAAAAACCAAAATCTTGGGTAACTAAGGATTGTAAAAAAGTCATTAGACAACGCCAAGAAGCATTAAAACATTTCAACGATCGTTCAACGCTCGCAAATATCGTATTACCCGGGCTAAAATTCGACGCACAAAGAATGTAAAAGTGCATGATGGAAGAAATATATTCCATCTTTAAACTCTCGTTCCTCAATTGAAACGTTCTGGGACACTATTCGAAAAATAAATGGAAAGAGAAAAAGCTATTCCTTCCGACACCTGAAAACAAACAATAACAATTTTAGTTAGAAACGTGACATAGCAAATATTCTTGCAGACAGTTTCACAAAAAACTCCTCGTCATCTAATTATTCCGAAGCCTTTCGAAGAATAAAAAATAAAAAAGTCACTTTTAAAAATCATATCCAATAACTCTGAAAGCAATAACCAGCTATTTTCACTATCGGTCCTTAGGGAGGCTTTAGACAAGGCCCAGGATACATCCGCTGGGCCTGATGAAGTACATTACTAGTTCTTGAAACACCTCCCAGAAGTATCACTAACATCTCTTCGGAAAGTCTTTGATGATTTATGGATTGCTGATATTGTACATAAGAATTAGAAAGAAGCAGCGGTAATGCCAATTCCCAAATTAGGTAAAGATAGCGGAGGTCCTAACAGCTATCGACCCATTGCACTGACAAGATGTGTTTGGAAAACAATAGAACGAATGATTAATTATCGGCTAGTATGGTACTTGGAAAGTAACAACTGAATATCTCCTTTCCAATGTGGCTTCCGTTCTGATGGTAGTACCAACGATCATCTGGTTAGACTGGAAACATTTATTCGCAATGCATGTATCAAGAAGGAACATTCAGTAGCAGTCTTCATTGATTTAGAAAAGGCACGTGACACAACATGGAAGTACGGGATACTAAATGACCTGCACGATCTGGGTCTAAAAGGCAGTCTGCCCTCTTTCATATCAAATTTTGAGAATACATAGTACGAGTGGGCTCTACCCTCTCAGATATACACGAGCAAGAGTTGGGTGTGCCCCAGGGTAGTATATTATATGTGATGCTATTACATATCAAAATCAATAGCATCACCAAGTGTTTAGCTCCCGGTGTCAATTATTCATTATACTTTGATGATGTTTCAATTTCTTATCGATAAAAGCACATGCATACAATTGAAAGACAACTGCAACAAAATGTCAACAAGATCCCAAATTGCGACAGTACTAATGGTTTCAAATTTTCAAACTTGAAAACAGTATCCATGCATTTCTGTCAGTTGCGAAGAAATCATAATGACCCTAAACTCACTCTTGACGAAACACTTATTCCAGTTGTTGAGGAAACAAAGTTTTTGGGGTATTATCTTCGACAGCAAACTGATTTTTATACCACACATCAAGAACTTAAAATCTAAATGCTTGAAATCTTTAGATCTACTTAAAGTAGTTGCGAACACTGACCGGGGTGCTGATCAAAAGTCATCCGCAATTCGTACACAACATTTATCTTCTCCAAACTAGACTATGGATGCGTTGTTTATAGTTCAACTAGGAAGTCATATTTAAAAATGCTTGACCCAATTCATCATCTGTGAATTAGACTCGCTCTGGGAGCATTGACGACATCTCCATGTGAAAGCCTTCTCGCGGAAGCGAATGAACCACCATTATCACATCGCAGAGAAATGCTTTCTGCACAGTACGCTCTCAAATTAACATTAAATCCTCTGAACCCTGCATTTTCGGCTGTTTTTCAACCCAAATAATAAACTTTATACGAAAACAAGCCAAATTCCATACCTTCATTTGGCATCAGAATATCATCCAGCATTGATAGGTGCAAAATTAATATTTCTACAATTCAGAAAACGTTTGTCTCGGAAACACCACCCGGGCTCCTTAAACAACCCACGGTGCTTTATACGTTACACGATGGGAACAAATCTGAGACAAACCCTTCCATCTTCCAGAACTCTTATCATGAAATCCTCACCAAATTTAGAAGCGTCACTAAAATTTATACGGATGGATCAAAAGATGAGGACAAGGCTGCTGCAGCTTTCGTTAGTGGAAAACACATAACAAAGGTTCGTTTGCCAAATTATGCGTCCATTTATTCAGCCGAAATCAGCGCCATAGACCTTGTTCTGAAATTTATTGAAAAGTAACGTATTTTAAATAGCATTATCTTCTGTGACTCTCTAACAATACTTTAGTTTATACACAACAGAAAAATGGAGAACCCATTATAAATCAATCTCCTCGTCAAAAATACGCAGCTTAGTACATCCTAAAATATAGTAGACTGTTGGTTGCCTAGCCATATTATTATTAAAGGTAATACAGAAGCAGATCGCGCTGCTAAAATGACTCTATCCCAAAAAACCTCTAATTTTAAATTACCGTTTACTGATTTTAAACCTTGTATCAAAGAGTACCTACATTGGAAGTGGCAGGTGTCATGGGATGATGCAGTCAATAACAAACTACATGCCATCAAACCATCCATGGGAGAATGGACTCCTTCCTACAGAACCATCCGTAGGGAGGAGGTAGTCATTGCAAGAATAAGAATTGGTCATATATACATAATGCCCATTTTAACCAATGATTCGAATTTTGCAAGTTCCATATTAGTATATTATACAGCAATTTTAGCGTAGCAGATATATGTAGTTGATTTATCTACATAAATAATAGCGCGTAGCATATATAGGTAATTTATTTATATACATAAATTATAGCGTGGCAGATATGTGTACTTGATTTTCTATATAAATTTCAGCTTATTACATTATGTTGATAATAATTGCTTCCAATTCAGATAAACACCTGACATGTAACATATTTGCTATCATAAATGCTTTAAAGATATCATAAGGTTTAATAAGAAAAAGCTTTTTTTACCTGCTAATTTTGAGCAGACAACGACGATATCAACGACAAATAAGTAAGCACCCATACGTGATGCTTTTAGTAAAATAAATTACCGATTAAACAAGATTATTCCAATCTGCCATATCTTTATCCAACACAATACACGTTTCTTTAAAATTGTTGTTTTTGTTTTTTTTTAAAATATACCTTTGGTCTATTTTAGGCAATTTATGTACGGATTCGGCAAAAATTTATTTATAAATGAAATTATTCGAGTGTGGCGTGGCTGTTATTTTCTAGAAATGGCATTACACTAGCACGGTCGTCAGACACCTCAAGGGAAACATATGCGTTGCAGATATTTCAATAGCCACACAAAAACATATGAATCATTGTTTGAAAAAATAGAATCCTAATGGCAGATTTCTTTGTTATCGTTAGCTTCACGATTAGGAGTATGTTTTCTTTGCATGCAAATCTGGACATTTATACCTACGTGGCGAAATTGATCATGCACGATGGTGCATTGGTTTGTTAGTGTCGGAGGAATCTGCAATGGACTCTAACATGTAAATTCATCTCAAAAAAGGTATTCCCCATTTTGTAAGAATGTCACGCTTATTTGTAAGTGCTACGATAGATTGCTAATGATAATATTTCGCTGCTTATAATTCTTGATTCTGAATCACAATATTACTTTTGAGTTACATCGACGATATGATACGTTTTCATCTTGTTTTTTTATTTCCAATTTTTGGCAGGTCACAAAATCGCTCATAATATTACTATTGTAACTTCTTGACGCTCCCCATCACAAATTAAAGCTTTATAAGAGGTGTTTGCTACTGCAAATTTTACGAATTTCACGACGGCAACTAGGCTATTACTACTTTAAAAGAAAAGAAATAGCCGCTTAAGAAAGATATAAAATGAGGAAATGAGGAGGGGGACAAATCAAATTGAATTATGTTTAGAATAGATAAGATCGGTTCGTTCAAACTTGACAATTACAACAAGTGTTGAACTGACCATAGCGGAGAGAGAGAGAGAGAGAGAGAGAGAGAGAGAGAGAGAGAGAGAGAGAGAGAGAGAGAGAGAGAGAGAGATGTATATTATTGTGATTCATGGAGTGAAATAAAGAACTAATCAAGTTATGACGCAAGGCTACTGGAACTAGTGCTTTGTATCTGTTCCATCCAAAAAAAGTGCGTTCACTCATAATCACTGGGTGATAGTGAAAATAGAGGAACAAAGATTTGAGATTAAAGAGGTACCACACGGAGACTGAAAAGATAAACGGAAGATTGCCCATAGGTTCCTGCAACTCGGCCTAGAGTTTATTCCCTATCCGTGGAAAACGACGAGAAAGAGGTTTCAGACAAGGAAGGAAAATAGGATAGAAAGAAAACGGAACAAACCGAATGGAAATAAATAGTTAAGACATGCCACTTACAACGCAACTGTGACAACGGTGTTCCACCTGACTGAACATTCGTAATCTGAACGGGTTCTCATGTAAAATTCAGGAACATACCATGCTGCTTGAAAGTGTATTAAGCGAGAGAGCATTTCATAACAAGAAAAAAAAAAGAATGAGTTGAAAAATATATATAACTGGATCACAGAAAGAGGATTGTGAGAACATATGACATCATACTTCTAGTATTCCTACGAAGTATGTCTCTGTAGACCTTTCTCTATTTACCTGTACCCTTTTTGTATTTCTCTGTAGGCCTTCTGTATTTACCGTACCCTTTTGTATTTCTCTGTACGCCTTCTGTATTTACCTGTACGCAGTTCCGCCTGTTGTGCAAATTCCTTATTTACTTCATTACATAATATGTTTGAGTGGGAAAAAGATTCGTATTTCTCTGAATGGAAATGAAAAGGTTATAATTTTCTAATTTTCAGAATCAATATTACACTAACGACAACATTTATCTTTCTTACATCAATACTGGTAGGTGTATAGTCCGGTGAAACTCAAATATTTACAATCAATTCAAGAGAAAAATTCACTCACATTCAAATCAATACATTCCCAAATATATTTGTTGAATGCTCAAACAACCTGCATATTTACCTAGTAGTGTAATTTAATCTGACCAGTTATATCATGTCTGAATCAATCGAAGGTTATTGTTTACAAGTAACAAGGTCGTATTAGGTCCCTTGATTGTTATATGATAGAGACGCGTATCTACTCAATATTGAAATTAATGACCATGCTTCTCGCAGCTTTTTGGATAATTAGTTGCTAGGTTAATGCAATTAGTTAAAACTGGTCGATTGAGTTTTTAATTTTATATAACAAACAGTAGGTAGTTAAAGTTCAATAATTAGAACATAATGTTGTAGAAGCAAAACAGTTTGAAGAAAATTACAGTCGATTAGGTATGTCCTGGGGACGTATTTAGAATGAATTAATACACCACAATACCACAATAACAAGTAAAAGTACACCAGAAATTTTTTTTATTTAATATTAATTCACGAATACAATATGTTTGCTAATTTTGTAAGCTCAATATTTATATTATTGATTTATAGGTATTAAAAACACGTCTGATTTACCAAACATCACACTCAGGTTTTCAATGGAATCATTCGTGTCTAATTGCATTGACATAACGCATAGGCCAGTGACTACTAGCAATCGAATCAGACGAATAAACTGGCGCAATTTTCATAAAAATAACATTCGATCTGGCTTACCATTCGGTTCTCATTAACAAATGTTCAGCCTTCACGTTTTCTTCAAACGCAGTTGCCTGGTTCACGTCATTTCTCACTAATATACATCAGATTGATTGCACGGATAAATACACTTCCGAAACAAAGTAGGTGTTAAGTGGTGCTTCTCAAGGATCTATATTATGGCCTGTTCTTTTCTAATGTTTATCAATAACTTAGCCTTATATCCAGTGCACTCTAAACGAAACACATCCGGTCTTGAATTGATAAACTCTAGATATGACAGCCCGAATAATACAGCAACTTCTTATATATATATATATGACTATCTCAATGGTTTTGTTTTCACGTCTGCAGTGACGATCCATACAGAAACGTTGTTTTATTTGTTTTTAAATTAGGATATATAAGTCTTTAAATGATCTTTCTTTGGATTATATCTCTAACCTAACTAAACCAAGGTCACGAAATACTAAGTGTAATATCCGATCGAACGTGGTCTAAAACTAACCATCGGCATTGTATGGCATTCCTTTCCTCTGAGGATACGTAATTCACATTACCTTGTTTCATTTAAAATATTCTTAATGATATTCTTTTTCGAATTCAATACTAAAGCCCCTGGATAGAGCACGTTATCATTATGTTCATAATAATATGTCCATGTCTTATTCGATAATACGTATAAGCGACTTAGGTTATACTGAAATATATGTAACTGTGTATATAATATTGTCCATATATGTACCTGGTTCCAAGCATTGTCACATAATTTCATTGCTTTTAAATATGTGTGAATACTTATGCGACGATGCCATAGTATATATATATATATATATATATATATATATATATATATATATATATATATATATATATATATATATATATATATATATATATATCTGTGTGTGTGTGTGTGTGTTTTTTTTTGTTGTTTCTCTTTTAACTTATATATATATAACTTATAACTTATATATATATATATATATATATATATATATATATATATATATATATATATATATATATATATATATATATATATATATTCTCTTTTAACTTTATCATAAACCTTCTGTCACGTTTTAGAAGAAACCAGATGTTAACATGGGTATGTTAAACCCTGAGGCTACTATTTCTCGCCGACAAAATGTTTGAGGCGGCCATCCCGTTAATTGATATATCAATAAACTAGAGACACGCGGTTTATTTTGCTAAAGTCAGTGGCGTAACATTGTTCACGGGTAAGTGACGATTTCTTGTTTGGAACAAGGAATCGTCAAATTGTATCGTAAACATCATTGACACACAGTTGGGAGGGGCGATGTCTGATCATTAAGAACCATGCTCCAATCGGAATTGAGTTAGGTGTGCCAGACATTAGAATCTTAACTTTAAATATATCATCTTGGGAACCAAAACGTTGGAAGTATTACAATTACAAGCCCCCCCCCCCCTCCCCAGTGTTGTTATATCTGAGACGCCTGGGTTTAACATCTAAAAACAAAGGCTTGTAATGGTTGTGAAATTTCTTGAAAGTAATTTAGATTTGATTTCTTTATTTCTTTATTCAAACTTAATTGTGTTATGGAGGCGAATTTGCAGTCTAGCTCGGTTGCAGAAAATTAGTCCTAGTTTCGATTGTCATTTTTATTTCGGCTTCCAATCAGCACTAATCGATTGTTTATAGAACAGTATTACAAGTATAACATATTGACTGATTAATTGATTGATTGATTGTTTTTTTAACGGCGCACCAGCACTTTTAGGCTTTATAGCGGCATACATTATGTTACAAGTATACACGTATAAATATGGTAATATGTTTCATATCGACCAGCGATATAAAAACCCAAATAGTTCTACATAAAGCGGTAAAATTGTAACAGTCAAATATAAAAGCTCCCTGATTAATGGGAAATGTAAATGGTGTACGTTAATGAGGACACATGACAAGATGTTGAAAATAAGAGGAGGTATTTACATTAGATAAAAATGCTCTAGGTGATGCTATACAATTTATAGTTTAAAACAAAGTTAACTTCTTTCAGGAAATCTAAAATACAAGTGATATGTATAGTATCAAAAAGATCCTTCATGTCATGTACATTATAGTATTATCACGCTTAAGTTGCAGGTCTGAACACTCTGTCACGAAGTGCTTAACAGTGAATGGTTCATTGCATGCAACGCAGTCTGGTGGATCTTCACCTCTTAGCATGTGGGAGTGGGTTATGTATTTATGACCAATTCTGATTCTTGCATTTAATACTTCCTCCCTAAAAATGGTTCTGTAGGAAGGAGTCAATTCTCCCAGTGTTGGTTTAATCGCGTGAAGTTTGTTATTCACTGCATCATTCCACGATATCTGGCACTTCTGGCGTAGAAACTCTTTTATTCGAGGTTTAAAATCAGTAAAAGGTATTTTAAAATCAGATGGTTCTTGGGATAAAGCCATTTTACCAGCGCGATCTGCGTCTTCATTATCTTTAATACCAATATGGCCAGGTAACCAACATTATACTATATTGTAGGAGATACTAACCTCCGTATTTTTGATGAAGTGAATGAATAATAATTGATAATAATAATCCATTGTTCTATTATATAGTGACTGAAGCAATGATAGCGAGTTGCAAAAGAAAATGAAGTTTAAAATACGTTTCTTTCGATAAATGCCAGAGTAAGGTCTATTGCTCTCATTTCGGCTGAAGAAATGGACCCATCGTTGGCAAACGAACTTTTGTTATGTATTTGCCACTAACGAAGGCTGCAGCAGCCTTTTCCCCATCCTTTGATTCATCAGTATATATTCTGTCACCCAATGGCTAGTATACACATAATATCAATACTTGGAGAAAAATGTGTTGGTTTACAAAGTACATCTTCTATAAAACAGTTTTTTCTGACATGTGCAATACAAGTCCATGATGTAACTAGCCAGTAATAATCTAATAGAACCTAATAATATGATACACCAATGTTTCTGAATAATGTACATTTTCATTAAGTTTGTATGACTGTAGAAGGATAGTTGATGAGGTATATACAAAGAGTGAATGTGAATAGGATAACTGCAAAGCAACCTATAATAATAATAATAATAATAATAATAATAATAATAATAATAATAATAATAATAATAATAATAATAATAATTATAAAAATAATAATGAGGACTTTGTATAGCGCCTAATCTTTAGAAGCTCTAAGAGCTTTACAACATTTATAACGATAGCATTACATAAAAACCAGAACAAAAATAAACACCATGAAATTGGAAAACCAAAAATGCTTAACATATTTAAGGTAGGAAACACATTTAGGTCTTTAAGTTTGTTCTCGCAGTCAAAAAAGGTAATTTTTAAGAGCACGCTAGAAAGGGATCACTGTCTTTGTGTCTAATTTCAATGGGCAATTCGTTCCATTTTGTTGAGCCTGGTATTCAAACGAGCGTTGTCCATATGAATACATTTTAATATAGTGGGAAAAATGAAAATACGATTGTCCGCAAAGGAGCGTAAGTATCTTGGAGATCTATACACATGGGTGAGGCCGGATAGGTATGTTGGATTAGAGTACGAAAGTAAAATATAAATATAATATAGAACAAATATTGTGTTTTATTCTGGATCGACTGGATAGCCAGTGTATAGTACAGAGCAGTGGGGAGGTGTGCTCTGATCGTGGCACTCTAGCTGTGGCTTGAACTTCTTGAAAATTTCTGGAGTAGATCTTGAGACGAACCACACATAATTGAGTTACAATAGTCCAGTCTTGAAAGTACTAATGAACACATAAGTGTTTTAATGGCATCAACTGAAAGATATTTGCGAATGTAACTGATGCATCTTAGCTCAAGATATACAGCTTTGCGTATGCTCATGACATGTTGGTGCAATGTCAGAGTACTGTCCAGAGTAACATCTAGGTTTCGTGCTGACTGTGTGCATTTAATGTTGGTGTTGCTGATATGAATTGTTTAAGGTAAAGAATGTTAATAAGAAAGTCTTAGTGTTGTGATCAGAATGGCCTTAGTTGTATCAGCATTCATCTGCAGATTGTTACCTGTCATCCATGATTTCACATCAGAAATGCACCTCTCTACTCCATGGGTGGTAGCATCAACTTCAGTTGGGTGGCTAGACTTGTACATTCTTGAAGTGTAACTGCATGATGAACATATTGCTCTCTCTCGCCACACCAGACCTCTTTTCTCTTCATGTTTCAAGTCCCATGACAGAAACCCCTGACATTCTGGGTGTAGGCACTGGTGCTCTTGAAAAACAGTATTCCACATCTCAGCATTTTTTTCTGCATGAACCAATCGGTATGTGTTTTTCTCATCAGACCTGTTGATATAAATATAGAAAACAAGTTTCATGTTAGAAATGTAGTTTCAGATTTGAAACAAAATCTATTTATAAATGCAACATTGCTCTGCACATACTATCAAGTGATAGTACAGAATCATTTAGCTGTAAATTAGAGCTTGCTACTTGGTATGCCAAATCAATGTATATTACCTCCCCTTTGACTAGAATTGAGTGACTGAAGGTTTGATTTATTTCTCTTTTTTAAAATAATTTATGTACTTTATTCAGCTTTATATTGAAAAGTAAGTAATTTAAGAGTACCTGTAGTGGAAAGTAGCCATCATAATAATTTTTAGACTTTTTCAAACTTATTATGAGTTTGGGGTAAATATTGGTATAGTTTTATGCATTAGACAACTTTAATATGCAATTCAATTCTATTTCTTAAATTTACCAAGTAGTTTATGCAGTGATAAGTTATTTGTCTGAATATTGAATAGAAACATGGACTTACCCTGGCATCGCAATGTTTTCCACATATTGCTCCACCTCCAGCTTACTTCTTGGCTTGGGCCGAAGCGGTTTGTACATGGGCTTTCCATCGTCATCTTCAGTGTCAGCATTATATGAATTTTTTTATAGCTTTTTCAAAGTTGTCTCTTGTTGTCCTTATGTAATAGACCTCAAGTGGCTTTGTCTTTTGGGTTGATGTACATTTTTTCCCCTTGCTGTGGGGAACATTACCAGGCTTGAAGAAATGACTTTGTCTATTCTTTGCTTTCTTATCCTTTCCCATAGTTTTATGCTAAAAAGTATCACTCAGTTATTTAATTCTTCAGTATTATAATACTTATGGAACTTTCCTTTGGCTTTTATACCTTTTTATTAAGATTTGGGGGTGATGAATCACCTGTGTTGATAGTTTAAATAGTTTTAGAATGTCAGCATCTCTGGAGGCCTCATTGGGTGTGTCAGAGTCACAGAAGGATAATGACCTCTTATCATTTTGACCTGTCATGTGACACACTTATTGGTTTGGTGTGAATGATAGGAATCAGGGATGCACTGTATCTTATTTCTGTGAATGTCAGCAAGAAAAGAAATGCAATTTTGAAATTTAAAACATTTAAAACTTGTCTTATAGCCAGTGAGAGATGGAAAAACTAGGTGTCATGTAATTTTATACCCATGATGTCATATTTGCTTATGTCAGCATGTTTGTATTTATTTTGTGTAGCATGCATGCTATAGAAAGATAACACGAAGATACAAAGTCGGAATCTAATTTTTTTAATAACAAGAATAATGCACTAATAAGTACAATACAACACTTCAACATGTAATGCGGATGCAATTTTGCTATGTACAGTAGTATCACATAAAATGCAATTGCACTATTATTCATGCACCAGCATGGCCAGGTCTTTCTTACAATTATACTCTAATATCAATGAGTAAAATGCAACTTTTTCAAAAAAATTAAAATCTGGTTATAGGACACACGGTACTAATTATACGGAAGAGTTGTGAACCAGGCTAAAAATGGGTGAAGAAATAATAGAGTATATACGGCTTTGGTGGTCCATAATTGGTTAATAATGAAAATTAAAATTTTAGTAAAAATATTTTTTGAGAGCTTATCCTATCTGTAATTTTAAAAAAATATAGACAAAATTCTATTGATGCTATTGAAGTAAATTTAGAGGTTTCACCTATTAGTACTCAATAATGAAAGTAGCACCTGATTCATTTGGTGCAGAATCAATAACATGTGCTTCCTGCCAATTTATGTCAACAACATGCCGCGGGTCCTATGTTTTTCTACATTTAAAAACTTACATCAAGGTTAGTTGTGCATGGAAAAATATAGGTCTGATCATCAGCACCCAGAAATGTTAAGTTACTGAATTTTGAATATGACAGTGTTTCCATATGTTTACCATTGGAGTTGAATTAGTACCGTGTGTCCTTAACAAACAATCCCACTCCCTTGTTGTTTTCGCTATAAAGACATCCTGGGGCTATGTTACAAGGCGCTACGCAAAGTAAACAGGTCTTGGATAGAGTCCCAGAAAAACGCACACGCAGAACACGGACAGAAATACAATAACACGGGAATAATAATCTAACTAATATTCTCAACCTAACCGTCTAAAATAGAAAATTACCCTTTTAGTTTCGTCTACCTCTTTTCTGTTATGTTCATCTTTTTAAATAACCCCATAAAAGAGGGAAAAGTAATAAGAGTCCATATATAATAATATGACATGTCAATGGGTGATACAGTTTGAGCGAACATACCCATACAAAGGATACAAACACATATAAAACACTTCTATATTTTGTTTTTTTTGGGGGGAGGGGGCAAAGTAGGCGGCGAAGTTACTAGACGCGGATACAGTCATCGCATTCTTCACCTAATTATGTTCATGTGAAGAATAAATATTTCAGACTGCATATATAGACCATATATGGTATCATAATATCACTTCGTCAGTAGTCTGAATTTTTAATAAATGCACTGTATATGTGGGCAGAATGCTAATATTTTCTCCTGATATTCCTCTTAATAAGAAAACTAAAATATGAACAATCTTATTTCCAGGGACTATTTGAAATGTTACACAAAGTTTTAAATATCCAAATTAATATACAACACTACACCCTCCTGTAACAATAATAAACTGGCATAAACACACAGCACTCTCCGAAAGCCATTAGCGGGAGGAAGGTGACAATAGTCCACTCCTAAGAACCCTTACCCAGATTCGGTCCTTCGGGCCAGATTCTGGCCCTTTGGACCATATTTGTCGCTCTAGGCGCCACTCGCCCAGAGTCCAAGTTTCCCTTAGTATGTCACCTTTTGTTCACACGAGTTGTTCGAAGGTTCCATAACATTCTGTGCTGTTTCAGTGGGTTTGTCGAGAACTATTGACGGATATGGTCGACTTCATGTATATGGCACAGTTCTTTTCAATACATATGGAAAGGTAGTCCGAGTTTCCTCTGACCCTTTCCACCCCATTTTTTGATATTTGGACATTCATGTTGGGTGTAGGGTCAGAGCGCATTCCCTATCAAAAAGTTGGAATTCGCCGACACCGTCGAGTAGAAGATACATCGTTGCTGAAACTTGACCTGGATCTGGCCATTTGTATTCTTAGTCACGTGACTGCACAACTCTCGCAACCTACATGTCAATGACATCAGAGGTCATATTGTCACGTGCTATAGACAATAAACAAAGTTGTTGTACATATAATTTCAGAGGCGTAGCGATGATATTTTGCGCCCGGGGACGAACTTTAAAACTGGCGCCCCAGCGATCTTGTGACCGATTTATTATACTTGTTTACTTATTATAATGTAACGTTGCAAGCCTCATTTTTGCGCCCCTGTACCTTGGCGCCCGTGAACATATGTAACCCCACCTGCCCCCCCCCCCCAGCTACGCCTCTGTATAATTTGAACATTTTATATAGTAGCCGCTTAATGTTTCTAATTAAATATAATGCACAATTTATTCTAAACATATTGATTCTGTGATCAACGATCAGAAACGTGCCGGTATTGCAGATCGGTGGAGAAAACTATTTTCAAGAAATACCGAGCACGTGTCAGCGATGTTTTTGTTTGTAGCACGTGACACCTTGTACCTTGCAATGCTCTCTGCGTAATGAATTGGTTTTCCTCAAATTGTTGCAACATTTACATTTATTTTTACATTACATGTTTGGGAGCTTTATTTTTCTTCGTTTCTCTAAACAAAAATTACCTGACGCTCAGTTTTATGTTTTCCTACAGCAACACTAGGCATGTAGTATTGTTGATATCACTTAACAGTATGACCTCTGATGTCATGGACATGTAGATTGCGATATTTGTGCAGTCACGTGACTAAGAATACAAATGGCCAGATCCAAGTCAAATTTCAACAACGATGTATATTCGTCTCATCTGTCAGCAGATTAAAGACATAACTATTGCTATGTTCGTGATTTTTTAGAAAATAAATAATATTTTTATCGATTTCAGTCAGGTATATCTCGATGAAAGATCGTTTAAATTTGCTGGGCCGGCAATTAAACGGATACCCAATGCCGACACCAGACGGTGTCGTCGAATTCCAACTTTTTGACAGGGAATGCGCTCTGACCCTACACCCCAACATGAATGTCCAAATATCAAAAAATGACATGGAAAGGGTCAGAGGAAACTCGGACTAATGGAACGGATGGTGTAGCGCAGTAAAATTATTCGTCAAGGAAGTGAATTCAACGAGAAACAGACGAGTATATCATGTGATAAACTTTGCAAAAGGAACTATAGTAGATTTGTCTTTCTAATGTAATGCCACTCCCTATACATCTTTTCGGGCAGACACATGTATGCACACGTCTGGCAAAACCTTTCCTTATATTACCAAATATTAACGTATTTGCAAGTAATAAACAAACGGTCAATACAATTTACTGTACTTACCAAATCACATTTTTCGGTTAATATTTTGTTGAGAACAATAGCTACCAGCCCGATCAGCCATGTTTTCATGTGTAATATAACTTGCGACAAGCGGAGGAACGGAAACTGTCTAGACAGTAGTGTCAAGTGATTCTCAATGGTTGCGCAAGTTGAGCTGCAGTTGCGCTTATGCCCTAATAACAAGATTACTATAATATGTGATCTTTGGGAATGACAGTATGCAAAGTTAGTTTTGTTTGCTAAATAGGGCAGGATATGAATTCGCCTTATCGCTATCAATACATTTTAACTACATGAATTTATGGACAAAACGATGCACCTTGTTATCAAACCACGGTCGCATCATATTTTTATACGTTTTTACGTACGACATTCGGACCTGATTAGGAGTGTTTCACTAGCGAGAATACGTTGATTTTGTTGTTGTTGTTGTAGGTTTTAACGCCATTTTTAGCACACAATATGCTATACATGGCGGCCAGTGTTAATGGTGGAGGAAGAACCCGGAAAGAAACACCGACCCACGAGAAGCTATCGGCAAGCTTTCTCACATACAGACATTGGCCGAATCTGCGACTCAAAACCACGTAGACAGAGGTGAGATGGCACTGATCCGTAACGGAGAGCGCGTTAGACTATTCGGCCCTGCGATAATTAGTACGTTTTTTTCTCTAAGTTTCACGTTGCACCAAAAGAAAACCATTGGCGTGATGCCTGATTGAATGGATAAATGACAGTATGGGACTACGACCCTGTATAATATTTTAGAAAGCTGAATAAGGTGAATACCAGTCTGGTTTATGGTGATGCTAAATAAATGAAAGAAACATTATCTAGACAAATATAATCGTTTTCCTACCGATTGTACTTGTGCAAATGGCAAAATCAATTTGACTTGATCGACAAAGTAAAAATTGTCATAATTTCTCCATTCTTAAAATATCATAATGGAAAATGTGTCTTATTTTTATAACTAATGGATCATATAGAATGACATAGTAAAACTGTAACTATATCATCATTAGAAGCAAGATTTGAAAATAATACTGATGATGACACAAAGACTTAGTAGAGGAAAAGTCAGCATTTTCTCCTGCTCAGTATCAAACTGTATTAAACGAAGTGTGACACAATTTAAGAAGAAAACATAAAACAGTTCAAACAATATTCAGATAGTAACTGTCATTATGCTAAATAAAATTATCACTGTACATCCATCCCCACAGTCGGACTACTGTGGTCAACATAAATTATACTCATACGCAACGTATATGGAAATGTGCTGAAATAGTTCGCTGCATATATTAGACAATTATTAACAAATCAGATTCTTCTTCTTTATGTCCTTCCGCGCAGTGGGGCGCATAGGGCAACAAGCTTCCTCCAGTCATCTCGATCGGCAGCCTTAACCTCCGCTGCGTCTAAGTTGATATTGACGGCTCTCAGATCTTCTATAAATGTCCGTCGCCATGTCTTTCTCGGTCGTCCAATGCCTCGTTTCCCACGTGCTGGCGTCCACCACATCGCCGTCTTTGCGTGGCGCGTCTCGGCCATTCTCAGAACATGTCCCGCGAAACGTAATCTTCTTTCTGCGACCACTTCTCCCAGGCTTCGGGTGTTTGCTCTTCTGAGGATTTCCTCGTTAGTGATGTGGTCGTGGTAGGTGACACGAAGAATACGTCGCACACATCGCTGATGGAATACGTTCAGCCTGTTGACCAGCTTCTTCGTGCCTTTCCATGTCTCGCAGGCGTAAATGGCGGATGGGATGACGATAGTGTTGAAGAGGCGAAGTTTGGTGTTTGTGTGAATCGACCGACGTGTCCAAATTGGAGAAGACGTTGGAATACGGCCGCCGCTTTGCCAATTCGACATTTGATGTCTGTATCAGCTCCACTTTCCTTGTCGATGGTGCTTCCCAAGTAGGTGAACTGTTCGACTTGGCCGATGGTCTGGCCGCCTACGCTGACCCGCACAGGTGTCTTCCGGTTGACCGTCAGTGTCTTCGACTTTTCTGTGCTAATTCTTAGTCCAACTTTAGCCGCCTCCACCTCCAGGTTGGTGGTCATTTCCTGAAGAGATCTCGCATTCTCTGCCAGCAGCGTAATGTCGTCAGCAAAATCCAGATCTGTCAGGCGTGCCTTATCCTTCCACGTGATGCCATATTTCGGATGGTCCATCGCCCTTCTCATGACAAAATCTATTGCCAGAAGGAATAAGAAAGGCGAGAGTATGCATCCCTGACGGACTCTTGTCTCAATGCCAAAGAAGGGTGTGTGGCCAGCGTCCGTTCGTACGCAGCAGCTGGACTCGCGATAAAGATTCTTGAAGATGGCGATGAAACGAGGTGGAATGCCAAATGACCTTGCAATGAGCCACAGGGATTCACGGTGGACGCTATCAAAGGCCTTTTTGAAGTCGATGAAGTTGACGACAAGCGGCTTTTGGAATTCAGTGCATTGTTCGAGAATATTTCGGAGGGCGAATATTTGTTCACTGCACGACCGGCCGCTTCGAAATCCAGCCTGTTCTTTCCGCAGGGCCTGGTCCGCAGCGCGTTGCAGGCGTTTGAGGATGATAATGTAGAAGACCTTGCCAGGAACGGAGAGGAGAGTAATACCGCGCCAGTTGTTACAATCGGCCAGGTCGCCTTTCTTCGGTAGTTTGACGATCACTCCCTTTCTCCAGTCACTTGGCCCGCACTCGCTATTCCAGCAGTCATTAAGCAGTTTGGTGATCCTCTGCACGACAACATCTCCTCCTGCCTTCAGCATTTCTGTTGAGATTTGGTCGATGCCGGGCGCCTTATTGTTTTTGAGGCGTCGAATCGCTGCCATGACTTCGGCGGTATTGATGTCCTCCATATTCACATCCAAATTTGTAGGAGGTGGTGCATCGGTGAAGTCGAAAGTGGAAGGTGGCAGTGGCTGATTGAGTGTCTCACGGAAATGCTCCATCCAACGCTCATCTTGCTCTTCTTTGCTGGCAAGGACCTTGCCGTTTTTGTCTTTGATCGGAACGTTGGATCCACTTTTGGCCCCTGTAAGGTCCCTGACCACCCGGAACAAAGTCCTTGCATCTCCACGGTCTGCCGCTTTCTGGGCCTCGTCTCTTTTTCGCTCCAACCAATCCTTCCTGTCTATTTTACAACTCCGTTTGACCAATCGGTCCAGTGTTTGGTACTCCTGTGCCGTTTCTTCCTTTTCTTCTTCTGTTTTCGCCTGGTCTCGTTGGCGTTTCTTTAATTTCCTTTCGTCAATCAGCGCCCATGTGTCGTCAGTGATCCACTGCTTCCGTTGTGTGCCTCGTTTCCGTCCGACCACTCTCTCTGCTACCTTGGTAACGGTTTCTCTGAACTGCGTCCACTGCATTTCGATATTGTCCGAGTCCTCGAGCAGTTGAAATCGATTGGTCAGTTCGATCCGAAACTGTTCGGCGGTGGTTCTCTCTTTCAATTTTGCCGTGTTAAATGGTTTGGTGGCTGTCTTCATCTTCATCGATTTCAGTTTCAGCTTGATCGTGGCCACAAGGAGGCAGTGGTCGGATCCAACATCGGCCCCGCGGAAGACTCGCACATCGCGCAGTGCTGATCGCCACCGCTGGTTGATGCTGATGTAATCAATTTCATTTGAGGTGAAACCATCCGGTGATCGCCACGTCTTCTTGTGGATGGTCTTGTGTTCGAAGTACGTGTTGCCAATGCAGATATTGTTGATGCCGCAGAAGGATAGAAACCGATCACCGTTGTCACTCGTTGTTGTCGCTGACCCATGCGGACCTATCACCTCCTGCCATCCTCGTCGGTCACTATCAATTTGGGCGTTCATGTCCCAGAGGAGGATCTTGATGTCGTGGCTAGGGGCACTCGTGAACACATCTTGTAATTGACACATCTTGTAATTGTAATATTCAGGCCTAATTAAACGTTGATGTAATTTGCACCTACTGTGTTTAGAATATTTTGGAACACCATGTATACTCATTGATGTGATAGTAATTATCATCAAGGTTTTGATATATGACTTATATGTTACATACCTTTCGTTTCTAGTTCCAGAATCCCATCTTCGACTATACTGAAAATAGGATCTTGCAATCTTACAGTGGCCATCGTGTCCTTTCAGTGGAATGTCGATATAGACGAATTGACTCTAGGTGAAGTGATTTGTTAACCAAATACAATGATGATATTAGTAAGGCCCGGTCTGCAATATATAGATAGCAAACGTTCAATCTAAATCAAGGAATAGCTCCTGTTAGATGTAAAATGTATCGAAAGGATATCAGCTTGTATATCAAAGATCAATGTATTAGGCATAAATTAATATTTACAATTATAGAATACCAAAATTATAGGGGGTCTCGAGTTGACGAGTAGCCATTAGCCAATATCTCACATCTGTCTGCGTAGGTGTCGGGCTGGCTAATATGGATATGTGAGAAAACTGCATGTAAATTTACGTTGATCGAAATAATGTACCAAGCTTTTTAACCCACCATTTTATACAGGCCGCCATGTATCACCTACTTTGCTCTATATAGTGACAATGAACTGCAAATCGACAGCATCCAAAATAAGTCTAGAATATATGCATGGTTCACATACACTTATAGACACTGTATACAATTGCTTTGCGAACAAAGTGGGAAAGAGTATTCACACATTTGTCATTTGTCTTAGTTTATCTAGTAGACGTCAACTAAGGTCCTGATATGGCCGTATGTCTGTCGTCCGTCACCCTTCTTGCGGTTTGTTAATAAAAATAAATTTAGATGGTTCATTTATGAACAGGACCCGATCAACCTTGATGTATAACTTTTTCCATTGAGAATAGGACGTAGTTAATAATGGACGATGAAAAGAGCATACTTACCTGTACATTTCGTGGCTGAATGTACGAACACCCAGAGACTTTATTATCAGACTTGCATTTAAGGAGGAGTCCCTTACCTAGTGGCTCATTATTCCCCCTTGCCAAGCAAATTAAATGCCATACAAATATTGTTTTCATCTCAACAAATGAATGCACCAGAGTGCTTATCAAACACCGTCCTACACTCAAGTTTTGTTTAATTTCTGATATGCCATGCGTTTCATTACCATAAAACGAATTACTTCGACAGTACTGTCATTCCAATATCACTTTATAAAGTGACTAGATATGAATTCGGGTAATTGTAAACACGTATACGAGTTTAGGTAGGTCGATACTTGCACAATACGTTGAGATCGGGAAAATGATTATGTATTCGTCTAATTGGATTGATAATGGAACAATAAACTGATGCGAAATTAGTTCCATCTTCCCATGAACATTGGCTTTTAAATGATTATTTATTTTGTTAGAATGTTATCTGCAAAATAGATCGACCTGATAATATTTCTACATCGTGAACACATTCAATATGAATACGTATCTCTTCAGCTAGACCTATACATGCTTAATATATTGATCATACTGTAATCCCCTACCCCCAATGTGAACACAGGTAACGTAAATATGTAACTTGTATAAATATATAAAGACTGATACTTGCATAATTTGCAAAATATTCCTCAGAATACAAACTTCCTGAATTACACACCATCTACTTTCCCTGGGTTAACTCATGTTGCTGTCTGGTGTGTCCTGTCTTTCCCCGGCAAATATCATTGCTATTAACAAACAAGCCTCCGGTTAAAATATTTCAGAAGCGTATACGAACCTGCTAGATTATGCATAATTTACATTACCTGTCTGATTCCAGCTAGGTCACAAATACCTTACCTTATATGTCTCCTTGATGCAAACTTCATGGCCTTTTATGGGTATCAAATGTTGGATGTATGCACCCCGTATTTTTTGTTCAAAGAAATGCACGTACGCCTAGTTAATGTCATTTTTTCAGAAATAGAGGCTAAATTGAACAAGAATCCAAATGCTATCACAAAACTATAATTTTGCACTTATATATGTTAGTTTACTTATTTGATTTCAATAATTAAAACAACCGTGTTTGAAATTTTGTTTTTTGTTTTTTTTATTTGACATTATATTTCCAAAACACCCATGTTTGTATAAATATATTTAAGTTTATTTTTTTGACATTAGTAATGAAAAACTCCAAATTTTTGCATACATCGTTTTTTTAATTTAGTTATCTGAATTCAGGAACCCAAGTTCTTGTGCCGATATTATCTTTCTCTCAACTTGACATACAACAGATACGAGCTCAAATCCTCATTTGGCTCGTTTTTATTCTCCCCTTCCGACCAAATGATCAACCACCGTACTGTTGCCGCTGTTTCTATTATTAAATTCAAGTAAAAAATAGTCCAGTTGAAATCAATGATACGGTTAAATTTTAAAATTATCGAAGGGGTATCAGCTTGTGTATAAGAGACCAATGTCTTAGGCATAAATAAATCTTACTCCACCCATTAAACAGGCCGCCATGTTTAACTAGTCTTGTGCTATATAATGACAATAAATTTCAAAGCAGCAACATTCTAAATAAGTCTAGAATATAAGCAAAGCGCATGTACACCTAAAGTACAATATAGTATTACTTTGCAAACTAAGCGGGAAAGAGTATTTACGCATTTGTCTTAGTTTGCCTATTGGAAGTCAACTCAGTTCATGGTAGGGGTCCTGAGTGGCCGTGTGGTCTAAAGCGCCCTCCGTTGCGAATCATTGCCTTCTCACCTCTGTCTGCGTGGTTCGAGTCTCAGATTCGGCCAATGTGGGTATGTTAGAAAGCTTGCCAGTAGCTTTTCGTGGGTTGGTGGTTCTTTCCGAGGGTTCTTCCTCTATCTGATAAGAAACATGGTGACGTCGGACAACACATAGCTGGTGAAATATGGAAATATGACAATAGACAAACTCGTGGATTGAAAACAGGTAAAAACGTTCTGGTAGATAATTGTCGTCTAACACGATTGACATACCGCATCAACAGAGTGACACATACAGCTTGATTCAGCTTTTTTTTAAATTAAATACAGTATCGTATTAAACCAGTAAAAGATTTCATCTGAGGTTCTATTTTCTCATTATACTTGCGAGATAGATGTTGTGTCATGTATCTTCTATCTTCCTGAATTACACAACACATAATATTAAGGCTTGTCTTCACTGGACTAAATCCTGTTGCTGCCTGGTGTGTCATTTGCTTCCCCAGCAAATATCATTGCTATAAACAAACAAACCAATCCATGTAAAGTATTTCAGAAGCGCATAACAACCGGCTAGGTACGTACATGTTATATTACCTGTCTGATATGAACTAGGTAACACATACGTTACCTTACACGTCTCACTGATGCAAACTATTACTTCATGGTCTTTTATGGGTATCAAATGGTATATTGAATGTACCCCGTTCATGTGGTTTGTTCAAGCAAATACAAGGGGTTAATGCACATTATTTAGAATTAGAGGTTAAATTGAACAAGGATCCAAATGTCATCACAAAACTATAATTTTGAAATTATGCTTGTTAAGTTTTACTGATTTATTTCACTAATTAAAAACACCCGTGTTTGCAATCTTGTTTTACAGATTATTTGTTCTGACTTTTGTATGCCATAACTTCCATGTGTTTATAAATATATTTAAGTTTATTTATTTGACTTTAGTAATGCAAAATCCTCAAGGATTGCATCCATCGTTTTTAACTTTTTTTATCTGACTTCAGGAACCCAAGTTCTTGCAACGCTATTTTCTTTCTCTCTACTTGACAATCCAGCAATTACAACAAATACGAGATCAAATCTTCATTTTACCCGTTTTCCTTTTCCAACCAAACAATCCACAATTGTACTATTGTCGCTGTTTCTTTTATAGACTTCGTCACCTTTTGGCGCATTATCAAAAAGTATCCACAACTAGTAATGGTCAGTGTGTCTTTGTTTTTGTGACAATGATAGCGTTGAGGACTGAAACTTTACGGATAGTATCATGGTGATGATACTTAGCGATTATAGTGGTGGTGGTTGTTATAATGGCTGTGCATGAAATTATAAACATGCAATCAAGATTTGGTGTTTATACATGTACTTATTAGCAATTTCAAAGTAAGAAGGTGTGTCGATATCAGAATAATGTTGGACGACACATACCGGTGAAATATTGAGATAACAATATATCAATGTCAACATTGAAATCTGCATTTTAAAAGAACTGGTGTCGATTTAGTGGCCTAGTGTCATTAAGAGTGATATACATACCCTGATCATAATATATATTAGAAGCTTTGTCTTCTTATTTGCACAATACATTATCGCTTTGTGACGATAAACTATTTTATCCCAGTTAATGGCTCTATTTTCACTACATTCTTTTGAGTTAATAAAGTGACACAATTCCGTTTTGTTCCCGCCACGTTCGGAGTTGGATGGGGACGGAGTTCACGTTATTTAGGTATGTTATAATACCGCTGGGTCACAACACTATTTATTGCTCATGCATGAAGGAACTGGCTACTGTATGTTTACGTTCGACTCTATCAAGCCCTTCAGCGACTGGAAACGGGTGAAAGCAGCAGGTGTAAGATGGCACTGTAAGGCGCAGTCCCAATTCTACATGCAGGCGACTAATGACTTTGGCCGTCTGGTCTTGATTCGGAGACGACACCATCACTGAGTGACCAAGCAGCCATATATAGGGACAGCACTGCTTGCTCCACATCAAGAGGGGCCTATAAAAAGTGACATAACCAAAGCTCATCTCCTTACACCCAGTTGGCTTTCCGCAGCAAACGTGCATCTTCCAACACGGTCGAAACACAGCGGAAACACAAGGCATGCCCCGACTACTTCACATCGTGGGAAAAGACTAAGACTGGCTTGTTGGAACATCAGAACAACTCTAGACTCAACTGATAGTAACAGACCGGAACGACGCTCTGCATTAATCGCACACGAACTCTTTCGCCTTGGTATTGACATAGCTGAACTTTGTGAAGTCCACCTTTCAGAGAGAACTCGGCGCTGGATCCACCCTATACTGGTCCGGAAAACCAAAGACTGACAAACGACTTTCAGGAGTAGGTTTCATGTTCAAGGACTCAATCGCCACCAAGTTAACAAATATTTCGACTGGTCACACTAACCGCATCAAATCCATGCGTCTCCCGTTAGAGAACCAACAAGATGTCACACTCTAAAGTGTATATGCTCCAACACTCCAGGCAGATCCTTCTGAAAAGGAAACGAAATATCAAATGAATTGCTTAGGAGACAGACCTGAAGGTGGTTGTATAATGTCCATTATGTCTCATTAATATATACATTATTACAATACATTGATAGCATGGAATGTAAACGTTTTGAATACAGATGAGATTTAAATTGCACCATGGTCCGTGTATTGGAATGCAGTACCTTATTCGGTGTTTCTTTTGACTTTCTCCTATGTTTTGACATCCTCCTGCATGCGAAAACACTACTCAAATATATGCTTTGTAATTAACAGGACTAGTGACACAAATTATACACAAGCGACGAATCTTCCTCCCATTCTATCAAAACAACGTTATAACGACGGGTAATTGTATAATGTATATGTCCCACTGAAATAAATACTTCTATAAAGTCCTACTAGAGCAACCTCTCTAAGAGCTTATAATGCAACCATGGTAGCTTTTGATATTCATATCATCTACATTGTATTGATGAGGTAATCTTAAATGAATTATTTAGTGTTTCGATTACGAAATAGTCTTAATATCCATATTAATACCCATTATGTCGTTTTACATTTATTATTGTGACGACTATACTCGTGGGGCCTAAACATTATGTTCATATTTATTTACCTTATACAATATTGCGAACGGTCTTAGGGAGGGTGTGTATGAAAGGGCCCCATTTTTAATAAAATATTAAAAGGTGTTTGGGGAGAGGAGGTTGTCTGTACGAA
Organism: Unio delphinus; assembly: GCA_029339505.1. Classification (NCBI taxonomy): domain Eukaryota; kingdom Metazoa; phylum Mollusca; class Bivalvia; order Unionida; family Unionidae; genus Unio; species Unio delphinus. Next base: position 3,622,422 of record JAQISU010000361.1, read on the forward strand.
GTGTTGGGCTAACTACCTCGTTTCGCACGTGTTTAGATACTCTATTATTTATAGACGAGTTGATTTTGAATACATGGGACACTACGATGTTGCACTATGCCAGTGTGATCGATATATAACTGGTTCGACATACCCCATTACAGGTAGACAGACAGTTTGATTTAGAATACATTATGTATGTAGTATGTGTACTAATTCGATAAACTCAAGCATGAATATAAAAAAGAAAACTGTTACCATGATTTTCTAGACGTGAATGTCCTGATTCAACCGATGTGCCAACAGTCTTAATGTGTGTCAAAATGTAATCCAAAATGTCTGTGAATGAATTCACAATATGTCCAAGAATATTGTTTTTGTCCATAAAGTCAATAAGCACTTTGAATTATCACGAATAATTTAAATAAATGATTCCTCTCAAATTATTTCTGAACACAAAGTAAATGATACCACAACCTGAACTTAAAAAGGTATTGAATAAGTTTGTTTACCAAAACCTTATATAAAAACCTAAGACAACAAAATCATCAGGATGTGGGTTACGAGTTCACTGTTTAAAACAGTCTAACGTTCTAGAGAGGGCTAAACACAGAACATTGCTATCATTAAACAACCTAATTATAATCTAAAAACATGACAAAAATAAAGTCAAATAAAAACTGTACTCTCAATCATGGACAGAGCTCATTCACAAAATATAAATCAAGTATACATAGCAATCTGTGATACTTTTATTTGATTCACCGGATATATTAATGTGCTTCCCAGCTTTGTATACTCTCTGCCATGCACTCGGTCACAAAATTAAACTAATCCAGAGAAAAACATTTCTACTAGTTTTTATAGCAGATTGCAATAATTATATGATGTTTCCTTTGAATTATCCTTTTTTAATATTCTCCCTGCCTGTGAAACCAATATGCAAATGTATGGGTTTTAATGAACAGCTTTCGTGACATATACATACGAACTAGCGAGGAATTGTCCTCACTTTCTATGAAAATAAAGTAGCGACATGCATTTATCCAGATAGTTTTATAGTGTTAGTCCGATGCAGTAAATACTTATATAGCTTTCGAGTACAAACTCTCTAAAACAAAGCAACCGTTTATCGGCACGATATTTAATTTTGATATTCAAATCATGTGCATTCTATTGAGGACGTAATATTATATTGTTGTGTGTTAAGCTTAAAAATTGCCATGCTATCCATTTCAGTTCCCGAGGAGGACATTGTACATGTACTATGTTAACAACAAAACCATTGGGGCGTAAACATTATCTCTAAATTTATATTTATATACCTTTCAATATTGGTAACGAGGGTGTTTTTTGAACGGACCTAATTTTGAGGAAAAGAAATGGGAATGGGGAGAGGAGGTTTCCGCAAGAGGTGCTGGACATCTACCTCGTTCCGCACATGCTTGGACTCCCTATTACTTAAATACAGTTTAATTTACGTTGGAATATATCGTGACACTAAGGTATGCACTTTGTCGATAGACACAACCTGGAATATTATTAAGAAAAATGAAGCTCTGTCCTTTAGATGGGACTTGAATTATTGCATAATGTATTATGTCTTTTTATTATTTTTTTATGTTAAATTTCTAGCTTCATCTAACTTGCGAAAACGTGTTCGGCCATTTGCGCGCGTGTGCATGTGTGTGTGTGTGTGTGTGTGTGTGAGAGAGAGAGAGAGAGAGAGAGAGAGAGAGAGAGAGAGAGAGAGAGAGAGAGAGAGGATTTTTAACGTAGTTTTAACAAATCTTCAGTCATTTTGCTACGATGTTTGCAGTGTGGTAGATGTGATGTTTAGCACTTGGGCATCATCCACACACACACACACAGACACACACACACATACATACATACATACATACATACATACATACATACATACATACATACATACATACATACATACATACATACAAAACACAGATGTATAGATACATAGAGACCCAATGACAATACTATATTAAGGTATATAGCCAAAATAGCTTAAAAATGAGATCTTTCGGGAAATAAAATGATATTTACTTGTAAATCATGTTATTTTCTAAAGTAAAATAGATTTGAACTATAAAATATTTTCCCCAGAAAATATATATTTGAATGGTTTGGTAATTTTTCTCTTCTTTTATCAGATTGTGTCGAGCTTGTGTAGTCGTCAATTATACTTCCAAATTATTACGAGTAAACACAAATTCGTTCTCATTTAAAATAAAGAGAATATTTAATTCTACTGCGAGAGACAAGTTAAAGAACATTATATTGATCTCGATAAGAGATTATTTAAAACATATAATTCGATGACAGGTCAATTTAAAGTACTATATCTTGTAGTCAATATTTAAAAAAGGAAAGTAATTGGTGGCGTATGTTGTACATTATGTACGGTAACAACTGCATCATTCACACACAGGTTTTTTCTCTTTTAAATTCCCATTGTCCGTAAACAGACCTAGAGAGTTTGTATGTTAAATTCCCATTGTGGCTATAGCGGCCCTCGATCTTTTTAATGCTAGACAGTTCCAAAAATTTTTGGCACTAGGCAGTCCCAATCCCTTTTCCCCATACATTCCATGTTAAATTTCCCAATGTTGAATTTCCATAGACCCCAGGGTACAGCCCTCCTAGTTTGACATAGAAGTCCAATTGTCGATAAGATGACCCAACTGCTACTTACGTAGATATTCTTGTGAAACTTATCGCGCAACCAACTCCAAAAATTTAATTTTTGTGTCATCGCGGGAATTTATATGACTATAGCACAATACAGGTCACTCATGCTACTATATATATATATATTAAAGTTTACTTATGTTTGCAGGGTGTATTAACTAATATATATATATATATATATATATATATATATATATATATATATATATATATATATATATATATATATATATATATATATATATATATATATATATATATATATATTAGTTAATACACCCTGTAAAAAACATACATATAAACATACTATATATATATATTAGTTAATACACCCTGCAAACATAAGTAAACTTTAAAATTCTCCACTGTACATAATAATAAAACTTTGCTATGTATCTATTGTAACTATCATAACATTCTTAACTGTCTTTGAAAATAAATTGAGTGAAGCTGTTACCGGACTATCCCGCTAGCTTGTTAAGGACACGTAAATTAAATATGAATGCAGAAGTAACTAAATAAATACACAAAAACCTAACAAATAAACTCATAATTATTGAAAACTGTTATTGTCAAGATATTTTGTTCTGCAATCTAGTAAATCCGACAAACCTGTGATACTATTCCATGAACAATTGTTGTCTTAGTAGTCCACAAAGAAATATGTAACGGAAAAACATAGTTTGATTTGTCATTTAATATAGACAGTAATAGAAAAACAACAAAACACATGAAGAATGAAATTTATTTAAAACAGCATTTTTTTAAAAAAATATCAAGTTACAGAAATTCTTACGTACTAGTGAAAAACGAAACATTGATATGACACACTATACTCTGCAATGATGTGAGTATCGTCCTATTACAAAACCTTTGTTAAAATTACTCATAATAAATCACCTGTATCGGATACAAGCATATGTATTAGATCATGTTATATTATATTCATTTTAAATTGCACTCAATATTGTAATAATATTAATAGCTTGCCAGCAAGAAACAAGAAACAATAACTCGTGGTTGATCAGCAAGAGACAAGATGCATTAACTCCCTTACAGCTGGTTTCAGTTAATGAATAGAAAGATAGAGATGCAAATAATGTTAAGGATATCTCTCATATTATTTTTTTAAATAGATTTATTGAAATAGGACCAGAGTTCCATGCGCTTATATTAAGTAAGCCTATAATAATAAGCTTTTATACTAATCTGAATCTATAATAAATACGTGACTATATAATTGTAATAGGTCGGAAGAACGACATACGTTACGTTAGAAAGCAGTCTTACACGTTGATGTCCAGACTCAGATACTGGAAAACACTAGTACATCAAAGATCTTATATGTTCGAAGCCTTTACTACATCGGATGCTCACTTGAACCAACTTAAGTAGCTGAAGAGCGGGGCGTCGCGGGTTCGAACACCGGCCGAGCCATACCAAAGATTTATAACAATGGTACTAGCAGCTTCCTCGCTTTCTAGCTCAACATAAATAGGTTAGTGTTAGGACAGGTCGGCGTGGTGTCAGGATAATATCCCAGTGCCAGACATCACTATGAACTATCACATTGCCGACATCGTAGCGATAAGACTGAATAATTGTTAAAGCTACTTTAAAATGCAAACTAACATCAATGCAACGTAACTCAAGAATATATAACTTCCATTAAACACAATAACCCTTCTGAATCAAATCAGTGTGACTTAATGTCCTTCCGTATAGACATAATAAATATACGTGCTTTTGATTTATCATGAATACAGATGATTTCAATGTGTATTACATTTTACTAGTCGTATTAATTTGGGATATTGTCTGCTAGAGAGAGAGAGAGAGAGAGAGAGAGAGAGAGAGAGAGAGAGAGAGAGAGAGAGAGAGAGAGAGAGAGAGAGAGAGAGAGAGAGAGAGAGAGAGAGAGAGTGGGGGGGTAGGCAATGCTCAAAATTGCCATTACACGTTATGAATAATGGCTGTGATTTTTGTATGCAGTCATTAGTATCTTACATATTGCATATAGGCATTAATCTCTTGCAAATCCAACAAAAACATAGACTTAAGGCTGTTCTGGATATCAGGTGGACAGTACATATGCAGATAACGTCTTGTTTGTTTCAAAAACATGGAAACGGGATCAGAGGGATATAGTGTTAAGATCGGATTATGTACATGACAAAAGAAACAACAAACAGAGTTATATCCACTCACTGCTTTTATTCAATGATAATTATATTTTGTTACATTACGCTGAGTAAACACAAAGTATGAAATCAAATTCACCTGATGAGTTAAAAAAAATATTGAATATAACTTGTTATGAAAATGTATACATACATTGGATGTTATGATTTTACACTATAAATCTGAAATTTTACCGATTTAGAAACGCTTATAATTTATTTTAGAAACAAAAACTAAATCCAAAACATGTCATTTTTTATTCAATACAAATGGTAAAGACTATAATAAAAATATTTATGGATTAAAAAGACATAATCATATCGTGAATCTGCAATATTTTACTGCATATTTTTTTTTACACTTTGTTTTGTTGTTTACTTAATCTGACTGAAAATACTTGACATGTTCCAAAATTTCTCCACATTCAGTGTTTAGTAGTTTTGTCGACACTCAGATTAATCCATACTATATATAGTGAGTATGCAGATTAATCCATACTATTTCTAGGGAGTATGCAGATTAATCCATACAATATCTAGCGAGTATGTAGATTAATCCATACTATATATAGTGAGTATGCAGATTAATCCGTACTATTTCTAGGGAGTATGTAGATTAATCCATACTATATCTAGGGAGTATGTAGATTAATCCATAATATATCTAGCGAGTATTCGGATTTGTCCATGCTATGTCAAGGGAGTGTTCAATTGAATCCATACTATATCTAGGGAATGTTCAGAATAATCCATACTATATCTAGGGAGTATGTAGATTAATCCATACTATATCTAGGGAGTATTCAGATTTGTCCATACCATATCAAGGGAGTATTCAATTCAATCCATACTATATCTAGGGAGTATTCAGATTTGTCCATACCATATCAAGGGAGTATTCAATTCAATCCATACTATATCTAGGGAGTATTCAGATTTGTCCATACCATATCAAGGGAGTATTCAATTCAATCCATACTATATCTAGGGAGTATTCAGATTTGTCCATACCATATCAAGGGAGTATTCAATTCAATCCATACTATATCTAGGGAGTATTCAGATTTGTCCATACCATATCAAGGGAGTATTCAATTCAATCCATACTATATCTAGGGAGTATTCAGATTTGTCCATACCATATCAAGGGAGTATTCAATTCAATCCATACTATATCTAGGGAGTATTCAGATTTGTCCATACCATATCAAGGGAGTATTCAATTCAATCCATACTATATCTAGGGAGTATTCAGATTTGTCCATACCATATCAAGGGAGTATTCAATTCAATCCATACTATATCTAGGGAGTATTCAGATTTGTCCATACCATATCAAGGGAGTATTCAATTCAATCCATACCATATCTAAGGAGTATTCCAATTAATCCTTACATGGTATACGCATTTATTTAATGAATAGTGTTGAAATACGATATCTTCCTTACTTGGCAACTCTTCCACTTTCAGAATAGCATGTGTATTTGACAGTCTCTGATATTTGTGCATTCTCAAGTAATCCATGCACAAAGCTTGTTCACACACAAAGCATAGTTCTCTAACACAGCATCTTACGCATTGATCCTGACACGCGTCGCAAACAAGGTCTACTTTCAATTTCATCAAGAAATAAAGCAAACGTTTATTGTGAGGAAATAAATACACCTATTTGTCCAATGTAATGTTCTTTCCTGACTAAACTTCAGTTTCGCATATTGGGGTGCAAAATTTCTCTAAGGTGCCCCTTACAGAAGCACTATTCGATATATGAGACTGTAAACAGTCATACCAAAACGAATGTGTGCACAGTAGCCGTCTGTGAGACCTACATATTTTCAGTCAAAGTGTACAGTTCAAATCTTCAGATACATTTGGTTATGTGTCCTCGACGGCGTCCGATGCAATGACATCTTCCATTAATGCTGTCTTTGTTAATACATATCATTCCGTCTTGCCATTTCTGTCAGTTACATACTCCCAATGGGACGTGTAACTTGTACACGTGATAGCCATCTGGAAACTATGTAAGATTTTTGCCAATTAATTTCTCACGAAAATATTTAATAACAGTGAAGCACTATTAAATGTGCACATTTATGTATCTGTACGTGTTTCCTTACACTAATGTTGGTTACGAAATACAGTTTAGTATTCAAATTAAGGATGTTATATAAAGTCCCGATTTACGTACGATGGGTGGTGTAGCGTAAGATGACGCAGATGGTTTGTTTGTTTGTTTAGGATTTTTAACGTAGCTTTAACAATTTTTCAGTTATATCGCTACGATGTCTGCAGTGAGGCAGTTTTTATAGTGATGTCTAGCACTGAGACATCATGCCGCAGACATGTAGCATGATGTCTCACCCAGTCACATTATCCTGACACCAGGCCGACCAGTCCTAACACTAACCTCTTTATGCTGAGCGTCAAGCGAGGCAGCTGTTAGTACCATTTTTGTAAGTCTTTGGTATGACTCGGCCGGGGATCGAACCGACGACCTCCCGCTTCCGGGGCGGACGCTCTAACCACTAGGCCACCGATGCGGTTGACGCAAATGGATATTTGCTATGGGAAGTATTGCGCAATCTATCATATGTCCGTCTTACGGCTTATTTGTTTTGGACAAACGCCCTTTGAAACCACCACCGACGTGTTTATCTTTGTGCTACATCTGTGCACTCTTATTACTAGTTTTGTTTGTAACCTTGCCTCCTGGATTTAACGATTTTTACTGAATTTATTAATATAAACTAGATGTCGAAGGGGAAATAACCCGTGTTATGCAATTTACATGGAAGGATATCAATATATTTTATTTAAAGTATTGTGTCAGGTTATATCAAACTTTAAAATCTCCGGTATTTTCTCATAACCGATCATTTCTATCTTGGCGTTGTGGGATTGCAGTCTGCATGCACGATTGTGTTCACTCAAAATTGGAGAGATTGACAACCTGCCATTACGAATCTCTGAAACTAAATAATTGACAACGGTCGTTCTCCAAAAAAATAAAAACCTGATTTAATTGTAGATAAGGACATTTATTTCACCGAATACTGGAAATTCAGTGCTTCTATAGCACGAAAGACAAAATAAAGCTAAAAGTTATATGGCTTATATTGAAAGACGGTACGGTGAACCTGAACCGCAATCAGACTAGTCCGAGTTTCCTCTGACCCTTGCCACCCCATTTTGTTTGATATTTGGACATTCGTGCTGGGGTGTAGGATCAGAACGCATTCCCTAATAAAAGTTGGAATTGGCCCACACCAACTGGTGTCGGCATGGGGTAGCCGTTTACTTGCTGACCCAGCAAACTTAAACGATCTTTGATCGAGATATACCTGATTGAAATTGATAGGAATAAGATTTATTGTCTAAATAAAATCGTAAACATAGCATTCGTTATGTCTTTAATATGCTGATAGACGAGACGAAAGTACATCGTTTCTGAAATTTGACCTGGATCTGGCCATTTGTATTCATAGTCACGTGACTGCACAAATCTCACAACAAACATGTCAGTGACATCAGAGGTCATGCTGGACAAAGATAAACGGATTTCTAATATATTTAGTATTTATTATTATAAAAAATAAACTAATTGATATTAACGATCAAGAGTATATCAAGTTTAAAAGGAAAGTACATACAAGAATATCTGAACGTACAAAACTTAACCCCATCACAACCACAATCATCACAAGCACTATCATATACTATAGTCACATCCACTATCATCACAACCACAATCATCACAAGCACTATCATATACTATAGTCACATCCACTATCATCACAACCACAATCATCACAAGCACTATGATATACTATCATCACATCCACTATTATCACAATCACAATCATCACAAGCACTATCATATACTATAGTCACATCCACTATCATCACAATCACAATCATCACAAGCACTATCATATACAATAGTCACATCCACTATCATCACAATCACAATCATCACAAGCACTATCATATAATATAGTCACATCCACTATCATCACAATCACAATCATCACAAGCACTATCATATACTATCGTCACATCCACTATCATCACAATCATAATCACCTCAACATAAATCACCAATTTATGTTAGAGTTGTTTTTAAACAAGATATTTCCAAAATAAAATATACTATAGAAAAAGCATTCAATGTAGCTGAAGACTGTACTAATAAATATAAAATCGAATTATCTCACTAATATAAACCCTGGATATTAGGATAAAGCCATTTATATCGATTTTAAATGTAAGGAACTCGACGACAATGATGATTAAGAGTTTATTGATTTTAATAAAAGAGTATCAAATGAACTTGAAATTAGGGCAAACACGAGTCATAGGCAGCATCCGGAAGTGGTATTTCTGCTCAAGGCTGTGGTCTTATTTCTTGTCCTAATAACATTCGTTCTGATGTTGAACGACTAGAAATTCTAAGTTGGAGAAAACGTGCTTGAAATAATTCTACAGAAAGTATTCATGAGATATCTAATATTTATCAGCGATTATTTACAGGCGGCTAGGGTGAGCAAATGGGACCCAAATCGGCTCAAAGTATCAACATAACTGCGCAACAGGGGCAGCCGGGGCGCAAATTTGGGTGTTTTGCCCTGGGCGACAAATATTCTCGCTACGCCACTGGTTCTACAAGATTTGTTTTAAAAGATAATTTAACGAGTGTATCAACTTCACTACTGTGATTTGTCGTTGTTGTAAATCTTTATTTTGTATGTGCTACATCATGAACATGACATGCTTGATCAATACAATTTACTGGATGCCCTCCCGGTTTCGGATGGTCTCGTTTGTCAAGTCTAATATCATCTCGGGTTCCAGAACCACAATAATTATCTCCAGGACAATGTTTTTGGAGTTCCTGGTAATTTTCCCAATGAAGTAGCGATATCACCACCTATTTTATTTTTGTCAGAAAGATACATTTTTATTTTTGTACCAACATTTCACACACTTGCCTGGAAGTGCACGCTTTTATGTTTGGTATTATTGATGTTAACATACTCGTAAGAGAATGTGCTCCGCATCGAACACAATATAAATCCATATTATTTATTATATTTCTATAACATGGATGTCATTTATTTCTCAGCGACACGAAAACAAGAATCAGTAAAAAACATCATTCAGTTCTACCACATTCTATCACAATGATTATACTAGGTCCATCTGGACCTGGTAAAACGCAAATATTACTTAATTTAAAAATGAGATGCTGAAGGGGAATAAATTATATTTAGTGGCACCATCTGTAGATGATCCGAGATGCTACGACGTTCTTAAAGATTTTAATGAGAACGCAACAATTTTTAAATGAAGAAGGTGATGATATTTTTAATTTTATCACCGATATTGACGAAGCGCCGAGTGTTGATGAACTTGATGGATGAATTAATAATATAGTTGTTTATGATAATGTAATGCTGGTAAAACAATCAAATCCAGCAAGAATATTTTCTCAAGGCAGGCATAAAAATACAGGTATAATTTATATAATTCAGCGATACACACAAATTCCGAAGGTGATCAGAGATAGTGACTGTGTTTATTAGCTGTATTTAAGGAAGTTGTTTCACTTAGAAATATTCACCAGACTTGGTGTTCGTTAGATATGGATATAATTAAGTTCAGAAAACATCTTTACATGTGCACAAGCTACCCCACACGAATTTATAACAATACATAATCCTAGGTCATGATGTCGTATAGGTCTTGTTACAATGTTTGGTTAAGAAATTGAAATAATTACAGCAGCAGAGAGGGTGCGAAGTCAATGAAACGTCCGGTGAGTAAGCAAAACACGTACAAAATTTGAAAATAAAAATGACAGGATAAAGTAAGAAAATAAACTAACTCAATTAGAGAAACTCTAGGCTAGTTTTGAGGTTTCGGTTTGGCGTTATTGACCTTATATTTTTCATTTTTTTAAGAAGCTTTCATTTTCAAATATGTATGCTCTCCCTCTCTGCTGCTCGCAGTGTAGCATGTCACATACGAACAACATTTAGTCCGCCCAGTGCTGGCATTATCATCATCATCATCATCATCATCATCAGTCTCTTGAGCTATTGTGGTCGTTGAGGCACCATGATGCTGAACATCTGACCAGTTCCCTCCACTGGCATTACAGGGTACAACACCTATTTATATATAATATAAAAAAACACAAACAAACCAAAGTTATTTTACCCCCCCCCCTCTCTCTGTATCAGTGGCGCTTCTAAAATTATAAAAATTATAAGGGGGGATATTTAGTGACCAATTCAGTTTTACGGATGTAGTTCAAAACATATATTTAGAGGTAAAATCCAAAGTAGGGTGTCCAATTGCCCCCCTCCCCCTTTTGAGTGAATCCATGATAAGATTAGGGTATTTAAGTTGAAGAAGTAATATAAATCCGATCGAGAATCTTTTTAATAGTTTAAAAAAAGGAAAGAAAATAATTAATAAGCAAATGCGAATTTTAGTAAATCGTTTGATATATTTGCACACGTGACTACACTCTATAGTGGAAAAAAATAATCTGAAAACCTATAGGTTAAATGAAGTGGTTTATTCCCCCAATCGTAGCAAGCACTCAACTGCATATGCGTATCTGCTGATTATAATGCAAGGGATATAACTCCTATATGCAAATGATGCTGATGTAGTTATTTAGCATCTCTGTGCTTCGCGGAAAATGTAATGTCAAGCAGAAGCCTCGACCTGAAATTGGTTTTGCTCATTTCCGCAATCTACGTTTGGTGTCCCCAACGCAATGAACACTACGTATGCTATTAACAACGGTGGAGAAAATGGCTAAACAAGCTCGAATAACCTAGTTTCTGGAGTTTATTCATCTACATATTCCGTTGGCTTCATGAATTCATAACAAATCGGGATATATATTTAGAGTTTAGGCAGATACAACCAAGGCAGATGAAATGGTGTTGTGAGAACGACCGACTTCATTTGGATTTCTCCCGGTACCGCTATGGCAGATGACGTGCATAATGTGGATAAAGTCCCAGATCGCTCGGACAGCCCCGCCAACAGCTCGCAGGAAATTCACGATATGGGCCATGGCCATTTTTTCATCAAAAAGACTTTTCATAAGCCAACATATTGCCACCACTGCACTGACATGTTGTGGGGGCTCATTCAACAAGGATACGTATGCGAAGGTTTGTTCTCATTCCCGACTGTACGCTTCGTAGTTTAATTTATGCTGTTAGGTGCGGGCTTTAGTAAAACGTTAATTTCTGCCCAATTTCTCACAAATGATCTCTTTGGTTTGCTTGTTTGAAAATGCAAGAACATATTATACGGTTTATTTAATATGTCTGGTTGAAAAGAAACACGATATATTTCAAAACAAAGATGGATTTGTACATATTCATAATCTTACGCCTCGCCTGAGTATTGGCAGGTCATGAGGGAGGGGGTACTTCATAGAGGGGTTCACAAGTAATTTTTATTGTTTATAATGTATACGGATATTATTGTCGTACGATTGACTAAATAAGAGCATATATTAGTATCACTCTCACAAACACTTTATGTTACACTGTTCACAAAATATAGGTCAAGTTTTGTATTTTTCACGGATAAAAATGTCCGACAGTAATTTATTACAACGCTCGATATACCAAGTCGAACTATTATTCGGTCAGAAACAAAATACCAGTTGATTTGCAAAGTTTATCTTTATTTGATGACACATGCAATATAAAATGACAGGATTTAATTAATTATACAAAAAGCAGTTTTGGCCTTGTAGGTTCATAAACATAAATGAACCTGGAATAGAATTTCATGCATCAACTCAATAAATCAATAATTAAATATTTTTTTCTGTCTTACGTTATTAATGAAAGAATGTATACAATTATGAGCTGTACATGGTTGTAACATGCTCAGACAGAATTATTGATGACTGGCCTATTAGGGGGGATGTTTAGATGTTAATTGCATTGGTCTGTTTCAGACTACACAATCAATGCAGGGAGGGGGTGTACATGTGTTGCTTATGATCAGCGTGCCAAGAAAGTAATCTTTTGACACAAATTATTATTGGACATGTATTGTCTCAATATGGCAATAAATTAGCATATTCATATTTGTTACCAGTTGTTAAGTATTAGCAATGAAGCTTAATGCATAATGATTGGGGGGGGGGAGGTTGGGATAGGAGAGCAGTGCAGAAAAAAGATAGCCTTGAAAGATGTTTGTATGTCATGTGTTGAAACGGGCCAACGTTTAGAATTTGCAAGGTTAAAAAAAATGTGGCATAGGTTTCCAAAATTTATGATTATGGTGGTGGTGTAAAAAAAAATCAAAATTATTTAACTGACATTTTGAGCCAGGAGACATTACTGTGTTGTCACAGTTTGATCATTACTTGGCTGATTGTTTGATAGTGTGATTGATTTGACATGACAAGGTCATATTTCCTTAGAGCATGGATTTCCATTGATTTTGAAACATGTGAATCAAGAACTCTTAGCTTAAGTGATGGAGCCCCAGGGCAAATTCTGCAGTCCCAAGGCCTAAGTAAATCTTGGAGTCAGACCACCAATGTAAAAATACATTTTAATATTGGAAATCTGTTTTATGCAATACAATAATTTAATACAAATGTTAAATTTGTTAATATAAAAAAAGAAACAATAGATGTTTTGCTGTTGTATTGAGCGAGGTCTGGATCTGCATTGGAGAGAAGAATAGTCAAAGGAAACGTGCACACTTGTCAACACTGCGATTTTGTAAGTGTTAAAAACATCACATGGAAAATACAGACAATAAAAACCAAACACTACGGAAATATGACTGTTGTGGTAAGTCTAGGTAATTGGTGTGGCCTTGTTAGATTGGATCCAGGTTTTATATTCATGTCTTTGGAGTTAGAAAACAGCACATACAACTTGACAATCTCAAAGTTCTGTGGGTATATATTTTTTGGTTCTCTTAGATTTTCAGTGTTACAGCCAAGATATTTGGACTGGGCAAGCAATTGGAATGTTAGAAAGTATTTGAGAGATTGGTATTAAATTGTACATAGACACATTATAGGGTTGGAGTAAAACTATTTTGCAAGAGATGCTCCATTATAGCCTAGACTGGACAGGATTTGAAAATGCACCTTTTTGTGTCCAGCACACTGACTTCCTGGATACCCTTCCATTGATAATAACCCCAGTAATAGAATGAGCCATTTGGTACCTATTGATTATATATATATTTTCCCCAGTGCATTTTGGCCCATTAAGTCCTTGTCTTGTAAAAACGCAGCACTCACTTTATTTTCAAGTGGACAATGCTTTTGATTGAGCCAAGAATACATATACTTGATCAGCGCCAATTAGGTGTCTGTCTCTTTCAGTAAATGGGGGCTCTGAGTGGTCTAAAGCGCTATCCATTACGGATCACTGCCATCTCACCCCTGTCTATGTGGGTTTGAGTCTAAGATTCGGCTAATGTAGTTATGTTAAAAAGCTTGCCGATAGTTTCTCGTGGGTCGGTGGTTCTTTCGGGGGAGTTTCCTGGGTTCCTCCTACACCAATAATACTGGCCGCCATGTATAGCCTATCGTGTGCTGAAAAATGGCATTAATCCCTACAGTAATTAGCTGACCTCAATTTCTTCGCTTGTTCACCTTTGTGAAAACCCATTGAGCCACAATGTAGTACAGTGGCAAGTAACATAAGCCAAGGTTTTTACTTAGTCTTGCTGTGGCATTGAAGTGTTAATTTGCATATTTCACAGACTGTATGATCCAAGAACCCTAAGCTCAAGTCTTTCAATAATCAAAAGCCAAGGAAAGCGATTCAGATGATATCTACAATGATAAGACCAATTTATTAGACACTGGTGGAGAATTTCAGAAATTTATAGATAACTGAATTCCTGGACTTTTTATCAGGTGACATTGGGTCATGACATTTATAGGATATTGTAAATTTTTAAAATATAGACTTAAGGATTTTGTACACAGTTAGTACAATATCTTTTTGATCGGATATCTGATCATTTAGATCAACGTTTACAAGTTAGATGCTTTCTGAAAATTTGACAGCCCTACTGGCCACTTATTTGATTGAATAATTGATATTTGAGTAGTTTTTACGTGTGTGTGTGTATATATATATATATATATATATATATATATATATATATATATATATATATATATATATATATATATATATATTCTGCTTTAAGTAAGGAAGAATAAGTGAATATGAATATATATTTCTTTGCATGTTTTGAGTTTAATGGCATATCAGAATGGTGCCGGTTAAACTTCAAAAGTTTAGGTAAAGGTTTATCTTAACTGAAGGAAGATAATACATTCCCAATACATGCTAGGACATAGTCATACAATATCGAGGTAAAATGCTAGAATGCTTGGAAAGATCAATGAAAATAGTATTAAGCATTTGGTTTGTGATGCTCTGAGATTAACCCTTATTATGCCAAAACAAAGATGTTTCCAATTGCTGATGCAAGCACTGTCTAACTCCACTGTAAAAAAAAAAAACCTGCCCTGCTTACCCTAATGCATAGATCCGACCTGTCAGTCAAATCCACAGATGTTGACCAATCGGATAAGAGCATCCGGTGCTACAGTAACATCGGCCACGTTTTACCCACAAACAAACGTGTGGTGAGAATACAGCTGCATTACAGACTTTCATGATTTTTGGTATACATGTACAAAATTGTGCTTCTCTGTGCATGGGCATCATGCAATGCAGATGAGAGATATCCGGGAAGGTTGGATATAGTCGTTTTATACAGGAACAGTGGTGAAGTTATGTAGTTTGAAACCGTGTAGGGACTTAATTAGCCCTACTACATGGGTGCAAAATCCACTGACACTGCAACAATACATATTTATTTTTCAGTATCATACACATTCATTAGTAAAAGAAATGCAAATAAGAAATGTCAGATACTGTTCTTTTTCTTTAATGCTGCTGTCTGAGATTACAGCTTATGTGAGCTTACCTCATCCAAATATATCCATTTAAGTAATTTAACATTGTTTTTTCTTTGTGTACTTCTTGAACAGTGTGTATGTAATGAATTTCTAAAAGAATATGGATGTATGAGGATCCAGATACAGTGAATGCTTGCCATTTAATGTATGTGAAATCAAATTGTAAGCCACATTACTTAAATAGTCGGTACCAACTGGCTACATGACCTGCATGACTTGTACTATAACAGTTGCCATTACTTAAGGGTATTAAATAGTTCAAATATAAAAAATAGTTCATAAAAAATACTAAACATTAAATTTACATCACATTACATCAACAGTATCATGAGTATGCATCTTAACACTTTTCCTCCATAATTTCGATGTGCAGAGGGTGCGTTAGCTGCTTCTCATTAGAGATGGACAGCGTCTCGCTGTAGGCGAATCTTATTTTCAAACACCAAACCTTTGATATCGTGTATATATCATTGCGTAAAGTAGATCAAGTCTTTTGCAATACTTTACTGAAACGTTTCTCTGATCGGAAAGTTATTTAAGTGAAATGTTATCGGGAATACGCGAGAGAGACTCTGACATGGTGCCTGTATTCTGTGATGAGTCAGCCATTTAAATGGGAAGCTTGGGGTTCTTAGTTATTGTCTCTAAGGGGGCGGAGCTTAACTAGTCATTTCGGATCTATCCAATTTAAATCCAGTGTAATAGGAAGCATACATATTTTTTTCATGGCCTTACCCCAACTGGCACTGAACCAGAAGAGCTTATGGGGTGTTATGATGTCAGTTGTCTGTCATATGACATCATTCCATCAGTTTACACAGGTTTGTCATCACTGTTCTTCCTATGCTACTTCAATAATTGACATTATACTTCACACACATATTCATCCCATGGTCAAGTTCAAGCACCTAGATTTATAAAATGGTGCTGCTTGAACATCCAGTTTGGCCACCACAGCTATCATCAGGGAAATCTTCTCAATGGATTGTACATTAGCATGCAGTTTTCGCTAAAAGACTTGCATATGATGGCTACTTGGTATTAATGAAAATCAAACTGATCTGAAGCCAGAGAGGACAACTTCAAAATCTTCATTTTGCTACTTCTGAATAATGAATGATCTTGTCATCATGGGGGTTTCACTTAAGAGATTTATTAAAATGTTTTGTTTATCTTAACGTAAAAAGATGCTTATTTGATATACCATATATCCTGGAAATATTTTTATTAAAAAGGACAAATATTTTGCCATAGGGATTTGACCATAAGTGGTCATATGGTATTTGCTTGGTCCTAAAAGAAAATGACTAACTCTCAATATGGTTCGTATGACAATTGTATGCTGGACCGTGGTGATACCCAACTGTAAAAATGTAGCCACCCAATTGAAGTTGATGCTATCATCCAAGGAGTAGAGGTGCATTTCTGATGTGAAATCATGGATGACCGTAACAAGCTGCAGATGAATAATGATAAAACTGAGGCAATTCTGATCACAACACAAAAAATTTCTCATTTACATCCTTTGCCTCAGACAATAAATATCAGCAACACCAACATTAAATTTCCCCCGTCAGAACAAAACCTATGTGTTACTCTAGACAGTACTCTCACATTGCACCGACAGGTCATGCTAGGCTGCATATCTTAAACTGAGACGCGTTTGCTCCATTCGCAAAAATGTTTCAGTTGATGCAATGTGTTCATTATGACTTTCAAGACTGGACTAGTATAACTCAGTTCTGTCTGGTTCATCTCAATATCTACTCCAGAAACTTCCAAAATTTCAAAACACAGCTGCTTGGATCATTTATAGATCAGAGCACACCTCACCACTGCTCTGTACCCTACACTGTATCCATTCGATCCAGAATCAAACACAAAATTTGTTCTCTGTGCTATGTTTGACTGACAGATTCCAGTCCAGCATACCTATCCGGCCTCACCCATGTGTATACACCATCAAGATACTTACACTCCTCTTCTGACAATCGTATACTCATTGTTCCCACTATGAAAGCGAAGTCACATGGACAATGTTCTTTTGCATACTAGGGCTCAGTGATGTGGAACGAATTACCCATTGAAATTAGACACAAAGACAGTGATCCCTTTTAAGAGTGCTCTTAAAACTCACTCGACTGCAGGAACAGACTTAGAGACCTACTTCAGCAATTTGTATGTTTTCCAATTTCCCCACTCTTTGACATGGTATGTTCCATGATTTGACCCCATTGTTTTCAATTTCTAGAATAAACAAGGAAATATACAATAAAAGGCCAAAAGGTATAAAAGGATTTTGTCAAAAGTTATACGGACTGCATTCTTAAAACAAGTTCAAAATCTTTTCCAATGGTATGTCGTCAGGATGAGTAGAGATTAAAATCATTGCCTCACTTGGATGATGATAAATAGGGATGGGATTTAATTGGAATGATTATTGAAATCTTTTATGCAACAGTATTCATATGATCTTGTCTCGTTATGGTCATTTCATATTTTTTTTTCCCCATGACTTTGAGAACCATACATTATATGATCTGGCATCTGTATTTATTAGAAGTGGAGATGGTATTAATAAATAGTATCTGTCCAGAATTATCAAGTTTCATTGTGACATCTTGAAAAAGAAAATAGCTTGAATTAATGGTATCACCAAGCCAAGTCCGAATTTCCTATTTTTGCAATTTATATCTGAAAAAGTTTCCTGAGTTGATAGTCTTTTTTTTATTGATTTGCACAGGCACCAGTCATAGTTATAAAAAAAAAACACGTTTAAGTTCATAAGAAAAGCTGGCCCACTGGACCTACTGTTTGAATTATTAACTCCACTGGGTCACCCCTTGTCCCATTTAAACTCCTAACTGACCAGTAGCTTTATTAGTTACCTGTAAGTTACCTGTCCAACCCTGTGTTGTGGTTGCTGAACCTGCATTTTTTTGGTATGTCAATGTACCCAGAAATATGTCTGAATTTTTTCATCAAACTACTCAGTGATGAAAAATGTTCAAGTTCCAAGCAGGCTTATAATAAAATTTATATGAACCATATAACTCTATTCTCTTTATTTATTGGGGCCCCGAGTGGCCGAGTGGTCTAAAGCGCAGTCCGTTATGGATCACTGCCATCTCACCTCTGTCTGCGTGGGTTCGAGTCTAAGATTTGGCTTATGTAGTTATGTGAGAAAGCTTGCCAGTAGCTTCTCGTGGGTAGGTGGTTCTTTCTTGGTGTTTTCCGGGTTCTTCCTTCACCATTAATACTGGCCGCCAATTATAGCCTGTATTGTGCTGAAAAATGGCATTAAACCAGAAAAAAAAAAAAACTATTCTCTTTATTTATTTGATATTTAGCCACTGTTCCATAGTGGACATTCACTCAATCTAGTGGACATTCTCTCATGAATTTTATTGCATCCATTGGGGTTTTATTTTATTGATAGATACACTAGACAAATGGATAGTTAAAAGTCAGATGCTGTAAATTTGACCACAGGAGGTGTCAATTTTATACCTTTACATATACAAACTACATGGTGATAAAAAAAATATCATGTATTTATAATTGGTCTTGCTAGGAATGCATACAGATACTTATAATATAGATAAAAATTTTGTGTTTTAAATTACATGGTTATCCTTTATAAAAAATTGGCCAGCTGCAATGTACACTCCTGTTGATTGATTACATACGTTATAATTATTGAAAGTTAATTGTATTACCATTGAAGCCATTCTATTCTTTTCATGCAGTTGTAGTCCTTTAACCCTACTGACTTTTATCAGTGATTGACAATAACATAACACAAGAAGAGTCGGGGTATCTCTTTGATAAATTAAGGTGGTGTAATGGTATATTATGCATAACATATAATTTGGGCTTCCATGTATAATAAAATAGATGACTATTCAGTTAGGGCTGGAGTTACCATGGTTATCAAAATACTGAAACTGTATTGAATTGCTGCTACAGCTTAACAAGGTAGCCTAGACACCATAAGTTTAGCACATAAAGTTGTTGACAATACACATCAAGAGTTACCTGCCTGAATCCATCAGAGACGTAAGTGGATTCTTCTGCTGCTGTTGGTGTTTGACTAATTGCTGGTGCATAAAGCAATCCAATTTAATGCACCTATGGAATAGGATGATATAGTCCAAATATACTTGACCACTCCCTCTGCATTTTATATATTTTTATGTTTATGTTGGGGTATTGTAGAGCTGTACCGATTAATCACCCGTACTCATAATTGGGCCGATTATTAGAACAATCGGTATAATTGTTATCGGCAGAAATAATCGGAGCCGATGCAAATAAATTCCCAAAATATAATTTCAGTTATAAGATTCAAATTGACATGGCTTGAATTTTAAAACAGAATTAAATAGTGGAAACTAAGGAATAAACATTTGATTTTGGGATTAATTGAAAGATGATATATTCCTAAAAGTAACTACAGTAAAACCTATCTTGAGAGACCACTGTTATGAGAGACCACCTGTCTTTAGAGATCAGAATCTCCGTGCACATATTTATTCATTATATAGTGTTGTGACCTGTTATGAGAGACCACCTGTCTTGAGAGACCATTCTTTCTTGGCAGAAGGGGTGGTTTTTCAAGACAGGCTCTACTGTACTGTTTTAACGCACTTGCTGTAAACTACCGCTGATTTTTGCTGAGAACTCCCAATTATTACATTATGTCCTCGATTTTCATTGTCATCTAAACAAGTCCTACATGTTCTGTTGCATCACCTGTGAATTATTGTTGTGATGAAATAATTACTTTTCTATAAAGAATTCGCATCTTCACTAAATAGAATGTTAAGTTTAAACATTATTCACATAATCTAATGATTTTTTTTAACTATGTAACAATACAAAAATAAAAAATAAACCAGAAAAACATAAGCCATAACAATAAAATCGTCCACAATTAATTTAAATCCAAAGAATGATCACTACGAATGCTACAGCGCCATTTCCACGAAAGAAACATACACGAGTTAACATCTGGCACTTGATGGATTCTTTATATTGATATCATTTGACTATCTTTAATGTACAACAGCAGTCATATATTGCATTTGTATTTTAGGCAAGGGTATATCATTAAAGAGCAGCATTAAATTTATCAAAAAACTGAATAGTTGCCAGAAACATGTGAGGCATTAATACAGTTAAAAAATGAAGATAACTGTAAGTCTCGTTATTACCAACATCAGCATGTATAAATAAACACTATACTATTTACATCAGCATGTATAAATAAACACTACACTATTTGCATACATTTAGTTCTGTCTAAAGT
Source organism: Unio delphinus (assembly GCA_029339505.1). Taxonomy (NCBI): domain Eukaryota; kingdom Metazoa; phylum Mollusca; class Bivalvia; order Unionida; family Unionidae; genus Unio; species Unio delphinus. The sequence goes on from JAQISU010000361.1 coordinate 3,643,615, forward strand.
TTATTCAGTAAGAATCATGAGGCATCATGTATTGATTTAACAGGAAACAAGTTATTAGAATTATGCTAGAAAATGTTTTTCCGTACCTTTTTTGCAGACTTAAAATGACTTTTTGTTGGAGAGTTTATGAGTACACCAAATTCATCTGTGTAAGTCTGCTCTATATTGCTAACAGTTCAACTTCATGCCATAAACTTAGTGATTTTCATGGAAATGATCAATTTATTCGTCACTATTTTTCATTAATCTATCAAGAACCAGTCAGATAGTGACATTTTTACTTTGAAGTCAGATACTATGCTTGCAAACCAGTCAGATAGTGACATTTTTGCTTTGAAGTCAGATACTATGCTTGCAAACCAGTCAGATAGTGACATTTTTACTTTGAAGTCAGATACTATGCTTGCAAACCAGTCAGATAGTGACATTTTTACTTTGAAGTCAGATACTATGCTTGCAAACCAGTCAGATAGTGACATTTTTACTTTGAAGTCAGATACTATGCTTGCAAACGATGGTCAGTAAGGAAGGTGCCTAGCTTAAAGTTATTTTTAGCTTTCAGAAAATTAACTGGGGCTCCAAGTGGCCAAGTGGTCTAAAGCGCTCTCTGTTATGGATCACTGCCATCTCACCTCTTTCTGCATGGATTCAAGTCTAAGATTCGGCTAATGTAGTTATGTGAGAAAGCTTGCCAGTAGCTTCTTGTGTGGCGGTGGTTCTTTTCGGGGGGTTTCCAGGGTTCTTCCTCCACCAATAACACTGGCCGCCATGTATAGCCTATCGTGTGCTGAAAAATGGCGTTAAACCCTACATCAACAACATCAACATCAGAAGATTAACTTTTGAATGAAAGTTGTTTTGTTGTTTGAGGGGGAAAAGTTCTTGAACTTGTAATATGGACTGGGAAATGCATTAAAATAGTGATACTTTTGTGATAAATTGGTCTCTCGAAAATATACATCATACCTATTATTGTTTACAAACATCTATATCAACATTATGATCTTGACTACTCCAGTGGCCTTAGTGGTTAGAGCATCTGTCACAAATGCTAGAGTCCTGGGTTTGAACCCTGCCTGAGTCATACCAAAGACTTACAAAAATGGTGCTAACAGCTGCCTCACTTGGCGCTCAGCATTAAGAGGTTAGTGTTAGGACTGGTTGGCCTGGTGTCAGGATAATGTGACTGGGTTGGACATCATACTACATGTCTGCAGAATGATGCCCCAGTGCTAGACATCACCATAAACTCGGTCACTAGAGACTTCATACTGATATGACTGAAAAATTATTAAAGCAACATTAAAAATCTAAATCACACTCTCACACATGACCAGATCTTAGCAAATATATAATGTGGCATAATGGTCATTTATTTTGGTTTCATTAGTTTCTAATAGGGTTTTTCCTAGATTTTGGTGACACAAAAAAGCAGCCCAAAATGGCAGACGTTTACTGTAGTAGGCATCCACATTTACATGTGGTTGGTGTAGAGGCATTCAAACACTTGCTGAAATGAAGACCATCTGAATTTTTAAAGAGTCGTTTTCAATTTAGTGATAAAAAATAAGTTGTTCATTTTTGGAAATTGTTTAATATATACCTGTCTTGGATTGATTCATGTGGATTGAGTGTTATTAAATGCATGTAGTACATAAAAATGATAGACCATCTGAACCAATCTGGCTGTGAAGAGCAGGACAGACCTGTGGTACCTAATGATAATTACATGAGGCTTGCTGAAACGGCTCGTAAATTGTGGACATTAGTAAAAAGTACAATCATTGCAGTCAAATTACAGATTTTTTTTCTTATATTAAATAAATGTGGTTAGTTGGGGATCCAAACAGGGGTACACTAGTTGCTTTAATTTTTATTTTATTTTTTCATACACAAGTGCCTAGATGATGGTGTTTTGCTTTTACATTAAATCTTTCTTATCTGAAAACATTGTCCAGCCAATAAAAATACATGGAGGCAGATTGAACAATCATCCTTGTAAAATGTCGCAACAATCAACACAGAAATATACAAAGTAATATTCCAATACTTGGTGACGATTGAAGAGAAGTAAACAGGAAAGACAAGAGTTACATTTATTGGACATTGTATTAAATTAGTTCCATAATTGCTCAAAGTGGGATACATGATTGCTACTCCATGTGATTAAAAAGTTTGCCAAAGATTTCATTATGTTCACAGATCTAGCAAGAAGTATTTGACCTCCATGGACTTTTAGAACTACTGCTTCTGAAACTGTACTGGAAGTCTTTAAGGCTGAAGTGTACTTCACAAACGTTTGGATTGAATTTGTTTTTGCCTTCTGCTGAATCCTATCACATGTGTAATCATTAAAACATCTTTTCATTGTTGACAATAGCAGTACTTGATTTTAAGTTCTACCTCACTGGAAATTGGCCTGACTTACAGAAAAGTATTGACAGCCTTACTTAGAAGGTCATTTTGTAAAGTTGAAAGATGATTGTCAGTTGGGGGATGAGTGTAAAGTATTTGTCTTTTTATGCCCAGTATGTACATTATTATATACAGTAGTATGTACATTATTATGTACAGTAAGTATGTACATTATTATATACAGTAAGTATGTACATTATTATATACAGTAAGTATGTACATTATTATATACAGTAGTATGTACATTATTATGTACAGTAAGTATGTACATTATTATATACAGTAGTATGTACATTATTATGTACAGTAAGTATGTACATTATTATATACAGTAGTAAAGATCATTGTAAGATTTCCATGTTTTGACTGGTGACCTTTATTTGGTTGATGCAGAGGCTAATATCCTAAGGGTGAGGGAGGACCCAGGGCATGATACAAAGATTCAAGTCAGAAGCCATTTTGATCGTACAGTCCATTTTACAGTTTAAGATGGACAACTGTGGAGTAATTTCCAAAAGTTAGCACAATCTCCCCGCATATGATTATCACAGACCCTTATTCCTTGTAATAACATAATGCATACATCATCGTCATGTACAAAATTACTTATAAACCCATTTGTTTAGAAACGTTTGGATTTAATAGAGAATTATATCTTGCTTAAAAAAAGGGATGGCCATTTAAATGTTAGAATATTTAATGTAGAGCAGAATTGACTTGAAGATTGGTTGAGTTAGAACAATTTACATTTGATTGCATAACAGATTACTGTATATTATACCTCTAGGCCACATTTCATCTGTTGATCGCCTTTCTCAGTCATTTTCTTGATTCCCAATGGCTCATATGTCAAGTGAAAAAAAATCCAAATAGCATCAGATCTGTATCCTCAGGACTAAGTCAGTATACAGATACATGTATACCAATATAAATCAATATAAACCAGTATACAGATATACCAATATAAATCAATATTGTATATGGGAAATATGATTATTGATACTTCCTAGAATTGTTAAAATTCCAGGAAACAGTGTGTTGTATTAAAAACGACTGCTTAAAATTGAATAAATCAGTAAAATGGTAGTTTATCATGTGACGTAATAAAATCACACATGAAGAATACAACAGAGTACATGTATGTAAAGCATCCTGTATTGGTCCTTCTTTCAAACAAGCGTCTTCACAATTAATTGTGCAGCTAGAGTGTTCCTGTTACTTTAGTAAATGGTTCGTTTGTTTGTTTGTTTGATTAGGATTTTTAACATAGCTTTTTAAAAAAATATCAGTCATATCACTATGGTGTCTGCAGCGAGGCAGTTTACAATGATGTCTAACACTGGAGCATCATGCCGCAGACATGTAGCATGATGTCCCACCCAGTCACATTATCCTGACACCAGCCCAACCAGTCCTAACACTAACCTCTTAATGCTGAGCGCCAAGCGAGGCAGTTGTTGGTACCATTTTTGTAAGTCTTTGGCATGACTCTGCCAGGGATCAAACCCATGACCTCCTGCTTGAATGGCAGATGCTCTAACCGCTAGGCCACCGGAGTGGTTACTTTACTTTAGTAAATGGAACATTTAGATCAAATATGGGTAAAGCTATACAAATATAACAATATTTACATGAAAAACATGCTTGAAAAGCATTGAATGTATTGTTTTGGAAATTGGCTGCTGATGTCAAGCAAGTGGTTGAATATTCACTAGCCCAGCTTGAAATTGTGAGTGAATTTTCCAGTCATTGAATCATGGATGTCCATTGTTTCCCTTCTATGAATTGGATATTCTAATGTCTGTGCGTTCTACCAGAAAATATATTTTAACTGTTGTTTTTCTGTCAGGTTCTTTAAAGTGTGTCCACAGTAATTGTAAGATGAAGAATACACTAGTGTCCGTTTGTAATTTCTTATTACAATACAAGTTCATGGAAAAAACAATCTCTCACATGATCGCAATTATTTTGTCATGTTATCAGCTCTGACTGTTCTTGCTTGACTGAATGAGTAGATTTTTAAAACAAAATGTTTAATCCCATGCCAGCAGTTGGAAAGGAGACTTTTTATACTGTTTATATTTTCTGTGCAAATATTCACAAAACATTCAGAACATGAATGATAAACAGCTGACATAATGCTGGATCCAGTAAGAAATCTTCAGTCTGTTAAACAAATTGCTAACCAATACATTTGAGTATAAAATAAGAGAAAATTTCCTTGCTTCGAATTAATAATGGATATATATATATATATTATGCCACTTGTGAAAATAATGAGTGTTTCGCTTCCTTGATTTTAATGTATCTATTAAATACTCATTTGATTTCTTCTATGTTCAACTATTGATGCAGTTGAACCTGTCTTGAAAGATCACCTCTTTGTTAAAAAACTTAAATGTCTCTCAAGACAGGTGGTCTCATAACAGGTAACAACATTATATAGTCAGTAAATTTGTGCATTTAGGGTGTGGTCTCAAATAGCAGTGGTCTTTCAAGACAGGTATTGCTGATAATGGGCAGATTAGGCAGGAGTCACATTCTTCTCAGAAAGGTTAATGGGATAAATCTATATACACTGGATCAATTTTAGCAGCAGAGAGGGTGAATCCTACAACGTTTTTAGACAAAATTTGATTGAAATCCTAAAACGAGCCGTCTTATAATCTTATTTTAACCAAAAAAAGGCGAACCCTACAACGTTTTCAGACAAAAAATTGATTGAAATCTCCCTACGAAATCATTTTAACTAAAAAAATGAAAACGATTTTTTAATCAATTTTGGTCGCAACTTGTTGTCATCCACCCTCTCTGCTGCTAAAGTTTTCAGTTCTGGGATAACAAAATATAATAAATGATTTGATCGAGTCTTTAGGATCTCACAAACAGACTAATCGCTAACACCTCTTCTTGTAAATCAATCAGATTATTTGACTGGTCGGTGAGTTTGAAATTAATTCTGGTTAATGAATTATTATGGCATCGCATGTAGACAGGATTAATTGGGTTTTCAATAATTAGGAATCCTGGAGGAGCTGTTGGTGCAAATGAATAAAGAATATATCCTTGCTGAGCTTGATTTGATTGCTCTAGATTAATCTGATAGCTTCCTTCGATAACATCACACACTAAATTGAGCGCAATCACTGAGGATATATTCACGTTGAACGGAGCGATATGCCTGCCGCCACCGTCTGGGTCATTATTGTGTTTGAGGATTTTTATTTCCGGTGATGTTGTTTTTTTCCATGCATCATGAATTATTTTAAAACCAACATCGATGGCATCACTGAGAGATTTTTGTAGTTCTGGTACGTTATATCCTGGTAGTTTGAATGTTGGAATATCTTCAACGCGGATTTTATATTCATCTGCAAATAAATTCTTTGTTTCAGGGCTATTGTCACCTAATATCTCTTGAATAATTTGATATTGATGCTGAACTAATAATCACTTTGAAGAAACAACAGAATAATCACTGCGCGAGTTGCAATTGTATAATGCGTTGGCAGTATTCGGATAAGGATCCTCGCCAATTTACCGTAGACAGAAAAAATAACAATCTCGGTCATGTCAGAAATAATGTGATGTTGACTTGTCTTGAGTGCAATAGACGCAACGGTGCTAGTTAAGACCATGCGGTGGCAATTGAGTATCCTCGGGAATCACTTGTAGTTGTTGTCGAGTAAAACCCCGCTGAGGGGCAGTTGAATCCAGTTTATAGACTGGAGGTCTACCAGTTGATCGTGTTATACTAGATATCTTATGCGTAGTGACGCTCCAAATAGGATCAGTAGCCCTTTTTTTACCCCCTTCAAGCTCTCCTGGTTCGTATAAGTACCTCACAATGACACTACTACCAAGAATTGGTTCTTTGAAATCTTTTTGTGGTTGTACGGGTATTGACTTCTTTTTAATCGCGTTGATAGGTTTCATGTTGATTGTTCTAGTAATCTCGTTATTCAGTGCAGTAATCACAGATGGTAATCTTTTAACCCATTCACTGGATCGCTTTTCTTGAATGAATTCTTTTGCGTATTGATATCCAAATAACCGCTCAGCAATCGTCCGATTAAATCGTTCTACAATGGCCTGATCGCGATGTAGCGCAGTATGCCCTCGTCGTATGGTGACATTATGATGTTTCATTGTAGATAACACTGCACCCTGAAATTCCTTGCCAGGATCAACCTGCAATAGATTTGGCCAACGCAGAGGACCTCGTCGATAAATCCTTTCAAATGCAGAAGCGACTTCAGTGGCTGATTTTGTTTTTAACGGTTCTGCTTCTTTGTATCGACTCGCAACATCAACTACGGTTAGCGCGTATTTGTAACCACGATCATGTGGCAGAAATAATATATCAGCCTGATGAACTTCATTAGGAGCGGTCACATCAAAATGCGAGAATTGAATTTGTTTAGGCGGTGGTAGATAAATTTGCCATAGTGCCTGTTTGGATAACCAATGAGCCGCAGTGGTTTTTTTCACTTTTGCAGCTCTAGCGAGTTTATTGATTGCAGCGTTACCCCTCCAGTATCCCCTCGGAGAATAATAAATTGATTCCATATTATTAATTACCAGCACCTAACATCAATTTACTTTTCATAGCCGATTTTATCAAAAATGAAGACAATTTTTCTTTGAAGGATTTATCAGGAATAGCATTTAACGCATGAATTAATTTCACATCTGCTAGATGCCTGTGTTGCAGATTGCTGCTTTTATAAGCAACATCATGAAGGTGACAGGCCTTATCAATGGCGTTTGTTGGTTCTTCACCGGGGTTGGGTTGATTTTGATTATTGAGTCTGATATCAAGTCTGGTTCCCGGTCCACAGTAGCTATATCCTGGAAGGTGCTTTTCTCCGGGGTACTTTGCCCATGGGGTTCCAGGGAGCTTTGCCAATTTGGCTGCGATATCACCTCCTCGTTTTTTTTTAAATCAGATCTCATAGACACAAATCTAAATTTCTTTGTACCACATTGCACGCATTTACCAGAAAGCGCTGATCGGTTATTTTTAGTTGTAATCGTCGTCAAGTCATCTGTGCCAGTACGCGTTTTACACTTCACACAATATAGATCCATAATTTATGTATAGAAATATGGATATAATTGATTTTTCAGCGACTAAAACAAGAGAACCAGTTAAGCATCATGCAGCGCTACCAAACTCTATCCGGATGATTATAATCGGGCCATCTGGATCCGGTAAAACGCAATTGTTACTCAATTTAATAATGAGATGGATGAAGTGGGATAAGTTGTATTTAATTGCCCCTAGCGTAGATGATCAACGATGTTATGAAGTGTTAAAGGATTTTAACGAGAATGCATCAGAAATTAAGGGTGAGAACGCCATTGATTTTATAACCGATATCGATGAAGCACCGAGTATTGATGATATTGATGGAGATATTAACAATTTAGTCGTATACGACGATATAATGTTGGATAAACAAAAAAATCCTGCTAGAATATTTTCCCGTGGGCGTCACAAAAACACTGACGTGATATATGTCACTCAACGCTACACTCAGGTTCCAAAAGTCATCAGAGATAACTGCAATTTATTGTCTGTATTCAACGGAGTTGATACTCATACTCTTAGAAATATTTGGCAGACATGGTGTTCTGATATGGACTTCAATCAATTTCGAGATTTCTTTAGTCATGCTCAGTCGACTCCGCACGGATTCGCAACAATAAATCTACATGATCCTCGGACACGATATCGTATCGGACTTGATCAAATATTCGGTTAAAATCGTAAAAGAATTATTAACCCATAGCAGCAGAGAGGGTGGATGACAACAAGTTGCGACCAAAATTGATTAAAAAATCGTTTTCATTTTTTTAGTTAAAATGATTTCGTAGGGAGATTTCAATCAATTTTTTGTCTGAAAACGTTGTAGGGTTCGCCTTTTTTTGGTTAAAATAAGATTATAAGACGGCTCGTTTTAGGATTTCAATCAAATTTTGTCTAAAAACGTTGTAGGATTCACCCTCTCTGCTGCTACTTTACTGTAGCATTATGATACAGGGCTGGTTAATTCTGAGTCACAAATTTTATAAGCTTTTTCATACAATTAGCAATCCATACATCGGTTGGTATTAGCTACATTCAGATTCTTATATTTTATAACCTTAATCATACCATTAGCGTTTTAAATACATATTTAGGGTTGGCTTAAACATTCAGATTGTCATATTTATAACCATTACCATACCATTAGCGCTTTAAATACTTATTTAGGGTTGGCTTAAACATTCAGATTGCCATATTTTATAACCATTACCATACCATTAGCATTTTAAATACATATTTAGGGTTGGCTTAAACATTCAGATTGTCATATTTTATAACCATTACCATACCATTAGCGCTTTAAATACTTATTTAGGGTTGGCTTAAACATTCAGATTGTCATATTTTATAACCATTACCATACCATTAGCATGAGTTGATACACAAGGTTTTTTCTTTCTTACTACATTCAGATTATCAACCATATTAATCGTCTTAACCATGTCATTGGCTTGTGTTGATACATGAGGTTGGTTTTTGCTACATTCAGATTGTCATCCATATTAATCGTCTTAACCATGTCATTGGCTTTTGGCTTGTGTTGATACATGAGGTTGGTTTTTGCTACTTTCAGATTGTCATCCATATTAATCGTCTTAACCATGTCATTGGCTTGTGTTGATACATGAGGTTGGTTTTTGCTACATTCAGATTGTCATCCATATTAATCGTCTTAACCATGTCATTGGCTTGTGTTGATACATGAGGTTGGTTTTTGCTACATACAGCAGTGATGGGAATTGGTCAAAAATTCATAATCAATAATCAGTTCTCCTTACCCAACTGATTGTCGATTATAATCGGTTACTAAGAGCAAATTTTAATTCATGTTAAACAGCTGTATTTTTTATCAAGAGTTCAATATGTTTATAAATGTACAGGAGTAATCTCTTTTAAACTAATGACATGTATACGGTACTTTAATCTGACAATACTATTACATTGTGTGTTATTTTTGTTCTACAACTTTGTTCAATGAATACAACTTTTTATGGCTGATCAGTCAAATGTAATTGACATAATGCTACATTCCCTCAAAGTTCTTTCGTTCATATGTGATGTGTCTATAATATAATGTACAGAAGGACATGTTTTTCTTGTTTGTCATTGTTTATAAATACTACCAAAGATGTTACAATTTAACTGAAACAAATCAACAAAATGTGTTTAAATTTATTAACTCAATAATTTAACAACTTGACCATGTAATGATAACTAGATGTTCCTAGTTATGAATCATACGTTTTCATATTTGTTGTTGTGAAGGGAATTAATAAATTTAAGGTCAGCTTTAGTGGCAAGGAGTTTTACTAACCTTTGTGCTTTACATATACCTAAAATTTAGTCTCCCTTTACACACAATCGATTATGGAGTTCACATTCGATTATCTTATTGGTTTGCTCAACCAACTGATGATCGATTATAATCGATAATTGGAACAACACTAACATCCAGATTGTCATCCATATATAATCGTCTTAACCATGCTATTAGCTTGAGTTGATACACGAGGTTGGTTTTTGCTGCACTCAGATTGTCAACAGGCTGAATAGATAAGCCACATTTGACCAACTCAACTCTGCCATCATTAGCAATAGTTTATCATACACCTGTGTTGAATTTTGCTACATGTACATTGAAATGGTTACATTAACTAGCTGCAGAATATATTGCTTGTGTCAGATCATTCATTTTAAACTTGGGCATTAAAATAGTCCTTGATTTGATTTTTGATTCATTTGGTGTCAGTACTCTTGAGACTGATAAAATGGCATACATTTGATGTTTTGCACAAATAGCAACTGTGGCTTCATTACCCCAACCCTCATAAAATCAAATTTCTCTTTTTATATTCTTTTAAAGCTGTTGACTACTCTTGGTGGTTTGTTGCTTATAATAAAATCAATTGCTCGCTTGTACTGTTAATACACTTGTTCTCAAGACTACCATAGCTGTGACAGTTTGATATTGTAACATAATTTAATGCAATTTAATTCTACAGTCGTACTAAGATTTATGCTAATCTGCTATACCTTTTAGTGGTATGCATTAAAACTCAGTCTCCATTTTTTCCCTTCACAAAACTTGATATCGTATGACTCGATGGCTTAAAAATTATATCGCTAGTAAGAAATGCCTTAATATGGGGAAAGGGAATATATATATATATACAGTCGACTCCGGTTAACTGCACACCCTCGGGCCCGTCACAAGACAGTGCAGTTAACCGGAGTATGGTACAGTACATTTTTAAGCATTGGGAAAAATCGGGACCGGGGCGATTACGTGCAGTTATCCGGAGTGTGCAGTTAACCGATGTGCAATTAAGTGGAGTCGACTGTAGATATATATATATATATATATATATATATATATATATATATATATATAATTGGTGGGTGACCGCATGGTTTAAAGCGCTCATAAATCACTGCCATCTCACATCTGTGTGGGCTTGAGTCTCAGATTCGGCCAATGTGGGTATGTGAGAACGCTTCCAAATGGTTTAAAACACTCATGGATCACTGCCTTATTAATTCTGCATGGGTTTGAGTCTCAGATTTGGTCAATGTGGGTATGTGAGAACACTTCTGAATGGTTTAAAGCACTCGCGGATCACTGCCTTATCATTTCTGCATAGGTTTGAGTCTCAGATTTGGCCAATGTGGGTATGTGAGAACGCTTGCCAATATCATCTTTTGGGTTGGTGGTTCTTTCCAGGCGTCTTCCCAGGTTTTTCCTCCACCATTAATACTGGCCGCTATGTATAGCATGTCTTATGCTGAAAAATGGTGTTAAACCCTACAGCAACAATAACAATATATAATAGGTGAGTTTGGCTGTGAATTTAGTAGGTTGATTGGGTTGTAGAATAATAAGAATTCATAAATATCTTTGATGACAGTCAAAATGGTTTTAAATTGATACATTATCCAAAAGAATGTTGATCATCCATCCTCGATGTAGCATGTACTGTAAGAGAAAGAGCGATGGTTCCAAAGTAATCGAGAAAAAAAAAAATCACATTTGAAACATTGTGAAAACAAATCTGTGCAACTCTATTTTCAAAGCATGGTTACATATGTACTATGGTGTATTTTTAAAAAAATTCATAAACCAAAATGTATTATTAAAAACATTGTAAGCCAAGTAATCTTCATTTATTTACAATCTATAAAGTCGGTTTTCATCTTTTATGCAAATTAACATTTCTGACCAAATGATGTAAATAAATGAATTATATCACTTTATTATTTACATATGACTACATTCAAAATAATACCAAAAGAATCATACAGAGAACAAACTTGTTTTCATGTTTGGAAAATTTATAGATTTGTTGTTGTTTTGAGGTCTAACACCATTTCACAGCACAAGATTGGCTATGTATGGCTTCCAGTATAATTTGTGGAAGAGGAACCTGGGAGAATCCTTGTAAAAAGCACCAACCCACAGGAAGCTACTGGCAGCTTTCTCACGTAAGCCACATTGGCTGAAACTGAGACTGGAACTCACATAGGCTTAAGCGAGATGTCAGTGACCTTTAAAGGCATGTGCTGTAGATGGCAACCATTGCTGTAGTATTTGTTTATATGTTGTTGTTGGTGGTGGTGGTGGTAATTAATTTTAGACTAAAATACTGGCATTGAGATGTTAGTTTTCTTGCTTTACTGGTCAAAGACTTATCTGTTCACTGTTGTTGGTTAGGAGAAGTTTGTTATTGCTATTCCTCCTACATTTCTTAGAGGTTTTAAACAAAATTTTACATACACATTCATCCCATGGTGTAGTTGTCCAGACTTCCCGAAAGCTCAAAAAAAGTGTCAGACATTCGGTCTGACAAAACCTGAAAATCTGTCAGACCGAAAAAAAATCTGTCAGACCGACAAAATATAACAAAATTTAGGTATTTTGTAACGTGTTTTGTTTTCTAAGTGTAAATAACACATGTTAATCATGTAAAGTTAAGTCAAATTCACTGATAGTCTGTTGTAAACATGATCTGTTTATCAAAATTGTCAAGTTCATTTTAGTTTTTTAATGTACCTATTAATAATTATCACTTTACCAAATTTAATCATTGCTTTGTAGAATTTTTAAAAATCTGATCTTATTTAATCATATTTACAGAATTTGTTAAACTTTTATAATGAATCATACTTTCATTGATGCTGTTCTCCTTGAAGACCTGCATAACATTCTCTAAGAGATGCAGAGACTTTGTTGAGTTTGGAGTGCTGATGTTCAGGAACCTTTCTTTAACAACACCTTTCATTGCAGTTCTTATGTATATGGTCTCCTGTTCATCTCCTGAGATATCTGTACTTCCATCCATAATAAAGGCAAAAAATGGATTATACTCTATAAGATTGACAGTTTTTTGCTTCTGTCTGTGCTATACTGCTTTGTCATTAATATATGTACTGCCTATGTCTAATTGTTTAGCTTTCTCAATTTCACACAGCCATGTATAATCTGATAGTGGACGATTATTTTTGGCTACTGCGTGTGCATTTCTGAACAAATGCACTAATCTACTTCTTTCAGCTGCCTTTAATTGCCTAAGTGCTTTGCCGGCTTCTGGCCCTAGTTTTTTCCAGAGCAGTTTTCTGTCTGCCTGAAACAAACTCTGATGCTTTTTTGTTGGACTTGGAAAGTTCATGATCATTTATTGTTGACATTCTAAAATTTGTACATCCGACGATAAACGCGTTTGTGTTTCGCAAATTTTCATCAGACCTTGCTTTCTCGCCGTAGAAACTGAGACACATGGCACACTGCATAACTTGCTTTATTTCATCAAATATTAACCAGTCTCTGTTTTCTTTCCATTTATCATGAAAGGTTCTTTCAACCCTATGTTTTTCATAATCCTTTTTCTTTTCTTTCAATTCTTCATAAGATAGTTTTCTTTTTTTCCCTGGTTTCTCTCCGTCGTAATATTTCAACGAGGCCATGATGACCGGTGAGCCGCATAACTGTTTATAACAGGCGTAGCGATTGGATCGCTCAAAAGCTTGTAACCAATGAAAATCTGTTTAACAAACTAGATTCACTAACGACTACTCGAGCGGTGCAGAGTGAGAAAACTGTCGGTCCGATGCCGACTAACAAACTGTCGGTCCGGGTAAAAATTTGTCGGTCATGTCCGACGGACCGATGGCTTTCGGGAAGTCTGGTTGTCTTAAATGAAAATGATTGTGCTCATAGATCCAATATGACCACCCTGGCATCCATCTTGAAAACCTTCTTATTGCTACTTCTTCTGAATGGATTGCCATATCAGCATGGGGATTTCACTAAACCACTTCATATGCTGTTCTTGTTGTTGTTGTTGTAGGGTTAACGCCATCTTTCAGCATACAATGGGCTATATACATGGCGGTCAGTATTAGTGGTGGAGGAAGAACCCGGGAAACCCCTGGAAAGAACCAACGACCCACAAGAAGATACTGGCAAGCTTTCTCACATATATCACAATGGCCAAATCTGAGACTCGAACCCATGGAGACAGAGGTGATATGACATTGTTCCGTAACGGAGAGTGCTTTAGACCACTAACTACCCACCATATATATATATATATGTGTGTGTATATGTGTGTATATATATATATATATATATATATATATATATATATATATATATATATATATATATATATAGGCATTTTTCTTAATACATTGAGATTTTTTTAAAGCCATCCATGATATTGTGGGTTTTGCTTGCATTGATGATCTTGCTTGATATGGCCAATGATGAGATGTACAGTCCAAATGATATTGTATACATATGGTGTGTTTGATGATTATTTGTGTTTTGTTTGCATTGATGATGTTTGATATGGTCAACGATGAGCTGTACAGTCCAAATGATATTGTATACACATGCTGTGTTTGATGATTATGTGGTTTTTGTTTGCATTAGTAATGGTCATTTTAATTGAAATAAACATATAATTGATGATATTTTCAGTAATTTTTTGCAGGGATCCAGATTCCCACTGTACAAGATTGAAGTACTCTTTGAAAATTTGCCTAAAAGCTTTTATTTTAAACAAATTAATTATTGTTGATTGTCAAAAACTGTTGGCCATTTCTATTTTTGTAATCTATCCATGGCAATTGGCATTCATCATTAACTGAAATAGAATTAAAAAGAATGGAAGGAATCTTTGGAGTCTGAACTTTATGAAAATACTAGTAGCCAAGCCAGCATGGGAATGTATAGATTCCTTTTGTCCCTTAGATGTTATATATTCAAATTAACACGGTTTTAAGAAAAGCCTTTAATTGTGTTCAGACTTAAGCTTTAAGAGTTGTGCATATTTTATGACAATCTCAAAATTCACATTGTTAGGAAGCAGCAAAAATACTGTTACTTAATATATTATTAGGTTTTTTTTTAAAAAAAATATTTGGATTTATCTTGGGTGATGGAGTAGAACTTGGGCTAATCACACAATCATGGGAAGAACATTTTTAGAGATGTGTCCAACAAAATATTCTTAAATAGCAAATTCTGCATTTACCGCAAAATATATTTAGAGTTTATGACCTATTCATTGTCATGAGACCTATCAGTTGTCATGGGGCCAAAGGCATACAATCTAAAAATGCTTTAACATTAGGGTCTTCTAAATAGGGATCTGCATGGTAATCCCCTTGTGTTTGTTAGAAAAATCTTTGCACCCTAACTCTTCATACCATTTTCACTTACTCCACATTTTTTATGCACAGCATTATCATTCTCTTAGGAACAAAGTTCTCCTGGCCCTCTTTCTGCCCCATAGTACCGTAATACTAAATCAGATACCTAAGCCACTATTAAATTGGAAACAATTGTTATTAACTGAGATGCATAATGACTAGTTAGAGATATACGTCTCAATGCTGTTATCATATTTGTTTCTGAATGAGATATTGCACAAGCATCTGTCCATGTAGTACAGAATATGAGATTATGGTCTGACAATTCACTAAGCAGTGGGCACTACACTGAAGCCTTGGTGATATTGCTGTGTGGCACTGGAGCTTGGCTAGGCTATGTATGTGTGTGAGAGGGAGAGAAAGAGAAGAGGGCCAGAAATCAATAGTCTGTGTATTGAATGATGAAACTGCAAGGCTGTGCACATGAGTGTGTTGTATAGAACTGGATCTCTGTTTGGGGCTGCTGCTGCTGAGACTGGCTAGTGGTTGGAGAGAGAGAGGTGGGGTGGGTGGGTGACTTTAGCTTACATTGGCATAGTTTGGTCCTTGTGATTTGAGTTACTGGCTACATACTGTCTTGCAAGCAATGGTAACTGGATTGAGATAATGATATGTCATGATTTTATGGATTTTGTATTGTGAAAACGTAGAGCAGAACATAGGAAAAAGGAATATCTGAGCCATGCATGTTGGGCTGACTGGTTTCCCGATAAATAAGATTACCAGGGAATCACATTAAGATGGGATTTAGTATGATAGTGATTCAGCATTGATACAGCTGAGATTCTGTTATAAGAAAATTATTTGGATAATATGTGTGTGTGTGTGTTCGAAAATTGTAAAGATAAGAAATTGTACACATTACAACTTTGGACTATAAAGTCTTCCAAAAATAAACTATTGCAATAAAATCAGAGAAGGAGCCAGACAATTTGTATAAGAAATAAACTGTTTGCATTTTGACATTGATTTGGGGTGGGGTGGTGGCAGAGTGGTCTAAGGCACACATCGTTCCATATCACTGCCAGTCACCTCTGCATTGGTTCAAGTCTTGGGCTTTTCTAATGGGGGTACATAAGAAAGCTTGCATTAGGTTTTATGGGTTGGTGGTTCTTACGGGGGTTTTCCTCCGCCAGTTGTACTGGCTGCCATATATAGCCAATCTTGCACTGAAGAAAAAAAACTCCCAAAATCATGCACCTACCTAAATTAATTGTAAAACCCATGCAGCTGGAAACACATTTTGGGGGGAGGGGGTAGGCTTAATAGCATTTCATTTGAATTGAAAAGGATAATGATGATATCCTTATAATATGATATGATTAATGTCCAGGAGAAATGATTGCTACTGCAGTATCATCATCATCAGAAGAAAAACCATACAATTATTTCCCTAATCCTCACATTCTAACTGGCTCCACAGTTTTTTCTGTGCTGTGTATCTTCATGCAGTTAGCAGAATAATGTGTATAGATTAGTTTCAGAGCCACTTCTATTTTACCTCTAACTTGGAGTACCCTTCTGCATAAGTATCAAAGTCCCAAGACCTAAAGTCAGTTCTCCTTAAAATTGGAGTCACACATTATTTTGGAAAGAGACAATTCCATCAACATCTGCCTGAAGACTTGTTCAATGAGACTCAATAATTTTGATGCAATATCTGACTAAAAATATGTTATTAAATGTGTTAGTGCAAATTGCATGACTGGTCCTTTACGGTTGAGTTAGCCACTGACTATAACAAAATGTCAACCGACATGCAACATATGGTTCATCGCCAATGATCATAATAAGTGATCAGTGCTATGCATGAGTTTATTTTAAGATTGATTTCTCATCCACTATTTAACCGCTCCAATGACCTAGTGGTTAGAGCATAGAACCCATGACCTCCCGCTTCCCATGGAAGCAGGAGGTCATGGGTTTGATCCTCGGCTGAGTCATACCACAGAGACTTACAAAAATGTTACTAACAGCTGTCTTGCTTGGATCTCAGTATTAAGAGGTTAGCGTTAGGACTGGTCGGCCTGGTATCAGGATAATGTGACTGGGTGGGACATCAATGCTACAAGACTGCGGCATAATGCCCCAGTGCTCGACATCACTATAAACTGCCTCACTGCAGCATCATAGCAATATGACTGAAAAATTGTTAAAACTACGTTATAAATCCAAATCAAACAAACAAACTCATCTATTATCAATCAGCAAAAGAGAGCATGCCAAACAAGGATGCAAAGTATGACAAGCACTGTGTTAACACTTTTAAAGAACACTAGAAAACAAAATATTGGTGGGTTGACTATGATTGGGATACAGGACAAAATGTTGTGTTCATTTTTTTTTTCATGTCCCTTGATATAGTCAATAGATCTAGTGCTCTAAACTGTGGTCCAACAGAGTCAAGGCTTATTTGACTTCAGTTATATTAATCTTTAGTCCAGTGAAACTAAAAACATAGACCATTTAAGATATACTGGACATTTAATTCAGATCAGACATGTACCTGCATTCATTTATTAAAACTACTACATATAACTTGGCTTTTGTGTTGAATTTGATGTTCCTCAAAACAGCACAGCAGCTGAGACATGTTTTAATGCTTGTCGAACTTGCTCCTTCGGAGAGGGACAGAGCCAGGACCTGCCCCCCCCCCCATGATCAATACTATTTTTTCATGTATCACTGTTTTATCATGTCGGATATACTGATCCTGAGCATGTGTTAAATTATTTTGCACAGCGAGTTTCAGGAATAAAGGCTTAGAAAAAAAATAAAAATTTGACTATCATAAAATTAATTTATATTTCTATATTTGTTTTAATGGCATTGACATTATGTTTATTTGACTTTCTCTGACACATTTCTTTTATTCTATTTCAGTTTGTAATTTTGTGGTCCATGACAAATGCTTGAAGACGGTAGTATCTGCCTGCTCCAGTATAGCAACTTCTCTTATAAAAGTAAGTTCCAAAATACTTGTACTTTACTAGCAACTTCTCTTATAAAAGTAAGTTCCAGAATACTTGTACTTTACTAGCAACTTCTCTTATAAAAGTAAGTTCCAAAATACTTGTACTTTACTAGCAACTTCTCTTATAAAAGTAAGTTCCAAAATACTTGTACTTTACTAGCAACTTCTCTTATAAAAGTAAGTTCCAGAATACTTGTACTTTACTAGCAACTTCTTTTATAAAAGTAAGTTCCAAAATACTTGTACTTTATTAGCAACTTCTTTTATAAAAGTAAGTTCCAAAATACTTGTACTTTACTGTAAAATTGACAGACAGGAGTTGAGAAAATTTTCATTGCATGGAATATTCTTTCTTTACATTGCTCATACAAATATATTCTAATTTAATATCAAGTTCATGTTAATGGGATGTGCAGTCACTTGTCTGATAGCAGTGGCATCAGGTTTGGGTTGCATGTTTACATTTGCATAGATTTTGTTCTTACTTGGGCTGAAATACAGTCAACTCCAGTTAACTGCACACCCTCGGGTCCATCACGAAACCATGCAGTTAACCGGAGTGTGCAGTTAACCGGAGTATGGCACAATACATTTTTAAGCATTGGGAAAAATTGGGACCGGCGTGATTATGTGCAGTTATCTAGAGTGTGCAGTTAACCAATGTGCAGTTAAGTGGAGTCGACTGTATTTTAAGTTGACAACTTCATTCTATGTCTCAATGATTTACCCCATTGACCTTGGAATGAAGATTACAGTTATAGAAATTCAGTAGCTTGGTTACATTTTTTTTTTTGTTTAATTTTATTTTCTAAATCCTTTGATAAATATTTCTTGTTCTTGGTAGGCTTACTGCCTTTGAGCTTAGTGAAAGCTTCTCTGTTATAAAATGTTAAACTTCAGCTGCTGTCACCCCTGGGTACAAGATAGGAACATTTTATATGTGATGTGTTATGAATATAACAGTAATAATAATCCCACATAACCTCAGTAAATGGGACTGAAGGTGAAGCACATGTTGTCATATTATCTGTCACATATGCTTTTTATTTAATAGAAAGTATGAATAATAAGGTCATTTAACTGATTAGACCTCTAAATGCCAAACCCGGTATTCCTCAAAAGTTGCTCTAGAACATGTCTGGCACCATATTTCTCTGAGGTACTCCCAGTGAAAGCCATAACCCAGTTTCCTCATAGGTTATTCCAAGGAAGGTTCATCCCCTTATTCCACAATGGCAGTGCTCAAAGATTTTTTTTTTAGACACAGGCCTTGGGCTGGTGACTTTAGTAGAAGTCCTGACTGATATTACACATGCCCAGATGCCCAAATTTCCTCCTTTTTTAATATTGTCACACAACGTTGCAATATCTATAATTCAAATATAAGTTCAGTAGCATTCAAAGGAGCTTGAAGGTAATGCAAGTGTCATTAGTGTTCATCGCTACGCTTGCATGCTTCACAAGGTAATATTCCTTTAACAAAGAGTTCTGAAATATATTTTCGTTGGGCTTGGCTCATCGCCAGTTACTTCCTGAATCGGCTTAAAAATGTACAACACTTTACGCTATTCCAACAAATGAAATGATCATGCTTTGAGTTATATGCAGTGTCGGCACTGATCTTGCACATGTATATAGCTTCTCTTTGATTTGCCTATAATGGGTTATTCCACTTCCTGATCCTACCAATGTAAATTAGCACAATGGGCTAACCCATTGCAGCCTTCAAACCACATCCCACTATCTGTTGTCAGCCAATCAAGTAATATGTGAAATGATGGTTGATACATGACCTTTTTGCTTTTAATTGTTGCTATTTAAACTGCCAAGGGATAATTTTACATCAGCTCCAGTCTGTTTATCAATACATGCTTCAGATGACTGGTATATATGTATACTGAAATTGGTGGGTTATTTGTTTTATTTTTTTATTTTGTTAAATATTACTGAAAATTGTTTTTCAAAACATGACTGTGTCATATGGTTTGAGAGTACAAAATCATATTTTTAGCAAGACACGTCATACTTCAATCTGATTAAAACCAAATTTAAATGTCATGTTGGACTGGTGATTTGATTCAAATTGTGCCTTGTTATAGCTGTTATGTCATGAAAACACATTTACAAACCTCAGCACAGTTAAAGTTTCCTCAGGCAAATTAATTTTTTAGACAAGCCCAACGGGCACCTCACTTAGAATAGAAGACGGGTCGATTCTAAAATTAGAGGGGCCCCAGGTGTCATGCTATCAGATTTATAATGCACTGAATGGTAATGCAAAGAGCCATAATCCTCAAAATTAATACCTGTGACTGGTCCCATATTTCTTGGAAGGTCAAAGGTAATTCCATTGAATATCTAACCTTGTAGATCAAAAACAATTATTCAGATGAATGCTTAGGTACATATTCCTTAAAGGTAATTTCCAGTAAATGCCAGGCCTCATCATCTACTGAGGTAATTACAATGAATGTCTAGTGCCATATTTCTTAAAGTAATTAAGGTGAATGTTTTCTCATTCTTCAAAAGTAATTGCTTTGAATATCTAGCTCAGTATTCCTCCAAGCTCTTATTCCTCAAATGTAATTCCAATGTGATTTTAGTATTATAGTCAGTGTTTGAATATTCACAGATAGTCCACTGGTTGGCTTAGTCTGCATGGGTGTGTCCATACGGATGGACTTTCAGTTTCTTACCTTGAGGTAATGATGATTGGGACTTGGCAGAAATTCACCACACATATAAGGTTTAGCTGTAAGGTCTATCTTCCCTCTCATGTTCCTTGGAATGTGGTCCCACAAGAGACGAAATGATGATAGTTATGATAATAACAGCAACAATAATATTTCCTTGGTTAGGAACCATATAAGACTTGTGAACCCATGATGCTGTATACAGTGTAATTACTGCCAGTTAGCAAGAACCTGGTATTCAGACTCTAAACTCCAAAATTAAATAGGATACATAGAATATGTCACTGACACTTTGCATGCCAATAGATATGATACATAGAATATATGTCACCGACGCTTTGCATGCCATTAGATACATAGAATATGTCACTGACACTTTGCATGCCATTAGATATGATACATAGAATATATGTCACTGACGCTTTGCATGCCATTAGATATGAAACATAGAATATATGTCACTGACACTTTGCATGCCATTAGACATGATACATATAATATATGTCACTGACGCTTTGCATGCCATTAGATATGATAGGTACATAGAATATATGTCACTGACGCTTTGCATGCCATTAGATATGATACATAGAGTAAACAGCATAATACAAAGCTAATAGCCCTCAATGATTATAGATTAAATCTTCAGATCATATTAATTGAGGTAAACATGTTTACTTCTATTCAGGTATAAGATATTAGTTTTTCCCTTGGGATTTCCTGATATTGTTGACAAATTTGAATGTTCTACAAAGGATTTTGATCCTTATCCTGGTTCAGTGATTGTGTTGTTGCTTTTGATAATAATGTTGTTAATAGCTGATTCTTACATTAGCTTTAGAAGCAGAGTTGGTCTTGTTGGTGTGTGTGTTCCATTTTGTTTTGAGAGGATTTATTTATTCACTGGAATTAAAAAGTACTCCTTATTTTTGGAATTATTGTGAATAAATTCAAGGACATTTGGATTATATCTTGTGATACATCAACTGTATATCAATACTGCTAAGACCCATCTGGAGAGACAAGAATATCTGTCTGAAAACTAAAATCAGACTATTGAGAGACTAGTCATTTCAATCTTTCTGGATTCATGTGAGGCCAGGACCATGACAGCATAATTACAACGAAGAATCCAGACACTTGAAATGAGATGCTAAAGAACCATCCTTGGCATCTCTTACATGGACCATATCACAAATGAAGAAGTGTGTAATGCCATCAGGCACAAAGTAGGCCAATATGAAGACATCCTTACTAGGGCATAACCGACTTTTGATCCGGAAATCGGATTCCACCGGATAGTATGAACTTCCGATTAATCGGAGTCGGACAAGGCAGGAATGACCGATTCGGATAATAAAATAATAAAGTTGAATTTCTATAGCACCGTGTCTAACACTGCATGTCATTCGATAGTGCATTAATAAAGTTAAATAAGAAGTCAGAAAAGTCCAATATGGTCAACACAACCACACTGTGAGACAATCTATTTGAACTGGCGGGTGAAAACCAGAATTGAAGCCGGATATGGTAAAGTACTAAGTAACATGCTAGACACGGCAAAACCAGATACCAGAAACACAGAAACGGAAGATGAAATTTTTAGAAAAAAAAATACGGATTTAGCATTTCCAATTAATTGAATCATATCCGGAATCGGAAAAATTTCATCCCCGAAATCCAGAATCGGAAATCAGTAGAAAAATGCTAATCGGTTATGCCCTAATCCTTACCACTGTCAAAAAGAGAAAGCTGAAATGGTATGGCCATGTAACTAGAGCCAACAGTCTATCCAAAACAGTACTGCAGGGCAGTGTCCAGGTTGGCATAAGGAGAGGTAGACAGAAAAAAAGTGGACTGACAACATCACAAAATAGACCAGGAAAAGTCTTGCTGAGACACAGGCATTAGCACATGATTGAGAAAAGTGGAGGGAACTGGTCAGATGTTAAACAGCACAGTGCCTCAACGACCACACTAGGTCAAAAGACTGATGATGATGATACATCAATACATTGTACAACATCACATTGAGGCTATTGGCACATCAGCATATTCACAGCAGGAATTTATTGGGAACACCACTGGAATTCATTTAGGAACCGTTTGGACTTTTGATCGAACTTTTAAGACTTTATGTGATTTAATTCACAATTTTCAAAATTTTTACTTTGTATTCTAAGGAAATTAATTATTTGTTGAATTTTACAAAATGTGTTGGTTTTCACACTTTTCTGTTAAGACCATAGTCATAAAAATATAAATAAATACTCTTTATGATTCTGTATTCACACAGAAACCACAATCCTTAGTGTGTTATAGTGAAAATTATATGAATATTTTTTTCCTTCAGAACCCTGTTGCCCACTGCTGGTCGGAGCCTGGGCACTTTAAACGCAAATTTTGCAATGTCTGCAGAAAACGCTTAGAGGATAGCCAAGCCATCCGTTGTGAGAGTAAGTTGAGACACATTTAGTCTTTATTGCACAGCTTATGAAAAATGTTCAGAAACAGGGGTGTAAATGAATATTCAGGCCATATAGCCTATGTTTCTATTTTGAATATTATTGTTATTAACAGAGCTTGTATATTTTGCTGAATTTTTTGAAAAATACCATTTTTTCCAGCTTATAAGTTGATACTTTTTGACTTGAAAAAGTTAGGTCTTATACTCCGAATCGACTTATATATGGATTGTGTCATTGAAAGTTTATGTAAGTTACGTTTATAACTACAGGTAAAAAAAATGAACTACAACATGGATGTGCTTTCAATTATAATAAAACAAGCAGGGACTGTTTATTCAGCTGTGTCAATTGATAACAGAACATAGCAGTGATTTGTTTAGAAGTAAAATCACAAGCATGTTAACATTGGTAATGCATTTTCATGATTGCCGGTAATATGGAATATCATACAATGATACCATTAGTAGTGTAAAATATGAAGCCAAGATATTGACCTGGCCTCGTCTTATACTCTGAATCGACTTATATATTGATGAAGGATGGAAAATTTACAAAATTGGTGAATTCAGCTTGTACTCCGAATTGATTTTTAGGCCAGAAAATACGATATGCAATTATTTATTTATAGTTACCATTTTTCATGAATTTCATGGCTGCTACAAGTAAGTAGTATCGTTCTGTGAAAATTAAATGACCTCTTTTCTAATCCACTAGTTTAAAACACCAACAAACGATTTTATCCTGGTGTGGAAACTACGAGACCCATTTCCAGGTGCTATAGTTTAAAACCCTATTGAAAAGTGTTATCCGTTTGTGGAAACTATAGGATCCCTTTTCCATTCCATCAATTGAAAACTCCATTCATCAGTGATATTCTTCTCTGCAAATTATTGGACCCCTTTCCCAGTCCACTAATTTAAACTCCATTTATCAGTGATATTCTTCTGTGGAAATTATATGACTCCTTTCCCAGCCCACTAATTTAAAACTCCATTTATCAGTGATATTCTTCTGTGGAAATTATATGACCCCTTTCCCAGCCCACTAATTTAAAACTCCATTTATCAGTGATATTCTTCTCTGCAAATTATATGACCCCTTTCCCAGCCCACTAATTTAAAACTCCATTTATCAGTGATATTCTTCTCTGCAAATTATATGACCCCTTTCCCAGCCCACTAATTTAAAACTCCATTTATCAGTGATATTCTTCTCTGCAAATTATATGACCCCTTTCCCAGTCCACTAATTTAAACTCCATTTATCAGTGATATTCTTCTGTGGAAATTATATGACTCCTTTCCCAGCCCACTAATTTAAAACTCCATTTATCAGTGATATTCTTCTCTGCAAATTATATGACCCCTTTCCCAGCCCACTAATTTAAAACTCCATTTATCAGTGATATTCTTCTCTGCAAATTATATGACCCCTTTCCCAGCCCACTAATTTAAAACTCCATTTATCAGTGATATTCTTCTCTGCAAATTATATGACCCCTTTCCCAGCCCACTAATTTAAAACTCCATTTATCAGTGATATTCTTCTCTGCAAATTATATGACCCCTTTCCCAGCCCACTAATTTAAAACTCCATTTATCAGTGATATTCTTCTCTGCAAATTATATGACCCCTTTCCCAGCCCACTAATTTAAAACTCCATTTATCAGTGATATTCTTCTCTGCAAATTATATGACCCCTTTCCCAGCCCACTAATTTAAAACTCCATTTATCAGTGATATTCTTCTCTGCAAATTATATGACCCCTTTCCCAGCCCACTAATTTAAAACTCCATTTATCAGTGATATTCTTCTCTGCAAATTATATGACCCCTTTCCCAGCCCACTAATTTAAAACTCCATTTATCAGTGATATTCTTCTCTGCAAATTATATGACCCCTTTCCCAGCCCACTAATTTAAAACTCCATTTATCAGTGATATTCTTCTCTGCAAATTATATGACCCCTTTCCCAGCCCACTAATTTAAAACTCCATTTATCAGTGATATTCTTCTCTGCAAATTATATGACCCCTTTCCCAGCCCACTAATTTAAAACTCCATTTATCAGTGATATTCTTCTCTGCAAATTATATGACCCCTTTCCCAGCCCACTAATTTAAAACTCCATTTATCAGTGATATTCTTCTCTGCAAATTATATGACCCCTTTCCCAGCCCACTAATTTAAAACTCCATTTATCAGTGATATTCTTCTCTGCAAATTATATGACTCCTTTCCCAGCCCACTAATTTAAAACTCCATTTATCAGTGATATTCTTCTCTGCAAATTATATGACCCCTTTCCCAGCCCACTAATTTAAAACTCCATTTATCAGTGATATTCTTCTCTGCAAATTATATGACCCCTTTCCCAGTCCACTAATTTAAAACTCCATTTATCAGTGATATTCTTCTCTGCAAATTATATGACCCCTTTCCCAGTCCACTAATTTAAAACTCCATTTATCAGTGATATTCTTCTCTGCAAATTATATGACCCCTTTCCCAGTCCACTAATTTAAAACTCCATTTATCAGTGATATTCTTCTGTGGAAATTATATGACCCCTTTCCCAGTCCACTAATTTAAAACTCCATTTATCAGTGATATTCTTCTGTGGAAATTATATGACCCCTTTCCCAGTCCACTAATTTAAAACTCCATTTATCAGTGATATTCTTCTCTGCAAATTATATGACCCCTTTCCCAGCCCACTAATTTAAAACTCCATTTATCAGTGATATTCTTCTCTGCAAATTATATGACCCCTTTCCCAGTCCACTAATTTAAAACTCCATTTATCAGTGATATTCTTCTCTGCAAATTATATGACCCCTTTCCCAGTCCACTAATTTAAAACTCCATTTATCAGTGATATTCTTCTCTGCAAATTATATGACCCCTTTCCCAGTCCACTAATTTAAAACTCCATTTATCAGTGATATTCTTCTCTGCAAATTATATGACCCCTTTCCCAGTCCACTAATTTAAAACTCCATTTATCAGTGATATTCTTCTCTGCAAATTATATGACCCCTTTCCCAGTCCACTAATTTAAAACTCCATTTATCAGTGATATTCTTCTGTGGAAATTATATGACTCCTTTCCCAGTCCACTAATTTAAAACTCCATTTATCAGTGATATTCTTCTGTGGAAATTATATGACTCCTTTCCCAGTCCACTAATTTAAGATAACGAAAATGATAGTTTTTTTTTTCTTTCTAAACCTTTGAAAACTTAGAATTCAAAAATTAATGAATTCTCAGTAATTTGAACATCAGTTGCTGCATTTAATCGAAACTTTAGGACACTAATACTGTTTGTACACAATTTGCATCTGGTATTCCTACACTGTTCACAAGAACCCAGTTGTTGAATGTTCAGTAAAAGTCAAACAAATTGCACGAGATATACTTAATGGTCTTATGATGGACATGTCCGATGTTTATATATAACATAATTTTTGGAAAAGTTGAGAAAAATTACAAATGAAATTTGATCACTGTGACCTGAATGTTTGTTTGATGGACATGTTTTGTTTAAGGTCTTTTCATTGACATGGTTATACCCAAAAATTAGTCAAAGGGATCTCCCAGTACTATACCCAGCACACCATATTAATCTACTTTAACTTGTGTTTTAATTTTGGATTGCTCTGTTAGTCATAGTCCAGATGACATAGCTACCAACTGTTCCATATTTCACCAGTTTACTTTGATTTCTGATTTCAAATTCACCAATTCTGCTTTGTATATGACCGCTCCGGTGGCCTAGTGGTTAGAGCGTTCGCCGCGGAAGCGGGAGGTCGCGGGTTCGATCCCCGGCCGAGTCATACCAAAGACTTACAAAAATGGTACTAACAGCTGCCTCGCTTGACGCTCAGCATTAAGAGGTTAGTGTTAGGACTGGTCGGCCTGGTGTCAGGATAATGTGACTGGGTGGGACATCATGCTACATGTCTGCGGCATGATGCCTCAGTGCTAGACATCACTATAAACTGCCTCACAGCAGACATCGTAGCGATATGACTGAAAAATTGTTAAAGCTACGTTAAAAATCCTAATCAAACAAACAAACAAACAAACTGCTTTGTATGGTCAAAGTACCATAATGAATGGGTATCATTAAGGATGAACATTGACAGCAAGCTTCCCAAAGAAGACAAGTTGGCAATTTACCTGTCATTGAAAAGACAGAAAGAATAAATCATGCCTAAAGACTGTAACTGTAAATATTTTCCTGTATATATTTGGAATAAGCATTTAGAAAACTCTTATGTGCATATCTTTTGACAATTTGTCCTGAAAACCAGTGATGAAAGTCAAGAATTTGTAATATTAAGTAATTATTATCTTGCTTTTATTATCTTGCTTATATATTCCAGTTTTGTATTTAAAAAAATGTATTGTTTGTTTTATAAAAATACCCTTATCTACGGTATGTAGGAATCTTTTTTTTGTTATGATGTTCTTTTTAGTTAATTCATTATTGAATGGAATTTAATGTTTTGATATTTGATTTTTAAGAAATAATTTTTTTTGTAAGATTTCCAAGTTAGGCAACTATGAATGGACTGGGTTGATGTTTTGTGCAAAATTTGCCCATACATCTGTTGTTTTTATCACTACTCATAGATTCCTTACAGGATTGTTGTAGAAGTTTACATACATGTTCATCCCATAGTATGTTTGCTCGCAGATGAAAATGGTGCCTCGGACATCCAATAAGGCTACCACAATAGCGATCTTGAAAATCTTGTTAATACTGCTTCTCTTGGATGAGAATCATAATAATATGTGGTTTTAAGTAAGAGAATTCAAATGATGTCTAGTTCATTCTAAATAAAACTGGTGCTGATGACAGCTGACTCAAGCAGCCATCTTACAAACTTGTCACTCCTATTTATGATATATCTATTTGGCCATAAATGAAAATTATGTCACTCACACACATCCAGTATGCAGCTGTCAATTTGAGAATTTTGTTCATTTTTTTCTATCAGTGATCATGTCACCATTTTTTTCTGCAAGACGTTTTATGATGTCTATTTATTCTACATATATCATAAATCCTTTCAGTCTCCTTTTTTATTCATAAAGTATAACAGACAGATGGTTTAATCTCTGTACTAGAGGGGCCCTGAATGGCCGAGTAGTCTAAAGCGCTCTCAATTACGGATCACTGCCATCTCACCTCTGTGTTCGTGGGTTCGAGTCTCGGATTTGGCCAATGTGGGTATGTGAGAAAGCTTTCCAGTAGCTTCTCATGGGTCTGTGGTTCTTGCCTGGGTTTTTGCACTCAGAAGCAAGTTATTTTCCTGCTGTGTTGTTACGATTATTAGCTCTACTGTCGTAGACCAGAAGGACATGCGAGATGATCTGTTATATGTTGTCTATTTATCTGTTAGCACAAGTTTTTTATTGCAATTCTCCCAAACTACTTGGAGGTTGCCACAAATTTTCACACATGTATAGTTATATTGGTCCTAAATGAATATCGCACTGCAACCACAATGGCCATTTGTAAACTCTATTGCTGCTACTTCTGAATGGATGGTCGCCTCACAATTTTGGCATAAATTTCACGACTCTTGATAGAGATTCACAGATACATGCCACATGCAAAAGCATGAATTCCTAAATTCTCAAGTGGATTAAATCAGGAATAAAATAAGTTTATTCCATTAAAAGCTCATCAAAATAGCAATCGTCACTGATGCTTGTTATGGACCTGTATTTACTAACATGATGTTAGTAGAACTACATGTATATCCAATTGTTTCAGCTTGCCATGAAGCAAACGTTGTAAAGTATATAATCTATATTTAGAACAGAAGTTTTACAAAAGCTCTGGAACAAAACCTAATTTTTGTAAATGGTATATATACCTACTCATAGCAACTGCAATTTTTTTTAGAACAGTAACTAAAGTCAGCTTTTTCGAGTGGGGGAATTTTTAAAAAATTGAAAGATTAGCATATATTGCAATTTGCATAAGTTCATATTTTGCAGCACATCCACCATGACCACTAATCATTAGGGCTGTCAAAAACCACTGAAAACTTACCCAGGTACCCGTTGCGCCATTTAACGGGTACCCGGGTACTCGTTAGAGCATGGAGGACATGTACAACCCTTGAGCAACAAATTTTTTCCACACTAAATTACGCATTACGCGTAAACGTATATAGATTACGCCTTTTCGGTATATCCACCTTCCAGAAATCTCGTTTATATTAACATTTCATTAATCCCACAGACCGTATTTTAGAAAAGACCGCTTTATATAACTACAATATACGAGTACATGTACTCTTGTCTGTGGACTTGTACTTTCCTACAGTAACATGTTCTATTTATAGCAAACCTTGTTCTACTTTCCTCATGAATTCTATTTATAGCATCTGTATGGTTTAATGAGGAGAGAACAGACTATATTTATTTATGTGGCTACTATATAATATGTCCAACAACTTTTGGAAATTAGCTTATTGTCGATATCACGTGACTGTATGACCTAGGTTGCGAGATTTGTATGGTCACATGACTAGATATGTAAATAGCAAGATCCGGGATAAATTTCAGCAATGATGTACTTTCGTCTCGTTTTTCAGCAGATTAAAGGCATAACAAATGCTATGCTCACGATTTTTGAGAAAATAAATCATATTCCTATCGATTTCATGCTGGTATATCTCGATGAAAGATCGTTCAAGTTTGCTGGGCCGCCATGTAAGCTGTTGTCCATGCCGATCTCAAATGGTGTTGGCGAATTCCAACTTTTTGATAGGAAATGGGCTCTGACCCTACACCCCAACAAGAATGTTCAAATATCAAAAATGGGGTGGCAAGGGTTAGAGGAAAATCGGACTACTCAGAACAGTGTGCTGCTGCTGATATATGATATTTTGATAGTGTTGTCGACAAATTTTTTTGTGAACGGGTACTCATCATTAATTTTCAATACCTGGGTCTTTCGCTACGGTAGGGTACCCGAGTATCCGGGTACCTGTTGACAGCCCTACTAATCATTAATCAGTTGACATTTCATCTTCTGAATTAATACTGTTTCATAATTATGCTACACTACAATTAAAATGTTTTCACCTCCATGGTGGAAAGATATGTATTCCACAGAAAGTGAAGTATAAATTGGAGAAAATCAAAAAGCGGCCTTACATTCAGCCATGAAATATCAATTGACATTTTTCTTTTTGCACTGTAGTGTGCCACAAAGTTTAGAATTGAGAATGTACACAAGGGCTCGTAATGTTGCTTACAATTTACCTGTCATACATATACTGTATAATAATAATAATAATATAAGTGAGCATGTGGCAGAATGGTGGGAAAAAGCACACTGCTAGCAAAAAGCATATCAATAGTGGGAAAATTAAGAGCACACTCAACAGATTTCAGCTCTGGAATTTGTGAAGTCACCAAACTCAAGTCCTGCAAGCTACCAATGCTGAAGCATTGTTTGTGAGCTTTCTTGTTGAAAATAACTTGCCTTTCTGAGTTTGAGATGAGTGACAGTTACAGAGTACAGTGGGACCCCACTATAACACGGTAGTTGGGAGCCATAGAATCCGACCGGGCTATGAACCGAACCGTGTTATAAGCAACCATGTACAATACCAACACATTTTTGGATTTATTGGGGGGGGGGGGGGGTTTACATAAAAGAGGGGTGCGAAAATGCATGGCACAATTACCATTTTTGATCAATATATATTAAATGAGAAAAACATTTGCTGTGGTAACAGAAATTGCAGATATAATATATTACTTTATTCAGAGAACCATGTATTGGTACATACACGTGTCTAATTTATGTATACATGTATAATCTATTGCATGAAAAGAGTATCAACACCGTGTACTCACCAGCGAATCTTGTAACATACATTGACTCCATAATACAAATATTTCCATCGAAAATATCCACACATGGATGTAAAATATTCAATAATTTTGTCACAGATCATTATGTGACTGAATTCAATGAGACGAAAAAAACAAATATTACGTAACGGGTGTACGTAATGAATGATGAAATAGTACATGTCCATAGATTAAATAATGGAAGCTAAAGTGTATTCTTATAATAACTACATGTACATCTCAGGATCTTTCTGTCTCTGAATTCAGTCATTGTAAATTTCAGCACATTTTCCCACCCAAGCTGCTAGTCAAAGTCCTTTGAACTTGCCGCCCAGTTATTGCGTCATGTTCTTTTGATGTACTCCAATAAATACAGCAGACAGAACTGGCTATATGTATTTTAACCACTGAATTATGTCACTGTTTAGCTCGGCAGTTCACTTTGATGATAAACAATGTACTTAAATTAATTGATTTATACATTCTGGTGAGAATCTTTTATCAACCGCCGCATTGGCTGTTGCTTAGTTGTGTATGAAATTAAGAGAACATATATCGGAGATTATTTGAGCAACGATTGTATTCGGAATGCATTCAACACAAACAAAAAGTAGACACGATGGCTTCATTACTCAGGAATCAGTAATTATAATATTGACACTTATGAGCTGTAATTTTTCAACAATAAACAAAGATCAAAGTTCTCAGTAGGCCCAGCAATTGGTTCGTATTTCCGACGTTTATTTTGGCACAAAAATAGAAGAAATTTGATAATACATTTTCTACACGTTCTTTTTCACACTGTTTAGACGAATATGAGAATGATAATTAAACTCTTAATTTTTTTTTTCATACTTAAAATTTTTTTTTTTTTTTTTTGGTCTTTGAGAAAAATACCTGTAATAAATTACCCGAAATTTCGGGAGCCATGCCACGACCGGGTTATATCTGAATTCAGGTTATAGCGGGGTCCCACTGTATTTCCTATTGTTCGGAAAAATAAAACTAACTTCAGCGGTCAATCTGAATTGTTTTGAAAAAAAATTTACCATAGCCCAATTAAACAGCAAGCAATCTGAACTGTTTTGAAAACATATTTACCATAGCCCAATTGAGGAATTCTGCCATAGTATGACACTATGACAAATAGCTTGAAGTTTGTGTATATCAGTAAATTTGGCTATAAATAAATTTGTACATGTAATCAGTTAAATAATATTTTTTGGTTTTATTTTGGGATTTTCATGTACTACGTTTATGGCCATCAAAGCTGATGGAGCTAGTGTCATGATACAATTTTTCACTAATTCAAAATTCACTAATCCCTTTTCAATAATAGTGAATCTGGAGGGTTGACAGCTGTGTGGTTTTATTAACATGGATTTTTCACTAAAAGACTCCTGATGTCTAACTGGTCCAAATTATTGCCGATGTCTACAGAGATCTTGAAAATCATAAATATATTCTTATGATGTCTAATTGATCCTAAACGAAAATGTTTTGATGTCAATTATAGAATCGTAGCAGCCATCTTGAAAATTTGCTACTTTTCTTGAATAGATGATCAGCATCAGGCTTTATTCTCTTTTTTTTTTCTCATATAAATCTAAATCTAAATCTAATCATTATAATATATTTGGAGTGGCCGAGTGGTCTGAAGTGCTCTCCATTATGGATCACTGCCATTTCACCTCTGTCTGAGTGGGTTCGAGTCTCGCATTTGGCCAATATGGGTATGTGAGAAAGCTTGCCATTAGCTTCTCATAGGTCGGGGGTTCATTTCGGGGGGTTTTCCAGGGTTCTACCTCCACCAATTAATACTGCCCACCATGATAGCCTATTGTGTGCTGAAAAATGGCATTAAACCCTAAAACAACAACTATAATATAGTTGGTTCTCTACCTAAATGGGGATGATCTGCTATCCAGTATGACTTCAGTGCAATTTATCTTGAACAGTTTATTAACACTGTTCCACAGAACAGAAAATTGTATGATCATACGGCTTTTATCAGAAGACTATAGGATGTCTTGTTGATTTTTAAATGAAAATAATGCTAATGCATCATCTGACATGTACAGTATCTGACATGTACAGTATCTGACATGTACATTATCTGGTTATCACTACATATTGCAACATATAATTGATTCCTAGACACTTATTGTATTATGTAATTGGTTCTGATTGACGACATCCCTGGACATGAGAGGTTGTGAGTTTGATCCCCGGGCAAGTCATACCAATGACTTAGAAGAATGGTACTAACGGCTGCCTCATTTGGTGCTCAGCATTAAGAGATTAGTGTTACTACTGGTCGGCTTGATAATGTGACTGTGTTCAATATCATGTTACATGTCTGCTTCACTGTTAAACATCACTATAAACTGCCATACTGCAGACATCATAGCGATATGACTGAAAAATTTTAAAAGCGACATTAAAAATCCAAATTACACACACTGATTAACTTGGTTATTTACATATATCAGCACCATTCGCAAATATCTTTCAGTTGATGCCACTAAAACATGTGTATTCATTATTTCTGCAAGACTGGACTATTGTAACTCAATTCTGTCTGGTTTATCTCAATATCTACTCCAGAAACTTCAAAAAGTTCAAAACACAGCTGCTTGGATTTAGAGTATCATGATCAGAGCACACCTTCCCACTGCTCTGTACCCTACACTGGCTATCCATTCGATCCAGAATCAAACATAAAACTTGTTTTCGGTGCTAATTTCACTGATGGATTCCAGTCTAACATAACTATCTGGCATCACCCATGTGTTTTGTTTTGTTTTTGATGGTTTAGCGCCATTTTTTCAGCACAATATAGGCTATACATGGTGGCCAGTATTAAAGGTGGAGGAAGAACCCGGACAACCCCAGAAAAGAACCACTGACCCACGAGAAGCTACTGGCAAGCTTTCTCACATAACTACATTTGCCGAATCTTAGACTCTGACACACACAGACAGAGGTGAGATGGCAGTGGTCCGTAACGGACAGCGCTTTAGACCACTTGGCTATCACCCATGTGTAAACACCAGCAATATATTTATGCTCTTTGACAGTGATAAGAGTTTATTCAGCTTCGGTCCTTATCATGTTCCCAAGGTCCTGACAAAGAATTTGAACCACACTTCACTTTTTAATGTAATAACTCAGATGTACAAGAAAATATTTTTAATTTCTATATTTGTGTTGGATTTGTTTTAAGAGCATATGACTCGGCTTCAAAACTCGGCAGTGAAAATGAATAATGGTCACAAGATTGGACTTGATATGGAATTCTGTACATTTTTATTGAGCATAAGTCTTTATCTAAAATTCTCTGCACATATTGAATCCATGCAGCAGAAGTAGAATTATTTGACAATTACCCCCCATATCTTATAATCTGCTTCTTCATGAAATCTTTATGTTACAGGTCATAGGATATAGGTCATGTAAAGCCAACAGAAAGATGTGAATTAAACCTTTGGTCAATGTTGGGGCCAGTTTACATAGGTGACACTGTATAAAAGTAATTTGTGAATAATCATCAGTGGATGCATTTACTAATGTTTTGTCATGGAATACTTGATTTTTTTTCTTCTGTCTACTTTCAGTTTGTGAATATTATGCACATATTGAATGCCAGGATTTTGTGGTCAGTGACTGCAAGGAGTGTGCTACGTATGTTCCACATAAAGATTTGGTGAGTAATAGAAAGATTATGTTAGGCTGGCATTTAATTAAAATTTCCGGTGAAAATTGGTTTGGTATTACGAATAAAAACTGTCAGAGAATGGATGTAATACTGTGCATAGAAAAATCTTTTACACGAATGCTAAACATTTTTACTGATGTTGTGATGTCTGTCTATCCATGTGGCTGTTGTCAACTAGTTTCTTAACTTTGTTTGTCCACTATCAACATCAACCAAATTTTGTGAATGGCTTTCATTTGTGGAAAGTAGGAAAGCTGTCAATTTCAAACAATCTGGGGTCAATGTTTCTAAGACTGAAAGAAAGAAATAAGTTCTCAACCATCTACAATTAACAAAATCCTGTGGACAGCATAAATTCCAGAAGGATGAAACCTTTTGAATTTAGTATCGAAAGTCAAAGGTCAAGGTTACTGACTGAAAGAAGAAATGTGGTTTCATCACAATAACCCAAATTCTCCAATATCTGCAGCTAGCAAATATTGTAGCTGGTTTGCACTTGGATAAAACAGAACCATGATAATTTGTGGAAAGGTGTATAATGTAGTATTCTCAGTACTTTTTTTCTTCCTACTATAAGACTAAAATAACACAGGAAGCTGGGTTACAATAGGGGCAAAATTATGGAAAAATTTATGTTATTTTTCATAAAGATCTGTTGTCATATAAAATTAAAGATTGGTGTTGCAATAAAAAATTAAGATTTACATCATAAGTAAGATGAAATTTTATAATGGTCTAATTTTGCAGAAGTGTGTTAACATTGTAATAGAGTGATAACATTGTAATAGAGTGATAACATTGTAATAGTGTGATAACATTGTAATAGTGTGATAACATTGTAATATATTGATATCATTGTAATAGTGTGATTTGTAATAGTGTGATAACATTGTAATAGTGATAACATTGTAATAGAGTGATAACATTGTAATATAATGATATCATTGTAATAGTGTTATAGTATTATAATAGTGTCATGACATGGTAATATTATGACATTAACTTTGCAATATTTCAGACTCAAGTAGTGCATTATCATCACTGGAGGGAAGGAAATCTACCTGCCAACTCAAAATGTCTGGCGTGTAAGAAGACATGCTGGTCGTCGGAATGTCTGGCAGGAATGAGATGTGAATGGTGTGGAGTTACTGTAAGTGTTTCTGTCTTCCCGACAAGATATAGATCTGATACATTATGAACTGCATTGTAATTGTTATTGTTGTCAGTACTGAAATCATTAATAACAGTATTTGATGTAAGGATACAATTATGAAACTTGATGGTTCCATTCATTTTGAAGATGACTACTTGCCATTATTGAAATTAGTTACACTTTGCTAACAATTATGGAAATGGCCCTTAAATACGAGCTGATGGAATTAAAGTACTAATTACAGAAATATAATTTTTTGCGGTAAAATCTGAATCATAAGCTGGTTTGGCTGTGTCTGATATGGAATCCAGGTTTTTATATTAAATTAAGTAGACTAACTTATTAATGTATATTTTGTGATGCAAAGCATCTGCATGATCAAGCTGTTGCTTCATTTTTAAATGGCATGCATAAAGTGAAATGTCAGGACAAATGGGGCAAGAAAGCTCTGAAAAAGTTTTTATTGTGCAGTAGAATAGAAAGGATTAAGATTCTTTGGGTAGAAAGAAGGAAGGAGAAAAGTTACGTTTTGTGGACATCATTTGTTTATTTGAGTATGTCACATGGTGGGATAGATGACAGCCATCACCACACCCCATGTGAACATTTTTTATTTTATTTTAAGGATTACGTTAAATTAAGAGTAAACTGCACAGTAAGCGCCTTAAAGTATGACATTCATGTATACAATAATACACATACCAGGGTTCTCCAAAGTCCTTGAAAAGTTTGGAATTAAAAAGAAAATGTCAAGGGCCTTGAAAACTCAAAAGTGTTGGAAAATTTAGAATTTCTGACAATGGAATTAAAAATATTGATAACTGCTAATTTCATAGAGTTCAGAGCACTAATTAATAAGGCCTTTTTCAAACATGATGATTAATTCAATTGACAGTGTAAAATATTGTTGTCCTTGAGTGCTATGAAATGGCTCTGGAATAGTTTTGGAAAAGTTGGGAATTTGTCTTTCTTAAGTCTGCAGGAACTGGGACACACACTGAATAGAAAGAATGGTCTAATGTCAGTAGTCTGTAGTTTTAAAACGTTTTTCTTGCAGTTAATGTTATTTTCAGTTTTTATTCAGCAGTCTGAATAGCAAGTTTCAGTGTTAATGTGTGCCAAGATAAATAGCTATTGAAAGGGAGAGTTCTTTGCCAGTCACACACACACACACACACACACACACACACACACACACACATGTGTATGTTTAAATTTTACTCTGAAACATTCAAATTAAATCTAAATCAAAACTTTTGTGATAGTGGGAAAAGAAAAAGCTTTTAACACAAATACTGCAGTTTATGGTGCTTTCTGATGATGCATTTGTTTTCTTTGCCAGCTTCCAAATTTACAGAAAAAAATACATTGGTGAAGAATATAATGATAGATTTGTTCTTCCGTTCCATCTATATGCATTTAAGTAAATTTTGCTATTTCAATTTTTCAACAGCATTATAAATGTTTGTCAATATGTCTGGCTAGGCAAGGCAATTAAAAAATACTACAGGTATGACATTTACACATTTCTTGGTTGTCTTAAAGTATCAGCATAGCTCACATCTGTTGCTTATTTTGCCAGAAATGACATGTGCAATAAAATCAGTGAGGCGTGCATTTAAATCCACTATGGCAGCATTATAGTCAGTGATATACTACAGTATTGGATGGATACCCACTGGATCTTGTGGATGCTTGCCATACATAGTAAATCTTTAGCGCTGTCTAATTTCTTGCCCTTTTGTGTCTATGATGTGTATACTATACCAAGTAAGCAGTGTGGATGAGAAAGATGAAAGCAGCCATAAATTAGTAGAGCCGTATTGATTAATCGCCCGTATTCATAATTATTAGAACAATTGGTATAATTGGTATCATCAGAAAAAATCTTGACATGGCTTGAATTTTAAAACAGAATTAAATAGTGGAAACTAAAGAATAAACATTTGATTTGGGGATTAATTGAAAGACAGTATATTCTTAAAAGTAACTGCTGTTTTAACACACTTGCTGTAAACTACCGCTGATTTTTGCTGAGAACTCCCAATTATTACATTATGTCCTCGATTTTCATTTACTTCTAAACAAGAAAAGTCCTACAATTCTGTTGCATCACCTGTGATTTATTGTTGTGATGAAATAATTACTTTTCTATAAAGAATTTGCATCTTCACTAAATAGAATGTTAAGTTTAAACATTCAAGTAATTTAATGATTTTTTTTACCTATGCAACAATACAAAATAAAAAATAAACCAGAACAAAAACATAAGCCATAACAATAAAATCGTCCACAATTAATTTAAATCACAAGAATGATCACTACGAATGCTTAACTCCAATGCTTCAGCACCATTCCCACGAAAGAAACTTACACGAGTTAATATCTGGCATTTTTAGACCATATATACCAATGTTAATTACCATCGTTAAATGTTGTTGTAGAGTTTAACGCCATTTTTCAGCACATGATAGGCTATACATGGCGGCCAGTATTATTGGTGTAGGAAGAACCCGGGAACTTAAAAATGAATCTTGTCCCCGGGCTCCAAACACTCAGCTACACCTCTGCATCAATGTACTGGTATAGTTAGCGTTCAAAATTCCTCTTGTCACAAGCCAGTTTCAGGCATTTTAATGATTAACTGGCCTGTACTGCTGTCACAAAACTTTAAAGAAATTCACCACCTATCATCAAAGGTGACGCAGAAACATCAAGCTTTCCATTGTGTGGAAAGTTATGATGTTTGTTTAGCCAAAAGACAAAACTAAAATTGATTGATCTTGATCTTAGTCGATCTATATGAGAATTTTAGCTTTTATTATTACCCCTCTTCGTGAGCATGTAAATTATGATGGTTATGTGCCTTGTGCAATCAAACGTGCGTACCTTTCTAAACATATTGCCTCAATTTGTAGGATCGCTTTTATCATTGAAAATGAGTGACTCGTGAGAGGTGATTCATTGTTAATGAAACAGCTGTTAAGGACTATCTGAAATGTTATCTAGAAGAATGCAATTTGGTCGAAACAACGAATAAGGCAAAATCTGCATCCAATATGTTTGGGAATAAATATGGATTAAAGTGACGCTATGCACGCTTTACACTGTGTATGTACTGTTCATTATAGTACATGGTCTCCCCGGCCCACGAATTATGAAGTCTGTATTTACCTTTAATTCATTTCGTGTTGGAGAAATCAGGAAATATTCACATGCAAAATAATAACAAAATCAATCATAGTATTTTATAGCAGTTTAATAATTGTCGGGTCACTGAAAGTTACTTTTATTAAAATGCCTATGTCTGAAGACATGGAAAAAATTATTGTTTCATGTTTCAAGAATTATAGCCATTACAGTAGTCAACAAAAAGACCTAAAAACAGTAAAGTTTAGACATTGGCCCGCAGATAAGCCAACCTCCCCCCTACCCCCTTCTTCCAGGCCTTTATTTTTTTCTACATTATTAAACTTATACGCGAGTATATATACTGTGATAATGAAATAATTGGTCTCATAATCGGTATCGGCAATTTTAATAATTGGAAATACGCGGTATCGGCATAATCGGCATAAAGTGATATCTGTACAGCTCTATAAATTTTGCTGCTAAAGTGGATGGGAATCTGGAAAAGAAACCAGCATGTGCTAGCTATTAAGTTTTCCAGAAATGTATATACTATTATAAGGGTAGACAGACTTGTCACATACAAATGGAATTTTTTTTTAAAAAGTGTACATAAATATTTCATTTACATGAATTTTACTCTTGGTTTATTTAGGCTCATGCCAGCTGTTACAAGGTTCTCCCTGCAGAGTGTAACTTTGGAAGTTTACGAGAGATAATGTTGCCTCCCAGCTGCTTGACAATACCTCGAATGGATCTAAATATGGAAACCATCTTAGGATTATCAAAAAAGACAAGTAAGGGACTAATTGCCAAGATTAGAAGCTTATTCTCTTACATAAAGTGAGGTTTGATTTTTTAAAATTATATTTTTACAAGGCTTGTCATGATAGATTGCTTGCCATCAGAAATAAGATTTATTTGTAACGAGGTAGTCTTTCAAGACAGGCTCTAGTATACACTGAATAAACTGTAATAAATCCCAATTTCTTATAAATTCCGGTCCTTATAGCCGATAATATTTAGAAAGAGTTTTATGCAATATGTAAAAAACCATGTGTTTTGTTCCCACTTGAGAAAAGAACTTGTTT
This sequence comes from Unio delphinus, assembly GCA_029339505.1. NCBI lineage: Eukaryota > Metazoa > Mollusca > Bivalvia > Unionida > Unionidae > Unio > Unio delphinus. The sequence goes on from JAQISU010000361.1 coordinate 3,683,947, forward strand.
GATTATGATCATGTGACATATCAATTTTTGTTCTCCACCAAGTTGAAAGAAAATAAATACCTATATATATATATATATATATATATATATATATAATTTGTGTATGATCAGCGACCAAATAAGTAATTGAATCTTAATTAACCTGCAAGAAGGGGTTTTGTCATGAGAAGGAAGAGAATTTGTACTTAAGTAGTACATACAGTTCTAATGCTTGAGTATGCATGGTTTCCCTGCTTCCAGGAAATCAAGAATACACAAAGACAAGTCCCAGGAACACCCCTTTTATTGGATCAAAGTATGAGAAAGCAGGGAATTTGCCTTTAATTGCAGAACAAATACATTTTAAAATTTATTGAGTTGTTTCTTAAATTTTCAGAGATTATGGATCACCTCACAAAGTAGACAATCCATGGTCGTACACTGTGATCGCAATTTGCTCAAGGGTTACGTTTTTGAAGTGTGCATTTAATTTGAGATTCATGTAAATTATTCTATAGGGACATTTGAGTATTATGAATTATTCTATAGGGACATTAAGTATTATAAACTATTCTATAGGGACATTGAGTATTATAAATTATTCTATAGGGACATTAAGTATTATAAACTATTATATAGGGACATTAAGTATTATAAACTATTCTATAGGGACATTAAGTATTATAAACTATTCTATAGGGACATTGAGTATTATAGACTATTATATAGGGACATTGAGTATTATAGACTATTATATAGGGACATTAAGTATTATAAACTATTATATAGGGACATTAAATATTATAAACTATTCTATAGGGACATTAAGTATTATAAACTATTATATAGGGACATTAAGTATTATAAACTATTCTATAGGGACATTGAGTATTATAGACTATTATATAGGGACATTGAGTATTATAGACTATTATATAGGGACATTAAGTATTATAAACTATTATATAGGGACATTAAGTATTATAAACTATTCTATAGGGACATTAAGTATTATAAACTATTCTATAGGGACATTGAGTATTATAGACTATTATATAGGGACATTGAGTATTATAGACTATTATATAGGGACATTGAGTATTATAGACTATTATATAGGGACATTAAGTATTATAAACTATTCTATAGGGACATTGAGTATTATAGACTATTATATAGGGACATTAAGTATTATAAACTATTCTATAGGGACATTAAGTATTATAAACTATTCTATAGGGACATTGAGTATTATAGACTATTATATAGGGACATTAAGTATTATAAACTATTCTATTGGGACATTAAGTATTATAAACTATTATATAGGGACATTAAGTATTATAAACTATTCTATAGGGACATTGAGTATTATAAACTATTCTATAGGGACATTTGAGTATTATAAACTATTCTATAGGGACATTGAGTATTATAAATTATTCTATAGGGACATTTGAGTGTTATAAACTATTAGTGAACATGCACACTCAAATGGAGCCATGAAATTGAACAAGTATGCTCAAACAATGGGATCCTGCATTATTTAAAAATGAACTCCAGGATTGTTTGCATTTGTGTGAATACATTTTGTTTAAGTGTTTATTATTTACAGAACTATGAGAGTGAATCTCTAGAAATGTGTCACAATTCTTAGAAGTGAAATTCAAAAAGTCACATTTTCTTCAAATTTGTTAAGAAAAAGTAAAATGAAGATTCATAAATCTCCAAATAAGTGTAGTTGTTATTTAATGATAGGAGGACATATTGGCAGGTTCATAGCACAAATTTCCAATTTTTGGACTTTTTCCCAAATATTTTTCAACTTCACATGTAGAATTTAGTATTATGCTAATGACCTAATACCAGTGGAGAATGGATACTTTTAGTTGAACTGTCTCAGATGTCAAGTGAGGTTATGCATGTATGCATGTATTAGCATTTGCTATGTTAGAATAAATAGAATAGCATCACTGAATCAATTTTGACTGAATTTGACAGAGTATCCGGGCAGAAAGGGCTTTAAGACTTTTTTCAGATTTCACTGTCAAATATGGCTGCTGTCACAAAAAATAGTACCAGTCTATGAAATGGCTTTTTCTTACTTATGACAACTTTTTTGTGTAAAACCAGGCTACATAATATCATGGAATTTGCCTGGTTGATTCATAGTCTTTTTTTTCTCTGGTTATTAACTATGTATGTAATGACAACATTTTTATTTTTATTTACATTTCATTCTTTCTTTTTTTTCAGCTGCACCACGTAAGTATAACTTCAGATTTAAAAAGCCTCATTTTACAACATGTTTTGGAATCACTGAAGAGTTTGAAAAGTGACATAATCTGTACTAGTACAAGTTTTCTGTATTTTTAAGAAACTTTTTATAGCAGTTTTAAGGATACTGGTTGCAATCAATTTTGCATATAAGATTGATTGTCATTTTTTAATTTGTTTTACAAGAGTTTATGCTTGTTACAAGATGGATAAAAAATAATGAATTAGTTGGAGTAAATTCCTCATAAATTCTCTAAAGAATATCATTCAGATTATTGACACATTGTATAAGAAGAGGGAAAATATTCAAGATTATGTATTTTAATATGTGTTTATGTTTCAAAACTTAAGTTAATATATTTTTACTAAGCAGTTTACACAAAAGAATCAGGGGTGGGGTGGGGTCGGGGTGTACTCCAGTCTTCAGTGTTCTGCAAATATGAGATTTCTGTCATCATCCAACAATAACTTCATGAACATTTTCATTCCAGTGGTTCATTTTTGATATATTTAAGGAATAGCATCACCCATATTTTAATGTCAAGCAAGAGTTGTAAAATTTGTAAGTAGCATTGCCTCTTTTAGTATTGATGTATCGTAATCAGAATTTTGGAATATATTAGTTTCAGTGTTAAACTTGCTCTTAAACTTAAATAGAGCAGACTTCGATTCAGGTATTTTGTTTTTTTCATCATATTTAGCCAGAACAATCTCTGAGGACTGGTCCTCAAGTGGCGATTCTAAAACAGAGGAAGAGTCTGAGAAGGAGAGGCGCTCTCCGAAAGAGAAAGACAACAGAGATAAGGATAGAGATGCTGAGTGTTAGTGACTTCTTTTACTATTAAGGGGGCACTCAACAGTTATTATTTGCATTTGAAAGCGTGACTTGTGTAAGGTGAAGTTGTTTGCATTTGAAACATGCACAGTGGAGAGAATGTTAACATGCCTCTGTGCTACTTTAATGTAGCACACTGCTAACTAAAATGACTGCTCCCTTGTGCTAAAATATCAGCCTGAATTAGTCTAAAGTACATGATCTTCAGCACCTATAAAAAAAGGGCAAATTAATTTTGCCTAACTAGACAATACCAGCTTCTGAAAGTGCAGTGGATGTATTACTACATATATAGAATGTTTTTAAAAAGTTATTGGCTTATTTTGTTACAATTTACCTTTGAAGTCCAGGAAGTGAAAAAAAAAACAAGCAGAGCTAGCAGTTTTTGATAGGTGCACATCTGGAGTAAGGCCAAGCTGTACACTCTATAACCAATATTATACCCATCAATCATGCACCAAAATAAAGGGAATTAAATTAATGTTCTTTGAACAATACCTAAGTAATACAATGTCTTTTTTAAATTGCCAGTATAACAAGTGAGGAAAATCTGTTTATTTAAAATTTGAACCGTATGCAAAATACAAAACTGTAGAGTGCCACCTATGTTGCATAGTTTAAATAAGACACTTGATTCATGGCCTTCCATTAGATTACAAGTAGGAGGGTGACTTGACAAAGTAGGCTTGTGCTTAGGTAACCTCCCCCAATGGGAGATAGTCTACTCTTTTAAGTAGCTGAGCATAAAATACAAGTAGCCAGGAAAATCAAGATCATCGGCAATAAGGAAAGCTTCTATGATTGGTCAAAATTTGGGCAGACATTAATTCAGTAGGAGTAGTGGATACAACAATTCATTTTAATTCTGACATTTGATTGGTTGAAATTCAATAGGAGTGGTGGATACAACAATTCACTTTAATTCTGACATTTGATTGGTTGAAATTGGGGCAGACTTTAATTCAATAGGAGTGGTGGATACAACAATTCACTTTAATTCTGACATTTGATTGGTTGAAATTGGGGCAGACTTGAATTCAATAGGAGTGGTGGATACAACAATTCACTTTAATTAACATTTTCTGATGAAATGAAAACAAAGCTTTTGAGTTCATAAACATTCTTGAGGGATTTTTGCAACTGAAGACTGGATATGTTGGAAAAATGTATGTTTCACTCATTAGAGTGAAAATAAATGTATGTTTCACTAACATCATGAATTCTGGTTCTGCTCAAGAACTTTGGATGGTCTTGATGGAGGGAAAACCACATGTAGTAAGATACTTTATATGTATGAAATGTACATCCAGTTCAGTTTTGAACCATTTGTGTAACAGTATTATTTATCTAATGGCCGCTGTTTGACTGTGTTCATGCAATAATAATTCTGTTTTCACTTTGTAATTTTTCTAGGATAGTAATTTAATCCAAAGTTTGGTGTTTTTTTTTTATTGAGATGACTTAGATCAAATATGATTTTCACTTATTTTTTGTGATCATATCTGCATTACATTTTTTTTATTAAATAAGTAGTTTGTATTATCAGGACAGGTGTATTATATAAATACAGTATTTCATGGTAGACTTATAAATGTATTTCGTTAAACCATGCAAACAAAGTCGTAAAAAGTTCATCTTTGAAAACAAGTGATTTAATTATCTGTTATTGTCAGGTTTGGTTTTATTAGCCCAAGACTGATTTTTAATAAATAAATGAACAGATATAAGTTAGTTTAATGAAATTCGGAACTAACCCAAATTATGTGTGAGGTTGTATGTAATAAACGAATGGTCACTATATTGAAATGGATTATATTTTTTTTGAAAAATCTTGTTGGAAATTGACATGTAGATATCACGGTGATGAAATTTGTGTAATGCACTGCAATATTTAGTGTTTTTGAAACTCTTTGTTTGCCCTTCATATTGTTTTGTTTCTCCATTTCAGCTGAGATAATCCGTGTATTTGATGGCAATTCTTCCATGAAGAGGCGGTTATACAGAACCATTTCAGTTCCCAAGAATGCTTCAGCACAGATTATACTGGTATACATGTTTTAACTTATTTTAATTTTAATGGTTAAACAAATTCTTTTTTGTGAATTTCTTTTGTCTGTGTTACTATTTGAGATACGTTACATGATCTTAAAAAAATTGGAGTATGATCCATACTTCACCGATCAGCCTGTACAACCCGCAAAACTTGTTTTTAGCAACATAAGTGGTAAAATTTGTCATCCCATCTTGGTGGTTGACAGATAGTAGTGATCTTTCTTTGGAATTTTGTTTCAAATTTCATCCAGTTGAGCATTAGTTTCTGCATCTCACCAAAAGTTTAGAATTTTTAGGTATTACAGGTGTTATGACATGAACTTGTTATGCAATTTTGTATGAATTTTGCGATGTTTACATTTTTTAGTGAAGACTAAAATACAATTTTTTTATATATACTGAAAACAAAAATAGTAGAATTTGTAAACTACTAAAATGAATTGTATTAAAGTTAATTAAATTTTGTATAAAGGCAGTGAAACATTGCAATTTTGAGTTACGCAACACCTCTTTGGAATGCAACTGTCATGCAAGTGATGGGATTAGCTACAGTTGGGTTTCCAGATTACAGAATTTGTAGGCAATAGCAGGTTTTCCATAACGCATGTCTTATTATTTAGTTCAATTTTTTTACTGGAAAAGAGTCATAAGTGAAAAGAAAAATAGCATAGCCTCAGTATGGAAATTGTCTTAGAGAAATTTATACAAAGTAATTTTAAAAGTACACATCATTTGGAAAAACAAAGCTAGTTAAATTTAATACCAGAATGTTTGATGTAACTATTGAATACTGTTTACTTGCTTTAAAAAATAACATTTTCATTATATATTTTTATAAAATATCGGAGACGAAGCTGACATTTATAATGTCATAATATTAAGATTCATGTGGATTGTCAACAAGTTCACTCATATGGAATAGGAATATCCCACTTTCCTTATCCCAATCAGAGTTGTCATGTATTATAAGAATGAGAGAAAGAGGTATCACTTTTATTCTGGCACTGTAGGCTTCAGTATTAGAATTTGACTATCTCACATACATTTATATATTATGGCAATGAAATAAACATGTGCCACTTTGTCCTGGCCATGCATTTGTCAACAGTTTATAATTTGACTGTCTCACATGCATTCTAATATTATGGGAATGTGATAAACATTTATCACATTTGTTCTGGCAACATAGGCATCAGCAGTGTTAAGCACCTGTGTCAAACATTTTAAAGTCTTTTGTAATTTCTACATCATTGTTCATATTCAGTTGCAACTTTGGTATTGTATGGAGTTTGCACTGTGCTTTGCTAGTAGCTTTCTTTTGGACCGCTCCTGTGGTTAGAACGTTTTGTCTTGGATGCAGGAGGTCATGGGTTTGAACCTTGGCAAATTCATACCAAATTCATACCAAAGATATTTTGCAAAAGTTTGATTTGGACATAGAAGTTTCTGAGACTGTATTGTCAGAACAAGAGGATTTTAATAGTGCTGATGACATATTCCTATCAATGTTGCACATAATTTTGTAAATAGTGTATAAATAAATTGTGAAAGACTTGGACAAATAGGGAAAAAAATACATTACTGTGTAGACAAATTCATTTGGATTAATTGATGAAAAATTTCATGGATTACTATTGGATACAAGAAGAGAAATTAAAGTAAGTGTAAAGGCATGTGCATGATGTTTACAAAATTTTCCAAATAGGTAAAACACTCCGGGGCACAAGCAGCTAGACACAGCTTAGTGTTGCTAGGGCACAGTAGCAGTGTTACTGATAAGCTAGTTGGGGCTGAATGAGTTAAAGCTACATTCAAAATCCAAATCTCACACACACATAATGACCAACTTTCACTTGTTTATTGAAAGGTACCCAATTAACTATTTGAAATTTGCGATAATTAACATGGGGGACCCCGAGTGGCCGATTGGTCTAAAGCACTCTATGTTACGGATCACTGCCATCTCACCCCTGTCTGCGTTGGTTCTAGTTTCGGATTCGGCCAATGTGGGTATGTGAGAAAGTTTGCCAGTAGCTTCTCAATGGTCTAGGGGCCCCGAGTGGTCTAAAGCGCAGTCCGTTACGGACCACTGCCATCTCACCTGTCTGCGTGTGTTCGAGTCTAAGATTCGGCAAATGTAGTTATGTGAGAAAGCTTGCCAGTAGCTTCTCGTGGGTCGGTGGTTCTTTCCGGGGTTTGTCCGGTTTCTTCCTCCACCATTATTACCGGCCGCCATGTATAGCCTATATTGTGCTGAAAAATGGCGTTAAACCATAAAAAACAAACTCAATGGTCTGGTTCTTTCCAGAGTTTTCCAGGGTTCTTCCTCTGGCCGCCATATATAGCCTATCATATGCTGAAAAATAGCGTTAAACCATAATACAACATATATTCACACTTAACCTCAAGAAATGCTCATCTCTCTTTCTGGCTTAAGCTCAAAATGTATTCCTTACTGAGTGCTTAGGTTTTCAAAATCTGCATCCCTCATGGGAGCTACTGACCTGTACTGAATATGCCATATTGTGAAGGGGATGAACTTCAGCATCCAAAGATTTTAGCTAATAATAATTTTTAATTGCACAGTGTGGGTATATTGTTGTAAATTGTGTTCTTGTGTTTTGTAGGAGCAAGCTTTGAAAACATTCCACATATCAGACGATCCAAGCAATTATTATGTAGCGGAGGCATCCGAATTTGGTAAGCTTGTTTTTGAGAATCCTTCAATATTTTTTTTGTACTTTTAATGTACTATTCATTGTTTTCTCTGATCAACAGGACTGTATCCAAAGCAGTTATTTTCGTAGTTTCCTACCAGATTGGGTGCAAAATAATCTTAGCAAATGATCTAAAGCTCCCATTGACCTTTTGCTGTCAGTCTAATCATTTGGTTTTTAACTTTATTATTGTATTCGACCTCACTCTCAAAAATAGCAAACATAAGATTATAGGTAAGTTGTCAGTTCATAATTTAACGGTTAAGTACCTGGCCTACATATGTGTGAAGAAATGGTATCCTTAGGCTGAGAGCCAAGTATCAGCAGAGAGTTGAGTATCAGCTGAGAGCTGAGTATCAGCAGCTGACATCTGATTGAACATTCATCATGCTGCACAATTACTGTTATATGATACATATTGATGATACAGCTGTTGAAACATATTTAGGATACACATTTAATGCTGTTTAAACATAATATCAGCAAGGACACAAATTTATTGTTGTTGAAATGTATCTGTTGAGGATACACAGTTAAAGCCGTTAAACATGATCTGTGTTGAGAACATGCATTTAATGTTGTTAAAACATCTGTTGAGGATACACAGTTAATGCTGTTAAAACATATGTTGAGGCTACAAATTTAATGCTGTTAAAACATGTGCTGAGGATACACATGTAATGCTACAAAAACATATCTGTTGAGGATACACAGTTAAAGATGTTAAAACATGATGTGTTGAGGATACGCTTTTAATGTTAAAACATATCTGTTGAGGATACACATTTAATGCTCTTAAAACATCTGTTGATGATCCACGTTTAAAGATGTTAAAACATATCTGTTGAGGATACACACTTAATGCTTTATAAACATCTCTGTTGAGGATACACAATTAAAGATGTTAAAACATATCTGTTGAAGATACACAGTTAATGCTTTCAAAATATCTGTTGAAGTTACAGATTTAAAGCTCTTAAAAGATCTGTTGAGGATACACATTTAACACTGTTAAAAACATATGTTGAGGATACACATTTAATACTGTTAAAACATATGATATGTGCTGAGGATTCACATTTAATACTGTTAAAACATATCTGTTGAGGATTCACATTTAATACTGTTAAAGCATATCTGTTGAGAATTCACAGTTAATGCTGTTAAAACATGACATGTTTTGAAATACACATTTAAAGATCTTAAATATATTTGTTGTTGACAAAATGAATCCAGATTACATTGAAATATTCCATTCCACAGTGATATGATCACACTAGCTGCAACAATAGCTGTGCCAACAGATGTGAAATCATGTGAGGACAAAGATGTGTAGCTTAGCTTTGTCAGTTTTGATTTCTACCTTGATTGTGGACAATTTTAATTCTTCTTTGATTGTGGACAACAGTCAATTTTGATTGCAACCTTGATTGTGAAAAAAGTCAATTTTGATTGCTACCTTAATTGTGGAAAACAGTCAATTTTAATTTCTGCATTAATTGTGGAAAACAGTCAATTTTAATTTCTGCATTAATTGTGGAAAACAGTCAATTTTAGATTGATAACTTGATTGTGGAAAATAATTAAACATAATTTCTACTTTGATTGTGGAAAATGGTCCATTTTTGATTTCTACCTTGATTGTGGAAAACAGTTGTTTTATTTTATTTATTCTGTTCATTTAGTAAAGTTTTTTGGACAAGGGAAGCTCTGGTTGGACTTTTAAACAAAGTTGTTCACCAAACATTATCGTTTAATTAATAATAATAATAATACAAATAATGATCATAATAATAATACATTATTTATAGAGCTGACTCATTTAGTCAAGAACTATTTACCTTCCAGCCCTTTTAAGTAGAAAGCATAATAATTTTTAACAAGTAAAAGATTATAGTAATTTTGCTCTGATTTAACTCCTCATATAATAAATAATATATTTTATATTGATCTGCCGATAACACATGCTGACTCATAAAATCACTTGATAAATATGGTAATAGTTTGTACAGTGATCATCATCACAAAGTTGACAGTTAAATTTGTGTCTAACATCAAGTTATAGTTGTATAAGCAGCATTCTTATTTAACTTGCTACAAAAGTGTATAATTTTACTCATCTTCTTTGAGGTTCAGTATTGAATTATTGGTGGCAGTTATTAAGATCAACATGTTCATGCAGGTATAAATAACCAATAAATTAGCTTGTAAATGCAGGTATAAATAACCAATATATTAGCTTGTAAATGCAGGTATAAATAACCAATATATTAGCTTGTAAATGCAGGTATAAATAACCAATAAATTAGCTTGTAAATGCAGGTATAAATAACCAATAAATTAGCTTGTAAATGCAGGTATAAATAACCAGTAAATTAGCTTGTAAATGCAGGTATAAATAACCAATATATTAGCTTGTAAATGCAGGTATAAATAACCAATAAATTAGCTTGTAAATGCAGGTATAAATAACCAGTAAATTAGCTTGTAAATGCAGGTATAAATAACCAATATATTAGCTTGTAAATGCAGGTATATATAACCAATATATTAGCTTGTAAATGCAGGTATAAAAAGCCAATATATTAGCTTGTAAATGCAGGTATAAATAACCAATAAATTAGCTTGTAAATGCAGGTATAAATAACCAGTAAATTAGCTTGTAAATGCAGGTATAAATAACCAATATATTAGCTTGTAAATGCAGGTATAAATAACCAATAAATTAGCTTGTAAATGCAGGTATAAATAACCAATAAATTAGCTTGTAAATGCAGGTATAAATAACCAGTAAATTAGCTTGTAAATGCAGGTATAAATAACCAATATATTAGCTTGTAAATGCAGGTATAAATAACCAATAAATTAGCTTGTAAATGCAGGTATAAATAACCAATATATTAGCTTGTAAATGCAGGTATAAAAAGCCAATAAATTAGCTTGTAAATGCAGGTATAAATAACCAATAAATTAGCTTGTAAATTAATTTTATAATGTTTATCTGGTGACTGGCATCTTCCATTTTTCTTGGAACTGATCAGCATAGTTCATCCTTGATTCAACATGTTTAGTGCCGACTTGAGGCATCACTTTTTAATGAATTGGAGTGAATTGGATAGAACTTAGATGATTGAGTTCAAAATAGAATTTAAAATGTAGGTCAGGCTGTGAGACTAGGTCCCAAAAATGGTATGAAAATAAAGGAGAAACTAAATATCATGCTGAAAATCATTAAGATTTCTATGGCTTAACAAGAAAGATAAGGTGAATGCCCTGAAAATGGCTTTTATACATCTGAAAATATTTGAATATATAAATGTAGGACTTCCAATGAGATATTTATTCAGAGGGCCAGTGTGTGACCCCTGCATTTTTTTCAGAGGGCCAGTGTGTGACCCCTGTATATTTTTTCGGAGGGTCAGTGTCACCCCCTATATATTTTTTCGGAGGGTCAGTGTTACCCCCTATATATTTTTCAGAGGGTCAAAGAGGGAGAGAAGAGAGTCAAAGATGGACAACAGCAGGTCAGATATAATGGATAGAAAGACAATCAAAGAAACCACTTGGATATAAAATATGTCCGTATATAGTAATAAAAGCATCAAGACAATTTATCATTATTTTGTCTAATAGATTTAATTTTTTGGTCCAAAAATGAAATTTTTTTGTTCTTATTCTTATTTAACTTTAGTCTGCTTTTTGTTCTTTATTAATTCACCCCATCTGCAGATTTGTCTGCCTTTTACAAACTGCATGTAATTGTTATTTGGTTTAAAGAAAAATTGTGCTTTTGTGGAAGTTTCTTTCTGAAGAAAATTACTTTGGTTAAAACTAAAAGAAATTGTCATTATACATTCAGCTATCAATGGCTTTTGAGGTTGTATATTTGAATCTGCTGACAGCATTAGTAGGCTTGCAAGTTTTATTCGCTGAATGTATCACTTTCAGTAAACACTCCATCTGAAAATTTGATTGCCTTTGCCTGATTTTAGCTGTTGTTAGTGTTAACTAAGGGTGAGGTTTCTAATTCATTACAGTTATTAGATATGCAATTAAATACAGAAGTGCACAAATTGCATTCTGAGTTCTTAGGATGACAGTTTGAATTGTTTTTATCATTAACCCATATAATTATGTGTCACTCTTTTTCACATGTAGTTATTGTTTTAAAAAAGAAGACCAAATTGTTTAGAAATGGAAGTCGTAATTTTTTCAGTATAATGAATCAGTACCAGATTTATTTTTTTATTATTACCATAACATTGGGCAACATGTGTATATAATATAGCATATGTTATTAGAGCTATCTACACTTATTCTAAATCAAAATATCATTTGTTGACAGAATTAGCAAACAACGGGGAATATATGCCTAAGTCAATCCAAGACGGTGATAAACGATGCCAGTTTCAGTAGTCTCTTAGAATGATTCACTGGCTTTAATTTAGAGGTTCATTTAGTCTGTACAGAAATGAAAGTACTGTAGATGAGTGTGGTCTGGGCACAGGGGAATGTTTGGAGCATTAATAACGTCCTGTATGGAATCATTATATAGAGAGCACTTGTTCAACAGATTAACATTTTTTATAATGCTTTTATCTGTTGTCCTTCTCCCAGTGCTACCCTGTTAACTATAGACGAGATTGCTCTTACTTTAAAGGAGAACGGGAATTGGAGGAAGATGTACCATTAAGGTCGCAGCTGAAAACTCCAGACGGGAAACGACCGTCCATATTCCTTCGCTATAAGGAGAAGGATCCAGATCGGGGTTTTATAAAAGTGTATCCTGGTGGACTCAGGTAAGCCGGTATGGAAAAACCAGCATGGAATTGATAACATACTTGGCTTAAGTTTTGAATTAGAATTTGTAGTTTCAGCCAGTCCAATGTAACATTTCAGATATAAAGTAATGTGTGACCTTCTCCCCAAGGCCAGAGGATTGAGTCAGTGCTACATGATGAATTGTTTCGGTTTAATAATGTTTCATCTCGAGTATGCAGAAAATCCATGAACGAGTTTATGCATTATAATGCAGATAAAAAATATTGAAAATATTGTTCAAAATCTTGTCACTACTGTTTCTAACAGCAACAGAAATTTGACTGCTACTTATTAATATACCTTTATTTTGGGTTTAACAATTAGCAATAAGAAGAAAAGCTAAACACTGCTTGGTAAGGTGGTCTAAGGGAGGTAATCACACCCTGGCTGGATAAGCGGACTAACCATTAAAGGTTGCTGTATTTTATCCAGCAGTATTTTGTGGTGGAAGCTATAATTCACCATATTTTTAAAATTATTTTATATTTATAGTTATCTTTATTTTATATTTATAGTTATCTTTATTTTACATTTATAGTTGTCTTATTTTCGTTGCAGCCGAGTTACTTGTGGCCACAAGAATATACCTGTATCAAGCTACACAACTGCAACAGAAGTTATCTGTACTGCTCTCCGAAAGTTTGGCATGCAGGTAATTGACCCAATTGAGTATTTGCTTAATTTCTTTTTTAATACTTTAATTCCATTACTGAATTTCTTTTAACGAGGTAGGCCAAGTCAGTTATATAATTTAATTACTGACAATGACCATTCGCTGCTTGGTGTCTTTTTGCTGGTGTCAAGTAAAGTATATGAAACTTGTTTCAGGACTATTGAAGGCTGAATTTCAAATTTTACATCATCTCATTCCATGTCTGTGTCATCCAACAGTGGTAACAATTTATTACAAATCAACACATATGAGACTATTTGTACAGGCTGTCATATATTGACTAGTATTATTACCTAGTAGATGCTGAAAGAGGGTGTTAAACCTACAACCTACAACCTCATCAACAACAAAAGTGACAACATTGTTTTCCCACAAATGGTACGATTTAATGTAAAAATCATTTGCATAAAAACTTTGAACGATAAAATTTAAGGATATAAACACTTAAGGATAAATGTAATTGTAAAATGCAGCAAGAAATAAAATTAAAAGGCATCATCAAGTGTAATAACTTTAATCCTATGAGAGAGAAAGTTACTTGTTCATATAGGTTACCCAGTCATAATACCTGTTGCCCACTTGACCATCCTCCCACCATCGACACCCAATTGAGACAACATCTAACTCTGATCACAACAGGTATACATCTTCAATTATGTTACCCAGTCTTAATACCAGTTGCCCACTTGAACATCCTCCCATCATCGACACACACCCAATTGAGACACCATCTAACTCGGATCACAGCAGGTATACATCTACATGTGCACCTGCTTGAGATTATAGTCTGTATGATGCAAGTGCGCAAACTGGAGAGCCCACCTACCATCCTTTCAGGAAGCCAGTGGTGACAACTTTTTATCAGTTCTGGAGAGGAAGGCATATGTGAAGTCCTTCACCATTGGCCAGAATATTTGCTTGGCAAGGGAGTTCTTGTTCTGTTTGAAAACTTTGCCATGGTGGCTTTTCTGATACTACAGGGAGGAGCCGTATCCTAAAACTGTGATTAATATCCAACAACAAGGAAGACTTCCTGAACTTTATTCATCATGGTGTGGGACTTCTGAAGTCGTATTATCATCAACAAAGCCACATACTTTTATAACATATCCTGGGACACATCAACATGGTGCTTCAGTAGTAATTTATAGGTTCTTAGGCTTTGTTGCCGAGTCTTATACCTAAGAGGAGATCATTCTGACCGACCACCACATACGTTGGTAGACAATTTTTAGTTTCCTTTAGCTGAAAGTTGTATCTGGGAGGGCTGGATTTGTAAGGTAGTAGTAGTTCTCCTTAGGTATTATGATTAGGTAGGTATTCTCAAAAAATATTTTACCAGGAATTTTTTTGGTTATGTCTACATGATTAAAGATTGTGATGTACAATCAGAGAAACTATTGACATTAAAAAATACTCTTTACTTAAAAAATATTAACCATATGCTTTATTCTTTTACCATATATAATCACTTATCAGTTAAGTCCAGCTACAAACAACACATTAAGGTCTGTGTTTCGTCTTCTGCTCATAAGAAACTGCACAGCCCCAGTTGGGGTCCGTGCAGTTTGCACCTGCATTTTCTTGCTGGTAGGTATATACATGTATCTTTATCTGCTTTATATCTCTAATTTTGTGGTAGTGCATGTTTGCATTTTTACATAAGAGTTATCTTCATGGACATTTTTTTTTTTTTTTAACCTTTATATTTTTTATAACCAAATTTCTACTTGCTTCATTGTAGCTAGGATTGTGGGTTTTTGCATTAAACCAAATATATACAATTGGCTCAAGATATATGCATATTGTATAACTGCATATTCTGCCTTATTGCATAGCTTTGTGCCAGTCCTGATTTGTTACCATTGTTTTCAATGGATATCAATGTCTGAGAATTGCATATTGTCTATATGCATGTTTCGCATTATTGCATACATTTTTCTGGTCCGAACATGCATTATTAAGTTGCTTCTGATAACTGCATTGTTCAAATTGTTCCTTTCAAAATGAAAAGAAACCGATTCCAAACATTGGTGGTCAAGGTTGATTAATGAGGTCTGTTAATATCAACATCACAGCTATTAGATTTCCATTGGTCACCAGGAGGCACTATAGTAGATAACCATAAATATTACCAAGATGGCATTAGCTCTCTGATTCTCTTTTGATCACCAGGAGGCGTGATGGTTGACAATCATAATAATTAACCAAGCATGGTCAACAGCTATCGCCTTCATTCAGAATCTGATCCAGTCTGGTCATTAAATTTGATAGATTAAGTATGGCGTGCTGACCACAAGTCTGCTCCTCGATCTACTGACAAAACTGACCTCCATACAATAACAGCAAATCGCATCACATTTAAATGAACTAGACCAAATGGGGGTTTGTTTTGGAGAAATAATGGGTATCAGTATGCATTCTGCACCAGATACATGCCATAACATGAATGCCGGTTTAGTGCATACGCCGCCTAAATGCATATCATAGCATTAGTCCCAAGGCCATGCATATAAGTGGAGCTGACTGTACATACCTACGAGCCATCCACCACTCTGGTGACCTACTGGTTAGAACATCTGCCTTGGATGCAAAATGTTGTAGATATGAACCCAGGCTAAGTCGTACCAAAGACTCATAAAAATGGTGCTAACAGCTGCCTCACTAGGCACTCTGCTTGAAGAGGTTAATGTTTGGATTAGTCGGCAAGGTGTCAGAATAATGTGACTAGGTGAGACATAATGCTGCATGTCTGTGGCATGATGATTTGTTTAACACAAAACAAAGGTTTGGTCTAACTATGTTAATGCATAGGTTTCAACTCCTTCGATCAGTGAAAACACATGCACTTCAGTTTCTTATACTAATGTACATAGGGTTAGAAGTGAGTTTGGAACCTGGAGCTGACCTTATGTGACCTGTATCTGTCGCATCATTTGTAGCAACAGGATATTAGGTCCATATAATCACCACACCCAAGAAAGAGACAGAAAATACATACATGATTTTAAGGTGATTCTCACAAGAATGTGAGAATGTATTATTTTATGCACACCCATTTCATGCACCAAAGCTACAATTTCCATTCGTTAAATTGTATGCTTTGCATTGTTCCAATATACAGTAAAAACTTATGAGAGATCTCTGCAATAAGTGACCACCTGTCATTTCTGATCACAATTGTAATGCATGGATTGATTTTATTATAAAAATACACTGTTGTGAGCAACCACCTGCTGAACGAGACTAGCGACCATGATTTTTTTGCAGAATATGCATTTCAGCACTGCACTGAACGACCGCATTCCAAAAAAATAACAGATCGACACCACTGACCTTGACTTAAAACTTCATAAACATGAGGGCTTAGTGAGATAAACATCACTGACCATCAATTATTTCTTTGTAACAATGACTGCATAAATTGTAATGATTGTTTTAATAAGGTATTTTTTTTTAAACAAAATTGGCTAGCTTCTAATTTTGTGAAATTGATTAATTGCATAGAATAATATATATATATATATATATATATATATATATATATCCTATACTGTGCAGTGTTTTGTTACATTTGAAATAAATCTAAAATGTATGGCCTTGTCAACTTACCTTATGGATATGATATATATTACCTTTGTATATACATGTACGTGTACAAATATATGTACATACTTATGTGATGTTCAAATATACATTAGTTCATGTTGCTTGATAGATGTATATCTTTATTATATAAAGTTATTTTGAGAGTAATGCATGCAATAAATAACAGGATTTATGAATAAAGGATATGTATGATACATGTACAGTGACAATGGGTATTTTTACTTCTTCAATGATGCTAACTTTTGACCCTGGAAAATAGTCCATTTTCACACACCTCTTATGAGAGACCAACTGTCTTGAGAGACCTCTTTAGGTTGACAGAAGGGGTGGTCTCTTATTACATATTTTACTGTACTATCAATTAAATTAGATCTGAAACGAGCAAAATAAAAAATGCGAACCATGTTCATGACTGAACGATGATAATGGTCACTCATAAGACAAATCATAACTGTATGCAGCAATGATTGGAAACATACAGCTGGCTTTCAAAAAGAAGTTAAGTGAAGAATGTGAAAGTGAAGACACCTTTGTGTTGTGTTATTGGGTTTAATGCCATTTTTCAGCACAAGATAGGCTACACATGGTGGCCAGTATTAATGATGGAGGAAGAACCTGGGAAAACCCAGGAAAGAACCACCGACCCACAAGCAGCTACTGGCATGCTTTCTCACATACCCACATTGGCCAAATCACAGACTTGAACCCATGCAGACAGAGGTGAGATGGCAGTGATCCGTAACGGAGAGCGCATTAGACCACTCGGCCACTTGGGGCTCCCCGAAGAAACCTTTATGTTTTGCCATATATGTACATAGGCAGAAATAAACAACCATGACCGAAACAATAACTTACAGAACAGTATATTGACGAGGCATGCTGCTCTGCCAGAACACAAATAGCTGATTGAATGTCCATAACACCAGGCAGCTTTGTATGCAGTTTTACAAAAACGTCCTTCAAACAAGACAGCATTGAAAGTGCTATTTAAGTGTGTACATTGGCTGAATGTAGAAGACATCCCTTTTTTAAAATACAAATCTCTCATAATTTAATACATGATTTAGCGGTTCAAAAAATTTATTCCATTGGCATTTGAAAGAATTGCGCCATTCATTATGACTCAGCTACTATCTGTTCAGAGTTTCTTGAGAGCCTGTAAAATGTTATTGTGGATGGTCTTAATACATGACCTGCAAAAATCGCCATTTCTGACGGTTCTGGCAGATGAAACACTGAGATAGCCAACAATAAGTACCTTCTCATATATGCTCAGATTATTTCTGATGACATGAAATCATCAACAAGATTTTTAACAAATATATAATGTTTACATACTTCTGGCAAGGGTAATTACCTTATTGGCTTTAGTCACATTATATAACTAATAATTTTTTTGTGTTTTTAAATTGTATAATTATTTTTAAAACTACTGAAGACTGATCATCGGTTTGAATAGGACTCGTTGGTTTGGATTTTGACTGGTTTTTGCCTTGATGAGTCAAATGACTTACATAAATCCATTTGCAGGTAAAACAGTGTACTTGATACATTTACTAGCTTTTATTTCTTTAAAAAAAAAAATTGAACAATCAGTATAGCATCAAAATTTTTAATTTAACGTCAAAAATTGCTTATTTTAGAATACAACCTTTTTCCAGGATGCAGACCCCAACCGCTATACACTGATAGAAGTAATGTTAGACAAAGGCGTGGCAGAGCGGATTCTGGAGCCTGATGACAAACCGTGGCAGCTCATACAACAGAGTCGAAAGGTATAATTTATGTCCTGTATTTCTCGAATGGAAAAATTCTTGGATGATGCATTGTAAGTACAATGAAAAATGAGTGTGGGCTGTTCTTTAGACAATGCAGATTTTGCTTTTGTTGAAAAAAAATGATTGTGGGCTATTTATTATACAAGGCTGACCTAGATCAAATGTGATTACAAAATTGACGTTCGGTTTTATTGGAATAGGATGGACTTGATCCTAGATTAGATTTGCCAAATATGAACATGAGCTGTTTTTTAGATAAAGCTTTCCTTGATAAAACATGAACAGAAAGGAATTTTGGGGTTGGTGGGCTTTGCATTTGACAGGGTGTTTGTGAAAAGATGTGTTAAACAGTGGGATGGGTTTTTCCATTGGGCATGGCTGTCCTTGAAAAATGTGATAAAAACTGGGTTGACCTTTACATTGTACCAGGCTGTCTGTGATAAGATGTGTTGGGTATGGCTGTTCTTGATAAAATATGGTAAAATGTTGGGCTAACCTTTACCCTGGACAGGGCTTCCCTAGACAAAATCCTGCCTACATTTTATACAAGTTTGGGATGGGTTTATTCTCTTCTCTCCGTGCTGCCTTGCTGTTTATTAATGATGGGAATGAGTATGCATCTGATTCTGTTAAATGAGAGGAAAATTATTATAAAGCAGTCTCACTTAAAAATGTATACTTTTCAGTAGGTCTTTGTATAATTGCTTATTATTCATTCCTTTTTTTCTTCAACATACTATTTGATCACAGGCTGCATTCTTGGTCTGTACATTGCTTCATTTCGTTCCAGGCTGCAATCTAGGTCTTTATACATTGCTTCGTCTCATTACAGGCTGCAGTCTTTTTTTTATACATTGCTTCTTCTCATTACAGGCTGCAGTCTTGGTCTTTATACATTGCTTCGTCTCATTACAGGCTGCAGTCTTTTTTTTATACATTGCTTCTTCTCATTACAGGCTGCAGTCTTGGTCTTTATACAATGAATCATCTTGTTACAGGCTGCAATCTTGGGCTGCCTTGATTTCTTTATCTCATCTATTGACAACAAGTTGAAGTCCTTGGCTCCCTTGAATCCTTCAACCCATAACTTATTGTTAATTATACCTTAATCACACCCATTGACAACAGACTGCACTCATAGGCTGCCTTGATTTTTATACAATCCTGTTTTGTCTGTTAGTTTTGATTTACAGTTTGACCCATTGCTTTTGCTTTTCTGACTTTCTATTTTCCATTGATGAAGTTTTCTCCTTCCTGATGATGTCATTCTCATAAGAATTTAAGAATTTCTGATTCGTTGTATAGTACTTGGTACATAAACCATGGATAAATCACAGTTGGCTGAGTGGAATAGGATTCCAAAAGATCTTGAAACAATGTGGAAATTTAAAATGAGGGATGTTTGACCATAAGCAAGGAAAAATTTATTATGGAGAAGTGTGAATATGAAATACAGTGTTATGGATAGAATTCTTTTCTTCCCATGTTTGGTGTTAGCTCTTAATTGATTTAAAAGTAGTGAAACAATATATTAAAATCCTATCAATATTTAGTTGCATCCTATGTTTTTTTTTTTTTTAGTCAGTTTTTTTATATTTATATATTGAACAATAGAATGTTTGTGTCTGCATTTGACATGGAGAACTTGACTTTGGAAAGTCAGAGATCTTTAGATTCCTATTACATGTGAGAAAATTCTGTACAAAGGTTTGACAGAGAGGAAAGAAGATTATAAACATCTACAATATTTGGCAAAGGTTTGCACATTACAAAGTTTATATGCTTATCCTTGGTACATGATCATTTACTAAATACATTCATCTTGTTAAAGATATCTACAGAAACATCAAATCAAAATGACATGCAATTCCAGTATTAGACTATATCTAACATAATAAAACTGTTTCCATGAAAGCTAGATCAGGCAGGATCAGTTCAAGTTCATTGAGGTGTTTGTCACCAAAACAGACACTTGAGTATTGTAAGGTTTCTAATTGCTTCATTTTGTACAAATTTCAGGAGTCGTTACGGCAAAACCAAATGATGAGGTTTTACCTGCAACAAAGAGAGGATCCTCATGGGCCCAGCATTAGCTTGTTTGTTGGCAATCTGCCAACAGGCCTGTCTCAGAGGCAGTATGAAAAAATTTTGGTAGACATAATCGGCAAAGGTTAGTGGTTCCAATCAAATTACTGTAATGGCTGATTGGGGTAGGTGAATTGTACAAGGTTATCTGTGTACCCAAGACATGCAAGGATAGGGTAAATAACAGAATGTTGCATTTGTATGTCTGTCTTCAGGGTTAGTGGGGTGGGATCACTTTGTGATACTATTCTCATTTAGTCTTGTGTTATATTTCCGGGGAAACGATCCATGTCAGTCTTTGTTGGGCAAGGGAGATATAAACAGTTTTCTCGATCTATTGATTTGGTTGGGAGTTTATGGTGTTACCCACTCTAAGCAGCCAACTGTCATGATGTTGGTGTAAATTTCACTACTTTTGATAACAGTTCATGGATTCACACAACATGAAAGAAATTAACAAATTCCCAAAATCTCAATTGCCTTAAATCAGTAATAAAATAATCTTTATACTATTAAGTGACAGTTGTGATGTCAGTAGTGGTGTTGATATTGGTCCTAAACTCCTGGTCATGATATTTTTTATCCACTTGGTACAGTTTACCCAGTGCCAACCATTTTAATGTATTTTAATATATATTTATAAGAAAAATTTTACAAATACTTATGAAGAAAATGGGGGGCCCAACTGGAACTTTAAAACAAAAGGAATTGGTGCATACGCATAACAACTAAATTATTTAAACAAACACTGAAGACAGAGATTCAAAGAATTTGAGATGAGATTATTTTTTTTCGGTTGGTCAAAATTGGATGGATTTGCTGAAGAAATAGGTCAGTTTACTAAAGACAGATGATGTGTTTTTCACTAATTATTTCAAAATTCACTAATTTTTGTGTATCTTTTCACTGCATGTGAGTAGGGGTGGGGGGTAGTAGCTCTGCCCAATGTCAGTCTTTGCAAGGTAAGTGAAAAACTAGAAATGGTCTGTCATCCTGATTTCCATGAGAAGTCAGTGTTGCTTACTGTCAGGTCTTCATAAGGGTTGGGAATACATACTGTGTCTATTTCTAGAAGAAGTGAACCATATCTTAGACTTTTTAATGGAAGGAGAATATACAGCTGTTTCTTACTTTATTGATTTATTATGAAGCTAAAGTGTTACCCATGTCAGTCTGTTTGACGGAGGGAAATAACAATACAATATCTTCTATGGGGCCCTGAGTGGCCAAGTGGTCTAAAGCGCTCTCCATTATGGATCACTGCCATCTCGACTCTGCGTGGGTTCGTGTCTCAGATTTTGGCCAATGTGGGTATGTGCGAAAGCTTGCCAGTAGCTTCTCATGGATTGGTGGTTCTTTCCAGGGTGTTCCCAGGTTCATCCTCCACCATTTATACTGGCTACCATGTATAGCCTATCATGTGCTGAAAAACCCTACGATAACAACAACAACAGTATCTTCAAGTCATAATAAATAACCACTTTAGATAAGGAATGACCTCGTCTTAACAGAACATACCACAAATACAATGTTTTTTCCAATAATTTATTTCAGTTTTGATGAAGTAATGAGAAAGTATGTATTCTCAATGATAACAAGAATATCTAATAGTAAGAACTGTATATTGAAATCTCTTTGGAACTATGACATTCACTTAAATTCTCATATTAGCAGATGGAACAAATTACTCTTTAAATGTATCACTTAATATCATTCTTAACAATGCAAGCCACAGTTAATTGTGTAGATATATCTATTTACATGTAAGTAGGACATATGTTTTTAATGTTTACAATATTTTTACTTTATATCTGTATTTTAATCTAGATTAATGGATTCTGAAATAAAGAACTCGTATCTTACCATGTTAACTGATATATTGGCCTAGAGAGTATAAACAAATTTATGCTTCTTCTACCTTTCCCAGTTACTGTTTTTTTTTAAAAAGTTTTTGATCAATATGTTTCAATGGCAGATTAAACAGTCCACTGAAAAGATGATATGACTTGAAGTCTTTTCAAGGACTGCTCTCCATCAAAATTAAATTCTTGTTTAGCTAAGAGTCATAGATTTGTTCTTTTTAGAGATAGACTGTTGTGTTTTCAAGAGTTTGTCATTTGTTTTTTCCAGCTAACAAATGGACTCATTTTGATGTGATATATTATGAGTATGGTTCCATTGTTTTGGTATACAATACAGTGGAGAAGGCAACACGAGTGTTTAACATTCTTAAGGATGCAGTCTTTGATGACAAGCTGTTACTGGCGCTGCTTTTACCAAACATTCAGGTATGAGATTTGAGTATTTCATTTTGCATAGATAGATTAGCCATACTAAAGCAAATAGAGGTAACACTAAAGCAAATAGAGGTAACACTGTATTGGATGATTGTAATGGAAGTTCTTTTTATGACATACAGATGCAGTTATAACTAACATTCACCATTATGAGTAAAATTAGAAAGCTATAATTTAAAAAAAAAACATGGAGGGTAGAAAAATCTATCAGTCTGACATTTCAGATTTTGGGTTTTACATTCCATGTCTTACTTTGTGGTATCCTCAAAAACATATTTCAATTTTCAGTTATTTGAATGTATCATTTATAATGCGCACTTTCTGACTGCCATTTGAAATCTAGGTCCAAAATAGTTTCATCCAATAACAGTTAAACCTTTTCTTCTCATTACTTTTATTACATCACATAACAACGCAGAATTGTTGACAAAATAAAAAATATTGAAACTAGAAAGCATTTTACATTTTCAAACTTTTCTTTCTTTCTTATAGTCTCATATGATATATGAGAATGTTACCCCACTTCTTGTGTTTGTGAATGTGAAGAGCGGTGGCTGTCAGGGACTAAATCTCATCACCTCCTTCAGAAAACTTCTCAACCCTCATCAAGTCTTCAACTTGGAGATAGGAGGGCCTCTGCCAGGGTCTGTACCTCACTGATTTATGTGTGTATCCATGTGTCTGTGTTTATGGTTTTTCTTCGGGACAGATATATTTAAGTATGTACCACATACAATGATCTGCATCACCAGTTTGATGGTGCTTAGTTGGAAAGTCATCGTACACCTCTCCCACAATAACTTTTAAACAACAGGTTCCATAAAAATTGACTATTGATTATAGAGTACTAGTGCTAGTAATTTGATTTGAACAATAACATTTTTTGTCCTATACAAATATTCTTATAAGATTATTTTATGTTACTTATGTTAGATCTTGCAAAGTCAGTTTAAGTTATAAATTGATGACTGTCTTTTAATACAAATCAAGTCAATATGCAGTACCTGCTAATTGGTTTATCTGTAGAGTTGCCTCTCTGTTTTGGAGTATTATGTGTCATTTAAAAGTAAATGCAAATGCAGATGAACTAAAGCTTCTTGGTTAAAAGTACATTCAAAAACTGCCAAAGGAAAACCTGTCAGTTTTAAAAGTTGCCAAAAGTAAATCTTATCAGTTTCAAAAACTGCCAAAGAAAAACCTATCAGTTTCAAAAACTGCCAAAGGAAAAGCTATCAGTTTCAAAAACTGCCAAAGTAAAACCTATCAGTTTCAAAAACTGCCAAAAGTAAATCATATCAGATTCAAAAACTGCCAAAGTAAAACCTATCAGTGTCAGACATTGGATTTCACCAAAAGATCTACCTTGACATCTAGTTGTCTAGTTGGTAGAAAATAAAAATTGTACAGGTAATGATGTCAATCATACATTCAATATGGCCAACATGGTGGCTATCTTTAAATCTTGTTATTGCTACTTCAGTTTTCTGAATGGATTGTCATATCGGCTTAGGTAATCTAACTAGATCATAGTTTGAAAAACTCATCAGTTAAAAATTATAACAGCCTTATCTTGGATTGCTAAAGATTCTTCTAGCAATGTAGAGCTTCAAGTCCTTCAGACAAATCATGCTTTTATGATTTCAGAGTGGGAGTTTTAATAATTTTCTCATTTTGATCCATGTGTAGATTGTATGTGTTCCGAAACCTTCCTTACTATAAAATCCTGGCATGTGGAGGAGATGGGACAGTAGGATGGGTTCTTTCCTGCCTGGACAATGTCGGACAGGATGCTGTCTGTCAGTCACCTCCTCTCTCCATCCTGCCGTTGGGCACAGGTAAGACATATCCAGGAAACATTTGTCCCAATGAGAGGCATAGGAAATGCAGAGAAACCTGCAATAATGGACACCTGTCCAAAATGAATATTCATGAATTCTTTGTAAAATATTAGGGCAATATTATCGATTGTAGAAATTATTTTTTCTTAGCTTGGACTGGATGAATTGACTTAAATGCTTTTTAATATCAGTTATCAAAAAATGTAAATAAATTGCTGACTTGTATGGAAGGATATAATGGATCGTCTATAACCAACTTAATTGCTGACTTGTATGGAAGATATAATGGATCATCTTTAACCAAATTAATTGCTGACTTGTATGGAAGGATATAATGGATTGTCTATAACCAAATTAATTGCTGATTTGTATGGAAAGATAAAATAGATTGTCTTTAACCAAATTAATTGCTGATTTGTATGGAAGGATATAATGGATTGTCTATAACCAAATTAATTGCTGATTTGTATGGAAAGATAAAATAGATTGTCTATAACCAAATTAATTGTTGACTTGTATGGAAGGATATTATGGATTGTCTATAACTATATTAATTGCTGACTTGTATTTAAGGAGTTTTTTTAAATCATGAAGTTTAATATTGAATGTCCTGTGACTGTTATTGGCATTGCTGACTGTTTTTTTTTTAAAACTGTGAAGTTTAGTTTTAAATGTCTATTGATTGTAATTGACATGGACAACTTGGTTCTATAAAAAGTAAAGGTTAATATTGAATGTCCACTGACTACTTTCTGTGGATAAATGGATTCCTTAAAATAGTAACATTAATTTTGAATGTCCAGTGACCGTACAATATCACTTATATGTACACATAAAATATATATTGCTTTTATTAAACTATTGCTTTTTTAGGACAATTGAATGGACATTTTTTGTTGTCCTTAAGGAGAGTTTTACCTTTTATTTCCTGCGCTAGTTGTCAAGCAAATAAAGCAAAATAATAGGCATTCTCATACACAAAATTTGGCAAGATCAAGCTGTTTCTAGATGGATTGATGTAACATAATTTTTGACATCAGGGTTACTTCATCTAATAGGCATTCTCATACACAAAGTTTGGCAAGATCAAGTTGGTTCTAGATGGATTGATGTAACATAATTTGTGACATCAGGGTTACTTCATCTAATAGGCATTCTCATACACAAAGTTTGGCAAGATCAAGCTGGTTCTAGATGGATTGATGTAACATAATTTGTGACATCAGGGTTACTTCATCTAATAGGCATTCTCATACACAAAGTTTGGCAAGATCAAGTTGGTTCCAGATGGATTAATGTAAATATTTTGTGACATCAGGGTAACTTCAACATTGAAATAGGTTATGCCAAATGGTTATAGGTGTTTGCTTTGATTTGTTGATTTTTCTCTAATTTTATAGATTTTTCATAAGAATTAATTGATTTCATCATGTAACTTTTCAAATAATGTTTCTAAAACTTTTGCAGAACATTGTGGAAAAGACTGAGCTCTTCAGCTTTGCCTTACATTCATCCTTTCCAACATGATAGAGCCCAGAGTTATTCTCATCATGTTACTTTTATATTTCTTCATCAGGTAATGACTTGGCCCGTGTTTTACGTTGGGGACCAGGATATACAGGAGGGGAGGATCCCCTAAATATTTTACGAGATGTTATTGATGCAGATGAAATAAAACTTGATAGGTAAGTTTTATATGTCTACCACATCACCAAGTGATACCTCACTTTTGAAATTAAAACCAAGCCTTGTATAATTAGTTCACCCAGCGCTGATGTCAAATCTTGTTCTTCAGAAGAATGTATGGCTCTGTTTCGTTTTAAAATCTGATATGTTTTTGTTTGCATGAACCTTTAAAACATTAAACAATCATCTAAAAATTATATCTACCATTTTTTTTATGCCGTACACGTCATTGTTAGGACGATTTTTGAATTGATATTGAACTTAAAAGTATAATGATGTCCCACATATTAAACACAGGTATGATCATAAATTACATTGTAGGATGACAGGTTTTGATAGCTAACCTAACTAAATGTAACATAATCTTGCATATCACACAGATATAACTATAAATCTCATGTTTTGGATGACTGCAGCTTTTACAGATTACACTGGTATGGTTACAAGTCCAATTTCTATGATGACTTTAATGTAGACATTGAATGTACTTGGTATGACATAGTCCCATATAAATCACAGCGTAGCACCTTCATTATTATTATTATTATTATTACAGAAGGGAAACATTGTAACCACCACCACCATCACCAACATTAGATGCATCTTACCTATGACTTGTGCACTTGTTGCATTCCCATGAGTGGTTGCATCACTAAATTTATTTTCATTGAAAAATTTTTAATTCAGTTTTATGCATTTCATTGTAGGCATTTATGAATAACAATCTTTTTTGGTTAGTACAAATAATGTCATTTTTGTAATGCTCAAAAAGTTTTTTAAAAAATTCATATGAAATCATGTTAACATTAAATTTGTGTAAGTTGCAAATGCATAAGTTGGCACTTGTCATTAAATTCCCAATACTCACTATTTAACCCAGTTTATTTATTTTTTTTTAAAACCAAATTAGGTGGACTGTTATATTTCATCCAAATGAAAAGGAGCAGGATGAAACCAAGATGGCAATTGCAAATGACACCAACTCAGCCAACACCAACGAGGATACCACTACCATATTTGTAATGAATAATTATTTTGGAATAGGACTTGATGCTGATATATCACTAGACTTCCATCAGGCTAGAGAAGAAAAACCAGACAAATTTAATAGCCGGTAAGAAAGATGACAGATTCTGTTGTTCTAGATTTAACATTACCACTGCATATCTATATTTTTTATGATTATTCAATCTTTTGTATGGTTGGTCTGGCTGTCAGTAAGGATGACCAGTATATAAATTAGTATTGCATGGTTGTTCTTGCTTTCATAGTTGGTCTGGCTGTCAGTAAGGATGACCAGTAAGTAAATTAGTATTGTATGGTTGGTCTTGCTCTCATAGTTGGTCTGGCTGTTAGCAAGGATGACCAGTAAGTAAATTAGTATTGTATGGTTGGTCTTGCTTTCATAGTTGGTCTGGCTGTCAGTATGGATGACCAGTATGTAAATCAGTATTGCATGGTTGGTCTTGCTTCCATAGTTGGTCTGGCTATCAGTAAGGATGACCAGTATATAAATTAGTATTGCATGGTTGGTCTTGCTTTCATAGTTGGTCTGGCTGTTAGTAAGGATAACCAGTATATAAATTAGTATTGTACAGTTGGTCTTGCTTCCATAGTTGGTCTGGCTGTCAGTAAGGATGACATGAAGTTGTCTGAGGAATTTGATAATGATCAAGATTCAAGATTATTGTATTAATGAGATTATCTTGCATCAAATTGGCAGAGTTTTACGACTTTTTACAGTTATTTATGTGAGTTAATTAGCATCACAGTTAATTAATCTCAATAACTTTCTCACATTGATATTGACTCTTCACTATTCAGGTTTAATTAGTCGAGAAGTAGTTAGGCAAGTTCTTATTATTTCACTGATTGTTGTTTTACTTAAGTAGATTTATGACTTGTATGTCTAGATTACATTTTAAAATTAAAGGATACAGAATGCATTCTTGTGACAAAGTAAATGAAACTTATGTCCTGTACTTTGCTTTTTCTTCTTTTCAGTTTACATAATAAGAAGGTCTATGTGCAGATGGGTCTTCGTAAGATGGTGAACAAACACACATGTAAAGACCTTCATCGCTGCATAAGAATGGAAGTTGATGGAAAACTGTTAGATTTACCGCCAGTTGAGGGAATTATCATACTTAATATTCTCAGGTATGGTTTCTGTCATTTTGTTTATTTATGAATTTTAAGTGGATTTGAATTTCTACTTCCAACATGGCATTCCCTGCATTCTAATACCAAAACCATGTGTTTCAAAGAATGATAGCATTCTGACAATGCAGTGTATAAAGGGGCATAACTCAAATTTTAACATGAGAAATTGTATAGGCCATACCATGATTAGCTCCCCTAAATTCACAGCCAAAAGTTGGAGCATTGAGGATAAAAGATAGTTAACTGAAATTTTGTTAATCTGGGTATGAAATATATTTATAAATGTTTGTATTATTATATTAAGAGATGATAAAATGGAAGACTGAAGAGAATTCTGATGGAGTTGTTTTAGATCAATGTTTATATTTGCTGGTTATAAAAGGTTACAGTGAGCATTCATGTCATTTTCATTTCTCTGACATGATAGTCATGAGATCAATCATCCAAGTCATCAGTATTCTAAATACTTTATCTTGTGTTATGACTAATATCATATTGGTATTCAGGTTGATAACTTATTTTCATAGATTATAATCATGAATGCTACTGCATTTAATGCTTCACCAGCAGCATATTTTGTGTTATACCAATGACAAATTTCATGTTATAACAGTGATACATCTAAAGCTTTACCAGTGTTACATTTCATGAAATATTAAGAATTATTGCTGTTTAGGATGGTGTATGTATGTGTGTGCTATTATCCATATAAATATCTGGTATATGAAAATAAACAGCCAATAATATGTCTTTTCTCTAGGCACATTTCTTCACAAGAAGATAAATGTAGTCACACAGACACAGACATATAGAGAACTATTACAGACATTAAATAATGGAGATTGGATTGTATCTTCATGTGCTCACACACTATCTCAAAATATAACTGATAATACCACATAATAGACACACTGCCTCATTATATTACTCATTATAATTAGGGCCTTACTGGAAATCGCCTCGGACATTCGCTTCAGCAGAATATCCGGTTTTTTGGTACTATTTGAAAGTATTCGCCTCGGCAAATAATACGCGCACAAATGGTTACAAGTAGCAGCAGAGAGGGTGAACAGACCACGTTTTCAAGCAAAAATAATGCTTCCTACGAAACCTTATTTTAACCCAAAAAAATAAGTCTCCATTTTGCAAACGGAGACTTTACGATTTTTTAATCAATTTTGGTCGCAACGATGTGGTCATCCACCCTCTCTGCTGCTGGAACTTTCAGTTCTGGTTAACAAAAATAATAAATGATTTCAACCAAATATTTGATCGAGTCCGATACGATATCGTGTCCGAGGATCATGTAAATTTATTGTTACAAATCCATGCGGGGTTGACTGAGCATGACTAAAGAAATTTTTAAATTGATTGAAGTCCATATCGGAACACCATGTCTGCCAAATATTTCGTAGCGTATGTGTATCAACGCCGTTAAACACAGCAAGAATATTACAGTTATCTCTGATCACTTTTGGAATCTGAGTGTAGCGTTGAGTGACATATATCACATCAGTGTTTTTGTGACGCCCCCGGGAAAATATTCTAGCTGGTTTTTTTTGATTGTCTAACATCACATCGTCGTATACGACTAAATTGTTAATACTCCCATCAAGGTCATCCACGGATGGCGCCTCGTCAATATCAGTTATAAAATCAATGGTATTCTCACCTTTAATTTCTGATGCATTCTCGTTAAAATCCTTTAACACTTCATAGCATCGTTGATCATCTACGCTAGGAGCAATTAAATACAACTTATCCCACTTCATCCATCTCATTATTAAATTGAGCAACAATTGAGTCTTGCCGGATCCAGATGGCCCGATTATAATTGCACGGATAGAGTTTGGTAGCGCTGCATGATGCTTAACTGGTTCTCTTATTTTAGTCGCTGAAAAATCAATTATATTCATATCTCTATACATAAATTATGGATCTATATTGTGTGAAGTGTAAAACGCGTACTAGCACAAATGATGTGACGACGGTTACAACTAAAAATAACAGATCAGCACTAACTGGTAGATGTGCAACATGTGGTATAAAAAAGTTTAGATTTATTTCTACAAAATCAAAGATTTTACAATCCGGAGATGTTTTAAAAAAAAACGAGGAGGTGATATCGCAGCCAAATTGGCAAAGCTCCCTGGAACCCCATGGGCAAAGTACCCCGGAGAAAAGCACCTTCCAGGATATAGCTACTGTGGTCCCGGAAGACAATTAGATATCAGACTTGATGATCAAAATCAACCCCGATCCGGCGAGTATCCGATAAACGCTATTGATAAGGCGTGTCATGCTCATGATGTTGCATATAAAAGCAGCAATCTGCAAAACAGGCATCTCGTGGATGTGAAATTAATTCATGCGTTAAATGCTATTCCTGATAAATCTTTTAAAGAAAAGTTGGCTTCGTGGTTGGTAAAATCAGTTATGAAAGGCAAATTGATGATGGGTGCTGGTAATTAATAATATGGAATCAATTTATTATTCCCCAAGAGGATACTGGAGGGGTAAATCAGCAGTCCATAAACTCGCTAGCGCTGCAAAAGTGAAAAAAACTACAGCGGCGGATTGGTTATCCAAACAGGCACTATGGCAAATTTATCTATCACCACCTAAACAAATTCAATTCTCGCATTTTGATGTGACTGCTCCTAATGAAGTTCATCAGGCTGATATATTATTTTTGCCACATGATCGTGGTTACAAATATGCGTTAACCGTAGTTGATATTGCAAGTCGATACAAAGAAGCAGAACCGTTAAAAACAAAATCAGCCACTGAAGCTGCTTCTGCATTTGAAAGGATTTATCGACGAGGTCCTCTGCACTGGCCAAATCTATTGCAGGTTGATCCTGGCAAGGAATTTCAGGGTGCGGTTCTATCTACAATGAAAAATCATAATGTCACCATACGACGAGGGCATACTGCGCTACATCGCGATCAGGCCATTGTCGAACGATTTAATCGGACGATTGCTGAGCGGTTTTTTGGATATCAATACGCAAAAGAATTCATTCAAGAAAAGCGATCCCGTGAATGGGTCAAAAGGTTACCAGCTGTGATTACTGCACTGAATAACGAGATTACTCGAACAATCAACATGAAACCTAGGAACGCTATTAAAAAGAAGTCTATACCCGTACAACCACAAAAAGATTTCCCTAGAAACGCTAGCGTTTCCCAACCAATTCTTGGTAGTAATGTCACTGTTAGGTACTTATACGAACCAGGAGAGCTTGAGGGTGGTAAAAAAAGGGCTACTGATCCTATTTGGAGTGTTACTGCACACAAGATATCTAGTATAACACGATCAACTGGTAGACCAGCAATCTATAAACTGGATTCAACTGCTCCTCAGCGAGGATTTACTCGACAACAACTACAGGTAATTCCCGAGGATACTCAATTACCACCGCGGGGTCTTAATTAGCACCCAAGGTGCTGGCACCCCGGCGTCTGTTGCACTCAAGACAAGTCAACATCACATTGTTTCTGACATGACCGAGACTGTTATTTTTTCTGTCTACGGTAAATTGGCGAGGATCTTTATCCGAATACTGCCAACGCATTATACAATTGCAACTCGCGCAGTGATTATTCTGTTGTTGTTTCAGCGTAATTATTAATTTAGCATCAATGTCAAATTCTCGTTGTTTTTTTTTGTCTTGTTGTTTGTAACCGGAGAGTTTTTTATTAATGATGCTAACATCAACGATGCTTGCATCATCCATTGTGGTGTCATCATCGCCACTGGCTTCGCCAACAACAATTCTTCGAAGCTGATTTATTCTTCGTACTCTGGATACTGCGAGATAGACTAAATTCGACCATTCGATGCGATTATCTACCATCCAAACAATTGTATCCGATATAGTTAATCCCTGTGAAGAATGTATCGTCGCTGCGTATCCTAGCGTCCATGGGGATTTATTAGCACGCAATGCATTTTCAACGACGCTGATATCAACCAGCACAATATCATTTAACACGAGAATCTGCTTTTCACTCTTCCCTGGAATATCAACTTCAATATTCTGCTTTCGTGTATCCGAAGGCCTATAACACAACGGTACTGGAAGTGTTGCAAATTTTTCTTTATGCATTTCAAATAACTTCATCTGAAGTGTGTCTCTGACTATTTTTCTACTTGCTACTATCAAATCATTTGGTCTCCACGTTTCCCAGAAATCATTCATGAGAGTTTCTGAAATTATTTCACGCGCTATTTCGCATTGGATTTTATCCGGTTGTAATCTAATCAGTGCTTTGAACTCGCGTAATTGTTCATCAAGTGATCTATGGTCGGTATTAATTTCTTCATAATAGTCTACAGAACCCTTTAGCCATTCATGTGGAGATCCACCGACAAATGGTGGTGGTTGGCCGTGATCACCGCACATGACGACTTTTGTGTTTTTGTTTAACAACCACTCGAGAAATGTTTGTAATACTCTCAACGATACCGTGCATATTTCATCCCAAATTATGATTTCAGGAATGAATTTATCACCCATTCGATCAGGGGTCCATTCATCGCCTTTCCATCGAAAGAAACTATGATAAGTACAGGCATTTACCCCTCGCTGTATCATCTCTCTGGCGAGTCTGTGAGTCGGTGTTAACACAATCATGTTAGAAACGCTAGCGTTTCCACGACGATATAATTCAATTGCACGAGTTGTCTTTCCTGACCCACCACAACCGTTTAAATAAACTGTCTTGTATCTACATATTGGATCAGATACGGGTGGTGCATTAGAAAATTCTGATTGAATCTCATCACATTTTAAGTACTTTTCATCCATAGTAACATCTGCCGATTCACAATACTCATGTAGCGTCTCCTTTTTAAATCTCCAACATCCCCACGCTTCCTCCTGGGATGTGAATTTAGCTACATCTGATTTGTATTTATTGTGTATATACATCGAATCAGTAGCTACTCTAACCGTGGTATTAGGAAATCTATTTATCATCGAAAATAAATTGATAGAAGCATAAGCTAGCATAGAACTTCTCAAATGTGTGTACTATGAATTATATCCATCACAGTAGGTAACAACCGTACCCAATTTCTCACCATTGGATAGAAAAGCATCCTTACGGGATACAAGTTTTCCCTGTTTCGTTAAATCCGTTACAAGAAAATCATATTCAGCGACGTCTATGATCAACCGCGAGGAAAATTTTGTATTGTCGTATCTTCCACCCTGGGTAAATTTACTGATTATTCTTCGTCCAAAATCCTTTGCTTGTTCTTTTTTAATTTCAAATAACTTCTTAGACCAATTCATGATTTGTTCTTCATTGAAATCAGGGAATTGTTTTCGCAATTCGCTAATTATACGATCTAGATCGGGTTGTGGTAGCCAAACTTCTTTCTGAGCTCGATAGCATATAATAGCTTCGGAAACAATCAACGATATCAGCATGCCACAATCAATCATATATCGTAGTAACACTATTGGCATCCAGGCCTTTTCAGATATATGTCTACCAAGCCAAACATAACTACACGGATGTAACCCTGTAGCGAGTTCAAATGATATCACACGAGCGAATCCGGTTAAATCAAAATCAGGTAATGGCCCATTAATCGCAACACAAGTCATTTCATGCGTGGGGTGTCCAAATCGTTTAAAATAGTTACTACATTCTCCATACCCGAGAAAACTTCCAGGATAACACGCGGATATATCAATTGAAATCATACCGTCACGATGGTATTTTGTATTCCACAGTCCTCCATGACCAAATTCGATGCAACTCAATTTAACGTCCTCGAGAAAATCACTTCGTGTTGGACGCCATGAGTTTTTTTCTCTTGCGAAGTGAGCTACCACTGATGGAATAGTAAAACTATCCGTCAATAGTTTTTCATGGGAACTCTCCGGTGAAAAATCATTAGCGATTTTTCTCATTCTGTTATCTAATTCTTCAACGCGATATAATTCACCATTTGGTCTTACAAATTGATGAAATCCTGATTCGGAACCAGCACTACTAAGTAACCACACTGACACAGGATCATCTTTACACAACGCATGAATAGCATCAAATAATTTCTCTTCATAGAAAACATCCCCGACGAATTCCCCGGAAAATTTCCGAGGGATATATCTTACGGTTCTATCTCGTGGAAATATTGTTACTGCAGGTGTCCACGCGTGTTCGTTATGATCAATAATTTGTATTGGAGCCCCTCGCGATTGATATTTCGGTTCGTATAATACTTCTCCGGTTATTGTTGTTACTGATATTGGGAATTTTAATGATGCTTCTAATTTAGCTATATCAGAAATCTTTGCACCGTGCTGTTTCACTGTCAGTTCCCATTCGGTTATTTTCCTACGTCGCAGATCAGTTAGTTTATTTCCTCGGGATGCATTTGTGAAGTGTTCCATTACCCGTGTTGCTACACAATTGAGCCTTGACGAAGTTAACGGTGAATATTTCATAGGAGCTAGTTTTGCAATATCGGGTTTATCATTTAACGGATATAACCCATAAACAATTGCTGTTACGGGATAAGATCTTTCGTAGTATGGTTTGTCAATTCCAGTTAGAATTCCTGGTTTGGAATCTTTACTTACAATGACAGTTTTTTTATCCTTGAGGATTGGTTCAAATTTATCCCTAATAATCCATTTGCCTTCGACTTCGATAATGAATTTTATTCTGAAAAAAATACTTCTGATTGGAATTGCTTTGTTGGGAATTGCTTTGCAGTTTACCTTTGGATTTTCCACCTTTGGATTTCCATCTTTGAATTTCCCCTTTGGATGGAAATTGCTTTGCAATTTCACCAAGGTGTGAAATTATCTCAGCTGCTCTTTTATCGTTCATAGTAGCATCGATGATGGGTACATTGACATCTTCATCAATAATTCGAAATATCGACCAACAGTATGCTGCACCGTCTCGGTAGAATTCATTAAAACACTCCCTGATTTTACCGAGTATAGTTCTATCACCGATTAGACGTTTTGGTGTATCAGAGACTCTATCGAGATTGAATTTAGTATTTCTCCAAGGCTTAATTTTCGATAATCTTTGGAACTCCTCATCGAGATTGAATTTAGTATTTCTCCAAGGCTTAATTTTGGATAATCTTTGGAATTCTTTCATGGTATAATCAATGAATTTAGTATTTCTCCAAGGCTTAATTTTCGATAATCTGTTGAATTCCTCCATGTTATAATTAAAACAAGTATTTAATTAGAAAAATATAGTATAATGAATCACTGCAAGTGGCTAATGATTGGATCAACAACCCCGTGTAACAAATCATGCAGAAGCGAATTCTGTGGGTATCATTTACAAAGCGTTAGGCGAGGAAGTTTTGGCCCTCTCCCATGCCTCCAATGTGGGGTGGGTGTTAGAGGAAAATCGCAATTATGCCTTGCTTGTGGGGGTAAACGATACAGGGAACTAAAACGCTATTATGACAAACGAATCAATGACTCGTTCAATGACAAAGTCATCAAAACCCCTCAAGATTATATCCAGAGATTTATAATTAAAGCAGATAATAAATTAGACAAGTAGTATTATTATACAAATGAGCCAAGATTTCAGACCTCACCCAGTGCTTGCTAATTACGAAGCCTCTAGTGATGGTGTTGTCAGGCACCGCAGACTAAAAGAACCGGTTGGATATCTGAATAATATGGGGTATTTGATGTTTTCAGCTGGGAGGAAGAAGTATCTCTGTCACAGAGCCATCTATGAAGCATTTTACGGATTAATCGAAGACGGCCTTGTGATTGATCACATAAATGGCGTGAAGACTGATAATTGTCTTGGGAATCTTCAAGCCGTCTCGCAGCGCGATAACCTTTTAAAAAGCAACGCTGGTAGGCACGCAAAACATCCCAAGGGTGTGAAATCATTTGATTTAGAAAATAATGAAGAGAGAAGCTTTCAGTCGATAAATGCGGCTGGAAAATATTTCGATATTTGTAGTACTTCAATTCGATTTGTTGCACAAAATTTAATTAAAACTGCTCTGTCTAAAAAAAATGGTCATAAAATAAAATTCGTATACACCTGAAACTATTTAAGGGAGATAAATCCTTTATGGATAAATCCGCCGCATTTACACTCTACCTACTAAGTTCCCTTGTATTATGACGTCAAAGGAATTTGTCGCCTGCTATATTACCTGTACTTGACTAGGCGCGCCCACGTGACTGTAATGGAGATATAATGCATGAGTTTTCGATAGAGAATAAAACTTTTTATTGTCGCTTGTGGGCTAAAACTGCATTATTTAAATAGTTGTATTTTTATTTATCTACATATCTCATGTGTGGGGGGTGGGTGGACTAGCAGTAAAGCAGACAGCTAACTCGTTCTTTTCAGTACAAAAATTCTTTATAATCTAACGCATTACCTATGTTCGCTCAGCCGGAACGCGAGTGTTTCCTATTCATTGAAGTAGGTGGGCGTGGTTAAAATTCCTTGTATATAACAGCTCTTTGAATGTATTTTATCTAGAGAATTATAACAGAGTATAAAAACGCTGTTTTATTAAACAACTGTATTATTTTGTTTAAAATATTTCTCATTGTTGCAGCATAAAATTGTCTATTTTAAAAATCTCTTATTGTTAAGTATATCAGAAGATATATATATTAAAAAATCTCTATTCTGTATGACTATTCCGTGGTGTAATGGTATCGTGTTTGTCTTGTAAACATAGATCTATCAACTACGTGTTTGGTCCCCATAGCAGATACATTATTTGATGGCGAAACGGAAGATGTTTTTTCTATTAATTGGGGAGAGGGCGGTCCCCCTCAGCCAAACCAACATGGCAACCCATGCTATCGCATTCTCGGTAGCGTGGGTTGGTGTTTTTTCTAACTCATGCAACCATGAATTCGATTTCATGGGTTGCCATGTTGGTTTGGTTTACCACGCCCACATCATTACCATCATCGTTCCATTGAATTATAATCCATCCTTAATTAAGTTAATTAAGTACATGTTATGCCTAAAATTTGCCACAACACTCGAGTGGAAATATATATGGCATTGTGCCGTCCATGTTGTGACGTTACCCCAAGCATATCTTCTGGGCGGTCTAAGATTGCGTTTGCCACCTTAGGCCTCCCGCCGGAGATGTATGTTTCGGGTCCCCTTGGGCTTACTTGGATGCGAAGGCACCCAAGGAGTTCCAAAGATGTGTTGTCATATATGTTTTTTTTTAATAATTAGAGATACAGTATACTATATTTATAAATAAATATAAATAATGGATATCAATGATGTAAATGCTATAATTGCTGAAATCTCAAATTTAAATAATAAAGGGGTATTATTATCTGAAAGTCTCGACGTTGACAAGATTACCTCGGAATATGAAGATATTGAATATCAGTCTAGTAAGGGTCGTTATGTTTTACCCAAGATGTACAGGCTCGTGAAAGGAATTCAAAAATCCATCAATGCTTGTTTGTACGGTAACGACATTAATTTATTCATAACGCTATTTAGCACCGTTGAAGCAATACGTCAAAAGCTTGGCCAAGAATATCAAAAACGAGCTGAAATTGGTTCTAAAGTTCGTGATCTTAGAAAAATGTTAAACGAGGAAAAACCAGTATCTTAACCACGTGGGTGTTACTAAAAAAAAAAATAATAGGCTTTCGTAAA
Source organism: Unio delphinus (assembly GCA_029339505.1). Taxonomy (NCBI): domain Eukaryota; kingdom Metazoa; phylum Mollusca; class Bivalvia; order Unionida; family Unionidae; genus Unio; species Unio delphinus. The sequence goes on from JAQISU010000361.1 coordinate 3,722,426, forward strand.
TAATTTAAATAATTTATTTATTTTTTTTTTAGCGTTTTTTGTAACACTTGTTACACAAGTTACATAGGATTTTCTCCTGAAAGGATACTCATCAGTCTGGACTTACTCATGCAGTTATGTGCATAATGGATGATCTGGTTGTAGTAGCAAGTAATCACCGCGACGCCTCCATTTTCACGTAGTTGTTCTTGTTGCCGCGTCGTTAACACAAATCGTTCATCGCCATTCTCAGATATTACAATTCTGAAATCCCCAGCGATGTTATTTCTGAAACACTCGCGGATAGCGTCGTACAGTTTAACCCTGTCGAAGATGAATACGTTAGCTTGATGGTACATTATTTAATAACTAAGTTATTTAATAACTAAGCTTTTAATTATGATAGTTTTACATTTGAAAATTTAGTTCACAAACAATATATGGTTGGTGAATCGCTTACAACTAAATTAGCCCGAGAGTGGCTAGCAGCAATTAAAAAGTTTATACCGGTTCGAGACAGACTTCGCGAGAAACTTCAACAACGACAACAAGCGCAGACTGACTTTTCTGTGTCAAGTGAACAACTGTTTACTCCGATAACAAGTGCGACCAAAGATGTGAAAACAGCAACTGAACGAGCAATATACGGAGATATTCCTAAGGAAGGCAAGCGACGAGAAGTGCCTGTTCTTGGTGTGCTTGAAAAGATAGCAGCAGAGACCGGACAAACACGCGCAGGGATACAACAGTTATCCAGTGATATAAAAACTCAACGCGAAATTGAAGAACGCGAAGGTGCAGCTGCAGGAAGAGACTATTCACCTGAAAGTATATTTACAGTCGCAGCATTAAATGAAATTGAAAAACTCAGTACGGATTACGAATTAGCTGATTTTGCTAGAAACAATTTTCCAAAGGGTATAAGAGAGAATTTTTTAAAGGACGAATTTAAAAGTTTTATAAAAAGCAAAGACACTTGGGCATCAAAAATATATTTAGCGAAACACGGCGGGGATAAAATCTCAGCGTTGCAGCACCCTGGTTATAATAACTTTCTAGCTGTGGTTAAAGGCGGTCTACAACCACCACCTTATATGGAGGATCCAATCCCGGAACAAATAGACATAAAAGCAGAAGCCGGTTCTAAGAAAACAAGCGGAAAAGGATATTCGATTAAAAATCCAAAGGATGTCTTTGACTCTACCGTGACATGCCCTGGTAACATTCTCAGTGATATATCACGGTTAGAGGTTCTCATCGGAGGGAAACGAGCCGGAAATAACTCACCGGAAGTAATTAATGAAGCAGCTGATATCTGTAGACGATTATTTGCCGGCAGTATCATGGACATTGATGTATATCGAGAACTTATTGCTGAATTAGTTGAAAATCACAACGATGACAACGTCATTGATGACAACGTCATTGATGATGAAAATCTTATGGATGTAAGCGATTGATCATTAATTGAAAAACTACTAGTTTTATAACAAGATGATTATACACTACAACCATGATAAACCAGTAAGCGTCTACGTGGTGAACTCACGATTGCCTGTTTATAGAGCATATTACGGAGATGGTTTCGGCAATACCATTGCGGGGTTATTTGCAAGAATGGCTCCCAAGGTGGCGCCGTTAGCTAAACAATTATCAATGAAAGCCATTGATGCTATCCGTGATAAGGGAATCAATTTCGTTGGAAATCTTGCCGGAAAGGCATTTTCTGCCGCGAAAGATAAAATAGCATCATTGGTGCGAAAGAAACCAGGAATGACTTCGTCAGTGGTGAAACCACCAGTGCTGCCATCAACTACAGTGATGCCTGCAAAAATCAGCAAAGTAATAAATAACGCAGTGGAAGAAAAACTAGCGCAATTGACTTCGTCACAATTGACAGCTTCACCGGTAACAGATAGCGCTATCATGAACGCGATAGCAGGAAGTGGTTTGAAACAAAAAAGAAATTCGAAGAATTTTCAACGACGATGATTATAAAGAATTAAAACGCTAGCGTTAAACTCTTCGAGTTTCACAATTGAAAACGCTAGTAATGTTATAAATGTTTAAACGAACAGCTGATCCCGCGTTAGATATGGAAGCCCCAGTGCGCAAGGATGATTCCGTCCGCGATTATCAATACTATTCCTATCATGCAATACAACCCGACCTACGATCGCGAATTGAACTTCAAGTTTAAGATACCAGTAAATACTTTTTACCATGTGAAGCATTTATTGAAGTAGAAGGAAAACTTGTAACAAATGTTGCAGCTGATACCCCATATGCAAATGATTCAAATATCCGAGTTGGTTTCGTCAACAATGGTATAATGGCGTTATTTGAAAGTGCAAGATATCTCATTGATGGAAAAGAAATTGAATCAATAGACCGCGAGGTTGATGTTGCAACAACAATAATCGGACTAGCAAGATACTCCGATGATTATACAAGATCGGCTGGTCCATCTATGATGTTTGCAAAGGATACCTCTGATAACGCTGACCACCTTCAATACATTAAAGTGTTAACACCGCAAGACACTTCAGTTGATAATCAACGAGAAGCAACTAATCCAGAACGTCGAGCTAGACCCGGAACTGCGTTTGATATTCTTGGAGGCGTTAATGGTAATTTCAATTTAGGATTTGCAACACGAAAATTAGCATTGCAAGAACAGCAGCGATATTTTTCATGTGCGATTCCACTCCATCATATATTTGGATTCTGCAGAAATGTAAGAAAAGTCATCTATGGAGCCAAACACACAATCGCATTAGTGCGAAAAGGCAATGACAATGATGCAATTTGGCGTACTGGTGCCGATGAAGGTAAAGTTGTTTTGAGTAAAATAGTATTATGGATGCCAGTAATGACTCCATCAATTACCACGGAAGAGCGGCTACTTTCATTTATGGAAACCGGTGGTAAATCATTGCTAAGTTGGCTAACAACAACGACTGATGCTAAAGAGGATAATGTTAATGGTACATTTACATGGCACCTGGCATCAAAACAAGGCGTTTCAGCTCCACGTCATATATTTATAGCGCTGCAGAATCGGAATCGATTAGGTTCCCAAGAACGCAGTCATATGATATTTGATCGGTTAGGGGTAAGTGAGGTTTCACTGAGAATAAACGGACAACAAGAACCATCTGAGGATATACAGCTTAATTACGGAAACAACCAAATAGCACTTGTGTATCATCGGATGCTGTCATATATGGGTCGTGATCAAAATGTTGATACTGGTTTGCAAATATCGCAGCTCGATTTTAAAAACTTGTATCCAATTTATTACTTTTCACTGGAACATCTTGATTTAACAAGGCAATCCGTTGTTGATATACATTTTAGGGCTCGTATAGATCCTGGTGGTGTTGATTATAGAGCGGTTGCTGTTATTCTCAGCGACAAATCAATGTTGTTAGAAGGGGCTGGCGGACGAATGAGACTCGTTGATGCACCAGTGGAAAATCTGTAAATGTAAAATCCATAGGATTTCCCCAATTAGATCAATTGAAAGCATAAATGTGTTTTACAATAAAATGCCATATAGTGTTGTTAGTGTCAAGCTGACTGATGGTCAGGTCAAGAAATTAAAATCAAAATCCGCTAAAGAATGTGGAACAACAATAACGTTAAAACCAGCGCAGATGTCCGGAGGTACACATAAAATATCATTAACGGATCGTCAAATAAAACATTTCAATGATGCAATGAAAAATAAGCGAGGAGTTCAAATAGAATTTTCGAAAGCTGCAGTCGCGAACATGATAAAATCAGGTGGTATATTTCCATTGTTAGCCGCAATACCAGCATTGATTGCAGCGGCTGCCCCAGCGGTGGCGAAGGCGGCAGCGTTGGGAGCCGTTGGGACCGCAGCAGGGATGGCGTTGAAAAAGGCAACTGGGAAAGGATATAAAAAAAAGGGAAAGGGGTTGTACCTACCAGGAACCCCGTATTCATGGTACAGCGGCAAATCCGTGAACGGATCGGGTCTAAGAAAAATACCAGGAACGGTTTATTAGTTGAAAAATCTTCGATTTACAAATCTTCTATTTCCGAACCTATGGTTCCTATGTCCAATTTTGATTTAATTGATGCTGCTAAAAAACTAGCGATAAAAAACTTCAGAGGGGTTTTTATGAGAGATCAATTACCGAGAAAACCAAATAACGTTGAAACCGGTATCATCAATCTTGATAACAGCAGCGGATCGGGAACTCACTGGGTTGCATACGCGATTGATCCACGTGGGATTGTCTATTTCGATTCATATGGGTTAGCTCCGCCAAGCGAGTTTATGCGGTATATAAATTCCTCGATGAAACTCAAAGGGTTTCCGATTTTTTATTCCACGCTGCCAACACAACAATTAAATGATCCACCGATATGCGGCCGTGAAGTATTAAATGTCCTCGCGGAGATTTCATTAAAATCCTTTGGATCTCCGTGGAAACCACCTCATATTATTGTAAACGAATACACGAGTGGGAAATTACAAGGTAATTTTAGAGAATTAATAAATTAAAAATACTAAAGTCTTTACAATAATGATCGATATTTGGGGACAATCTCTGTCAATGTCGGAACCCACCTCGGAAATATCTGCGGGTTCTATCGAGGATGTAAAAAAAATAATAGAAGATGAAATCGCTGAGACGTTAAATTTAACAAGTGTTGACCCGAACGAAATAGTTGTATTTCAAGATAGCCAGGGTAAATTGAAAAGCAGTAATATATCCGTGAATGACATTTTGATACGGCATCGCGCTGCCGCTGAAAACTCTATTGCACTGTATTCCAACAATGGACAACTTAAACCAGGCGCACTTGTGTCTACGATCACCGACGCAATTGAAAAACACGACCGTGAGATAGATGATCATCTGCGGGGTTATAATGCTTTTCGAAGAAATATCGTTGGTAAGTTCTTTGGAAACCCATCTGTGGTTGGCATGACTCTCGCTGAAATTAAACGCGCGTTTGACGAACAAAAACCCACCAACGAAGCCATCAATAAGTTCTTTGAGGGTAGCAAGTCCCAAGATATCACGGAAACATTTTCTAACTGCAACAGTCATTATCAAATCCAAAAACATTTAAGAATCAACGAACTTCTGACTTCATTCTTTTATAACACGAGCACGAATAAAATGATGAGTCCTGAAGAAATCAAGGCAGAATATCTCGATATTTACAACGATATTTCTAAACTAATAGAAAATCTTGAAAAGGTACAAAAACCCACTAACGACGTCATTGTTAAGTTTTTTGGAACCCCGCTTGTGGCTGGCATGACTCTCGCTGAAATTAGCGAGTTTATCGGCAAGCATACTCACAATGCCTACATCGCTAATAGTTTCTTTGGTGTCCCAGCTACATCTACAATGACTCTCAAAGATATTAATATGTTTATGGTGAGACAAACAACACTTAATACCATCGTGGATAAATTTTTAGGGAGAACACCTGTGTCTGAAACCACAACGTTGACAGGCCCGACCCTCGCGGAAATTAAAAGCGCTATTGACGAACAAAAGCTCACAAATGAAATGGTTAATAAGTTCTTTGAGGGTTCTAAAAGTTACAATATCACTACGACATATTCTGAACTCGACAGGAATTATAGTACTGAAAAAGGTTTTGGATTCAGCCTCCTTTTGGTTTCATTTTTTAAACGCCGGAATGGAACGATAATGAAAGATACCGAAATCAAAAAAACCTATCTCGACGTCATTGACGATATTATTAAACTAAAAGAAAAATCTGAAAGGGTAAAGCATGGGACCTTTGATTGGATAAAAGACTCTAATGCTAAATTGAAAGTCAATATCGGGGAGTGGCCCCATGGTATCTACAGGATGACGTTAATCTCTAACAAGCAATTTGATATCATCGTGAAAGGTAAAACCTACTTTGGTGGCACCGCGACAGTAATTATCGCGGGGGGAGAAGAAGAATTTGAGATTGTCGCGGTTGATAACACCGTTAGAAAACATATAGCCTGGTGTTTAGAATTCGTAGGTGAAGTAAACTACCCCCTGATCTACTCCCCGGAAGATGGTAATTAATTGAAAACACTAGTGTTTTTAAAATAACAATGATTTCATCAACGCAATGTCGCTATGATCAGGTCAGAGAATTTCAAACTAGACTCAAAACCCTCACTGAGGAGTATCAAATAAAAATAAAAAAATACCGACGAAGAATCACCGCAATTGATATTACTATGTACTCGGTGTCAAGCGTTCTCGCTGGCGCCGGAATAATACTTGCATCGGTTACAATGATTGCCCCGGTCGTAGTTCCAATTTGCATTTCTGCGGTGGCTACAATCGGGGGTATATCAACCGGGATAGCAAAAAAGATATCATCATGCAGCCAGAGTAAACTGCAGAATTACTTACTTCAATTTCATATTGCATCAACCGCATACTCGCAATTATCCCTGATGATATCGTCGTCACTCGATAATACGATTATATCAGATAGTGAATTCTCAGCGATGGTCAGTATTTTTGATTCCGCGATATCGAAATTAGAGCGACAACATGAATATAATAACAATGACAACACCGATGGAATTAGAAAACACGAACCCAAAAACCAGAATGATCTCAATAATCTCAACCATACCAAATTGTGAGTTCTCAGTGATGGTCAGTATTTATGATTCCGCGGTGTCAAAATTAGAGCGACAACAACAGTATAGCAACGATGACAACACCGATGGAATTACTTCAACGAGTAGTGGAGAACACGAACCCAGTACAAACAAGCATGATATCAATAACATCAACAACCCCACAATTTAGTGTGAACTTCCCTTCTCCGATTCCAGTGCGCGAGATCGCGCTGGCAAAATTACGAGTATATCATAGCTGGCCTAATATCAGATCGGTTGCATTTGGTGGTCAGCAACCCAATAACGCACTGGTGTTCTCGTATAAGAATAAACCCGATGGTACCCCAGAGTGGGAAACTGTTTCGTTACCAACTGGGTCGTACCAAATTAAGCAAATCAATGCTGAAATTCAGAGTAGAATAAAATCAATCACTGGAAAAGAATCAAAAATAGCTATTAATCTTCATCAACCGACGCTCTCGTTGTCGATCGAAATAAGCACAGAGGGATACATTGTAGATATATATAACAGCTCGTTAAGAACAGTGTTAGGATGGCCTGAAAAACCACCGGAAAAATCCGCCACCGACTTAACCACGGACATACAATCATATCATGAAATCAATCCCAGTTATCGAGATAATTTATCTGATATAAGAAAAGGAAGAATCGCCGATAGATTTATATTTACCAACAAAGACACATTGCAATGGGATTTTATCATTAAAAGAACAACTGACTCATCTGTTACTATTTCATTTACGCTAACTGACGTCTGTGGTTATTTTAATGAGATTAAACAATTATATGACACACAACTAGAACAACTACGGAAAACAAAATCGCAAAAACACGTTGAAATAATAAATCAACTTATATCTGACATGAAATATATCTATGAACTAATTATTCAAACAATAATTAATGACAACAGCGACAATAAACAACGATTCCTAACCGATTACAATATCACAGAGGACAATCTGCGTAATTTCAAGTTTCCCAAATACAACGCTGATGAACTAGCAAGAATTGTTAAAACCGATATCAAGGCGCTACAAAAATCAGATTCAACTGTCCTCTTCAGGTATAATAATGATCCAGATGGTGGCGGTAGGCATATTGCCCCTCATAATGTGAATATTTCAACGGTGATTGCGCTCAATTTAGTATGTGATGCAATTGAAGGAAGCTATCAAATTAATCTAGAGCAATCAAATCAAGCTCAGCAGGGATATATTCTTTATTCGTTTCCACCAACAGCTCCTCCAGGATTCCTAATTATTGAAAACCCAATTAATCCTATATACATGCGATGCCATAATAATTCGTTAACGAGAATTAATTTCAAACTCACCGACCAGTCAAATAATCTGATTGATTTACAAGAAGAGGTGTTAGCGATTAGTTTGTTTGTGAGATCCTAAATTGCTTTGCAATTTCAAAGGATTTTCGTCCTAAAGACTCGATCAAATATTTGGTTGAAATCATTTATTATTTTTGTTAACCAGAACTGAAAGTTCCAGCAGCAGAGAGGGTGGATGACCACATCGTTGCGACCAAAATTGATTAAAAAATCGTAAAGTCTCCGTTTGCTAAATGGAGACTTATTTTTTTGGGTTAAAATAAGGTTTCGTAGGAAGCATTATTTTTGCTTGAAAACGTGGTCTGTTCACCCTCTCTGCTGCTCAAGTAAAATAATTCAATAAATATCTAACTTTATTAACAAAAGTATTTTTAATAATAATTTTAGTTAATAAAAAAAAAATCATCTTACAGACAATATATACGGTATACGGCATACATGCCAACCATTATGCTTTTTTTGGCGTAACCATTACCCTTTTTTCACTAAATTACAAATTACGCTTAAACATATATGGATTACGCTTTTACGGTATATCCACCTCCCAAACAAATCATTTGTTTTCTCATTATTATTAACATTCCATTAATCCCAGAGACCGTATTTTTAGAAAAGATGGCTTTTACGTAACTACAATATAAGAGTTCGCTTGACCTTGGACTTTCCTACAGTATCATGTTCTATTTATAGCTAATCTAGTTCTACTGTCGACCTCGAATTATACTTATAGCATCTGTAATGCTTAAGAAGGAGAGAGCAGACTGGTTTTGTAAATTTAATCTTAATTCTTGATGCGCAGATTTCCATGTTGTAATTCATATTTGCTGCAGAACCAGTCTAATGAAATTTTGGCGCTAACAATTTTGTTTTTAGTCTATGCATTACTGTATGAAAAAATTTCTCCTTTCAAAAATCTCCCAGATAAATTAGAAAAAGGCAACCCCAAAAACTTGAAACGAAATATAACAGAATCCTCTAAATATTAAGACTAGAGTGCAGCATCATGTGATATCTATTTACGGTCGTGTGGAAAGAATTTTAGTTTTTGGTGCTAAACGTCTTAAGATGGTTTCTAGTGTAAAGCTAAAACAGTAAAGGATGTTCAGAAACAAGAGGGGCAAATAAATTATTGTTTATTGAAATTTTAGCATGTTATATGTGGATTACGCTTTTTCTGTCTAGATTACGCTTTTTGACCACTTGGATTATGTATTTTTCTCGTCAGGGGTTGGCATGTATGTATACGGTACACGAAAAGTTTAAGCTTCGCATACGATAATGAAACAAACAGTACAATCCGAAGTTGCACCTACTACTTGATTCGTACCTGGATTGGGCAAATAGTACATCCAAATACTCGGATTCGGTACTCTGCGAAAATTATCTACTCGGTTAGGCCCTAATTACAATACCACGTAATAGACACACAGCCTCATGATGTTACGGATAATACCACATAATAGACTCACAGCCTCATGATATTACTGATAATACCACATAATAGACACACTGCCTTATGATGTTACTGATAATACCACATAATAGACACACCGCCTCATGAAATTACGGATAATACCACATAATAGACACACAGCCTCATGATATTACTGATAATACCACATAATAGACACACTGCCTTATGATGTTACTGATAATACCACATAATAGACACACAGCCTCATGATATTACTGATAATACCACATAATAGACACACCGCCTCATGAAATTACTGATAATAATACCACATAATAGACACACCGCCTCATGAAATTACTGATAATAATACCACATAATAGACACACTGCCTTATGATATTACTGATAATACCACATAATAGACACACAGCCTCATGATGTTACTGATAATACCACATAATAGACACACAGCCTCATGATGTTACGGATAATAATGCCACATAATAGACACACTGCCTTATGATATTACTGATAATAATACCACATAATAGACACACAGCCTTATGATATTACTGATAATACCACATAATAGACACACAGCCTCATGATATTACTGATAATACCACATAATAGACACACAGCCTCATGATGTTACTGATAATAATGCCACATAATAGACACACTGCCTTATGATGTTACTGATAATAATACCACATAATAGACACACAGCCTCATGATATTACTGATAATACCACATAATAGACACACAGCCTCATGATATTACTGATAACAATGCCACATAATAGACACACTGCCTTATGATGTTACTGATAATAATACCACATAATAGACACACTGCCTCATGATGTTACTGATAATACCACATAATAGACACACTGCCTTATGATATTACTGATAAAACCACATAATAGACACACAGCCTCATGATATTACTGATAATACCACATAATAGACACACAGCCTCATGATGTTACTGATAATACCACATAATAGACACACTGCCTTATGATATTACTGATAATACCACATAATAGACACACAGCCTCATGATATTACTGATAATACCACATAATAGACACACAGCCTCATGATGTTACGGATAATAATGCCACATAATAGACACACTGCCTTATGATATTACTGATAATACCACATAATAGACACACAGCCTCATGATATTACTGATAATACCACATAATAGACACACAGCCTCATGATATTACTGATAATACCACATAATAGACACACTGCCTTATGATATTACTGATAATACCACATAATAGACACACTGCCTCATGAAATTACTGATAATACCACATAATAGACACACTGCCTCATGAAATTACTGATAATACCACATAATAGACACACCGCCTCATGAAATTACTGATAATGCCACATAATAGACACACTGCCTTATGATATTACTGATAATACCACATAATAGACACACCGCCTCATGAAATTACTGATAATACCACATAATAGACACACAGCCTCATGATATTACTGATAATACCACATAATAGACACACCGCCTCATGAAATTACTGATAATAATACCACATAATAGACACACCGCCTCATGAAATTACTGATAATAATACCACATAATAGACACACTGCCTTATGATATTACTGATAATACCACATAATAGACACACAGCCTCATGATATTACTGATAATACCACATAATAGACACACAGCCTCATGATGTTACTGATAATACCACATAATAGACACACTGCCTCATGATGTTACTGATAATACCACATAATAGACACACTGCCTCATGAAATTACTGATAATAATACCACATAATAGACACACCACCTCATGAAATTACTGATAATAATACCACATAATAGACACACTGCCTCATGATGTTACTGATAATACCACATAATAGACACACTGCCTCATGATGTTACTGATAATACCACATAATAGACACACAGCCTCATGATATTACTGATAATAATACCACATAATAGACACACTGCCTCATGATGTTACTGATAATACCACATAATAGACACACAGCCTCATGATATTACTGATAATACCACATAATAGACACACAGCCTCATGATATTACTGATAATACCACATAATAGACACACTGCCTTATGATATTACTGATAATACCACATAATAGACACACCGCCTCATGAAATTACTGATAATACCACATAATAGACACACTGCCTCATGATGTTACTGATAATAATACCACATAATAGACACACCGCCTCATGAAATTACTTATAATACCACATAATAGACACACAGCCTCATGATATTACTGATAATAATACCACATAATAGACACACTGCCTCATGATATTACTGATAATACCACATAATAGACACACCGCCTCATGAAATTACTGATAATACCACATAATAGACACACAGCCTCATGAAATTACTGATAATACCACATAATAGACACACTGCCTCATGATGTTACGGATAATATCACATAATAGACACACTGCGTCATTATATTACTGATAATACCACATAATAGACACACCGCCTCATTATATTACGGATGATACCACATAATAGATACACTGCCTCTTAATGTTACTGATAATAATATCATAATACTACAGATAATACCACATAATAGACACATTGCAGGGCTTTAATTTAACACAAATTTCTTTGTAGCCAGAAGGACTAGTGTATTGAGAAAGTTACTAGTCCTGCCAAACATTTACTAGTCCAGTCACACAAAACAATGTCTCTCTGAACTCTTTTTGTGTTGCCCACAGCTTTCATGCACGTTTACTGATTAAATTTTAAAGTTCGAACAGTTCGCAACAAAACTGGATGTTTTCTCTGTGTTTGTTTTTTGCGAATTCCATACACCAGTTACACTGCGTAACGTTCTTGTCCTCATCATAATTCAGCCATTCCCTGTCTTTTGTCCATGTCTTCTGAAATGTCCGATTACGCTTTTCCCTATCATTAGAATTATTCCGCTCTTTTATGTCATTTTAATTCAACTTTTGCTTTTTTTTCCGGAAACTGAACACCTTCTATAAAACACCACATTTTGCCTATCTTATAAGGCTGGAATTGTGCCTTGTTTTGAAATACGAGATGTTACAGTATAGCTGACGCGAATTATTTAAAGTAAGAAAATGAATGGCACAGTGTTCTTTATATAAGAAAGTCTGAGCAAGAAAAACATTTCAAAACATGTGCCTTTGCCCCATCCCATTAATATGGCCTCTTCCTAATAAAGTATTGACTTCAGCGGATGTTCTGCAGGATCAAAGCAGTGGCTATTGTAAACACTGTTTTAAAATATTAACATCAAAAGATATTGTTAGTTTCACCTTGGAAAATATGTGTTCCTATCAAACAAAGCCATCTGACTCTGTGCATTGTATTTAACAACTTTAATTTCGGTCTCATAATTAATAGCGCAAGTTTAGTAAGTTGTAGAATTGAGTGAATGACAGAAGAGAGGAATAGATATAATGATTTGGCTTTGAGTGAAACTTGTCATGGAGTTGAACGGTATTGAAGAAAATGACATTGCAGTAATACATTAACATCAGTACTCCAACAGAAATCACATTTGACATAATTGTGAGGCATCGACACAACTATTTTTGATGCAGTAGCTTATTGCCTTGTCAGTATTACATTTGACAACATTGTGAGACCTTGGCCTAACTATTCTTATTGTGGTGGCTTATTGGCTCATCACTAGGCGCCATTCCAGACCTGCCAGTCTTGGAGGAACTAGACACACCACCCACCCTGGAAGAGCTTAGCAAAGCCATTGACTGCCTCGCTTGTGGGAAGGCCCCTGGGAGTGACGGCATTCCGCCTGAAGTCCTAAAGATAGGGAAACCAGCACTAATCCAGCCTCTGCACGAACTCCTCTGCCTCTGCTGGGGACAAGGACACATCCCCCAGGACATACGAGATGCAAACATTGTCACTCTATACAAGAACAAAGGAGACTGCAGTGACTGCAACAACTACTGGGGCATCTCTTTTCTCAGTATTGTTGGAAAGGCGTTCGCCCATGTCGTCCTGGCGCGCTTGCAGACCCTAGCATCCCGAGTCTACCCCAAGTCCCATTGTGGCTTCTGAGCAGGCAGGTCAACTGTAGACATGATCTTCTCACTACGACAGCTGCAGGAGAAGTGTCGTGAGCAGCAGATGCCCCTCTACATTGCCTTCATAGACCTGACCAAGGTATTTGACCTGGTCAGCCGGAGCGGACTCTTCAGGATCCTTAAGAAGATAGGCTGCCCCCCACGACTACTCGCTATCATAACATCATTCCACGAGAACATGCACAGCACAGTGTGCTTCAACGGCGCAACATCAGAGGCCTTCCCAGTCAGCAGCAGAGTGAAGCAAGGCTGTGTCCTTGCGCCAATTCTCTTTGCCATCTTCTTTTCCATTCTCCTCCAGTACGCCTTCAAGGACCGCAGCGAGGGTGTGTATATACACACCAGGACTGACGGAAAGCTGTTTAACATCACCCGTCTCCGTGCAAAGACTAAAGTTACAAAGGTTTTCATCTGTGAATTGCTCTTCGCCGACGATGCAGCCTTGACATCACACACGGAAGATGGACTGCAGCAGCTAGTATGCCGCCTCTCCCACGCCTGCAAGGAGTTTGGACTGACAATCAGTCTGAAGAAGGCGAATGTAATGGTGCAGGACGCAGACTCCTCTCCCACCATCGCCATTGATGGGTACAACCTGGAAGTTGTTGAGGACTACACATACCTTGGATCCACCATCTCCAACTCGCTCTCCGTTGATACTGATATAAATGGCCGGATTGCTAAGGCATCAGCAGTTATGGCGAGACTGAACCAGAGGGTCTGGGACAATCACAACCTCACTGAGAAGACCAAACTGCGCGTCTACCAGGCATGCGTACTTAGCACACTCCTTTACAGCAGCGAGGCATGGACCACCTACGCGAGTCACGTGAGGAAACTCAACAGCTTCCACCTGAGATGCTTGCGGCGTATTCTGCGTATCCAGTGGCAGGACAAAATTCCCATCACAGAGGTTCTGAAATGCACCGGCATGAACAGCATTTTCTCCATTCTCAGCAAGAGGCGCCTACGCTGGCTAGTCCATGTTAGGAGAATGGACCCAGGCCGCATACCCAAGGACCTGCTATACTGCGAGCTAGTAGAAGGTGCACGAACGACTGGAAGGCCATGTCTGCGCTACAAAGATGTCTGCAAAAAGGACATGAAGACAGCCAACATCAACATAAACAATTGGGAGAGCTGTGCTGACGACCGCTCCGCGTGGCGTCTTGCTGTCAGACAGGGCACTCAGAAAGCTGAGGAGATGAGAAACACAAACCTCGCTGCAAAGAGAGCCAGGAGGAAGGCAAACCAAAAACATCCTCAGCAAGCATCAGTATACACCTGCAGCAAGTGCAACAGAGACTGTCACTCAAGGGTCGGACTCTTCAGCCACTCGCAAAGGTGCAGATAGGACACCCAAATCAGAAGCTACACCATCGTCTCTCGAAGACAGACGGATGCCGATGATTGGCTCATCACTATTACATTTGACAACATCGTAAGACATTGGCCTAACTATTCTTATAGCAGTGACTTATTACCTCATCAGTATTACATTTGACAACATTGTGAGACATTTGCATAACTATTATTTTGGTGACTTATTATTACCTCATCAGTATTACATTTGACAACATTGTGAGGCATTGGCCTAATTATTCTTATAGTGGTGGCATATTGACTCATCAGTATTACATTTGACAACATTGTGAGACATTGGCCTAATTATTCTTATAGTGGTGGCTTATTGCCTCATTAGTTCTACATTTGATAACATTGTGAGACATTTGCATCACTACTCTTGCACCACTGTCTATGGCCTTATCAGAATCTCATATGGCAACATTATACAGCACTGACATCATTCTCACAGAAATAGCTATTGTCTTATCACCTCATCAATGTTATTTCTATGTTTAAGTTATGTGTTTGCATTTTTTTTGGTTGCAATCCAGATGAAAGGATCAGAGATTTATGAAGGTTAGATGCTGCTTTCTGCAGATCCAATTCTGTCACCTGTGCATTTTATTGATTTGGTCTTCTTGCAGTTGGGGTTCTGGGGCTAACCCTTGGGGCCCAGAAAAGGAGGACCAATTTTCAAAACCCACACACTATGATGGCATGTTGGAGATTGTGGGTGTTACGGGTGTGGTGCATATGGCACAGATACACAGTGGGCTTCGCACAGGCATCAGAATAGCCCAAGGTGGACATGTAAGTAAATATTAGCCTTTGGCATTTAGTTGGAAATGTAAATACATAGTAGCCTTCTAAATTCAGTTGGACATGCAGATAAATAACATCTTCTAAGTTCAGGTGGACAAACAAGCTGGTAAATAGCATCTTCTAAGTTCAGATGGACAAGTAAGTAAATACAGTAAAACCTGTCTTGAGAGACCACTGTTATGAGAGACCACCAGTCTTGAGAGACCAGCTTCTCCATGTACAGATTTATTGATTATATAGTGTTATGACCTGTTGTGAGAGACCACCTGTCATTAGAGACCATTATGTTTTGGCAGAAGGGATGGTCTTGCAAGACAGGTTCTACTGTAATAGACTTCTGTGTTCAGATGTATTTTGTTGTCATATCATTATATATGTTGTAAAGATTTTAGAGCTTCTTAAGATTAGGCGCTATACAAAGTCCACATTACTATTATTAAAATTATTATTATTATTCTATTGAAGGTCTTTATGGGGAAAGAGATCTAGAAATTTTACATTATTTATATACATACTGGACATGTTTTTCTGTTGCCCTTTTTGAATGTTTGTAAGTATATAAACTGATATATGAAATGTGCATAAACTTGCCTTCTTTTTCCAGCTACGCATTACGCTGCTAACGGACCTGCCAGTTCAAGTTGATGGAGAGCCATGGACACAGCCTGCGGGGCAAGTTGTTGTTCTACGTTCTGCTCTCAAGGTAGATTTTTATTCACACCTTAATAAATGTACAGTGTTTTACGTAAATGTCAGGAGATAATCTTTTGACACCAACTGGACAAATTTGTCACAAAATCACAGCTTTTACACAGGATTTAATGTTTGTTCAAAATCTGTTTTTTCATTTGTTGCCAATTTTAGTACATAACACTAATATAAATTTTTGGACATTTTATGCTTTTGTGTTAACCATATCCACGACATCACATGCTACTGATGCCCCTAGAGCTCAGAGATGTAGAATAGGCCAATATCAGCCAGCTTCACTGGCATTGTTAGGGGTGAGGTAGGGTGTTGAGACTCAAAAATTGTGTTTTATGGACTAATTGAGGGTAAAAATGAAATGCTAATATAAAATGACTGGAAATTCAGATTTGAATAAAAGCCGGTATGCATTTTCAAACAGAAATAGTTGTTGGATTTAAAGACCAACCAGAAAAGGGGGGGGTGGGAGACTGGAATGTTTTTAAAATCTGGAGATATTTTTTTTCTTTTACCTTGAGGTAATTGTTTAAAAACCAATTTATAATCTAATTTCTGAAATGTTTTTCGATCAATTAGAGAAAATAAATTTTACAATACAAAATACATTTTCTACCTTCAGCCTTTTTAAAATCTAATGTAACGCCATTAGCATAAGTTGTTTTTATCTATATTTATGTTAGGAATAATTTCATTATTTCGCTATTTGAACAATTTACAAATGTATTAAAGGGACAAATGATAACTTGACATGCAGTAATTTACAATTTACGGACCTGGCATAACAGTTCTAAAATTTTGCAAATGTCCATTGTAGATTATAAACATAAATGTAAATCATGGATGTAACTAATAAATGTTGTAGATCTGAAACATAAATATAAATCTTAAACAAAACTATGGATTATAAACATTCATAAACAAAAATGTTGATTACAGGCAAAACTGTACATTATAAACAAAGATAAAGATGTATACCAGAAATTCTTGACTTATATCAGAGTATGGTCATTGTACAATTTGTTGAGGTCAAACGTGGCTGAGTCAATAGTGCATCAGAATATGTATGAAATTTATTTATGATTATGAATTTGGGGTCGTATTGCATGGATATAACAGAATTATGCTATCTGTTTACCAGGCAACAATGCTGAAGAAAAGCAAGAATAAAATAAGAAGAAGGAATACAGAACCTAGTATATTTTTCCCAGATAATGAGGGATTGAAGCCTCAATCACCTTGTGAAGAAAGTTGTCCACTCTAGCACAGGTTACAGGTAAGAATCAATCTTTCTTTAGAGTCGAGTTCTTTAGGGAAAAAAAATTCTATATAATTTTTTTGAAGATTTAGTACCTGATACTCCAGAAGCTTTTTAATTGATGGACAAGTTTCACAGCATTAGCATAGTCGATGGAATGGTGGACATTTAGTAAGAATGTTATAAGTTTGACTCCCTCATAGACCATTTAAATAAAAATCTGGCATTTCAGTTTGGGATAGTAAATCGATGCAGTTGAAAACATTAATTGTGCTTCTAACAAATTAGCCAATTTAGCAAAATTTGTGGCAGTAAAATGTATAATACATTGTTGCACCCTAAGCACAGGATTGTAACTGCTGTATCCCCCAGTCTCAACTTAATTCCCAATTTCTTGATTTACTTTTTGGCATACATTTATTTTTCTAGATGTTCTAGTACTACTTTTTGATGCACATCTCTCCATATTTTTTTGTTGGCTCTAGTAAAAGCCAGAGTTGCAAAAATTTTAATTGCTTTTCTCCATATCTTTTTTCCTCTAGTAATTGAGTTACTAAAGCCTTTAAAATCATTCATTGCAACTCTCTCAGTTTTGGCTTTATTAATAACCAGTCCCTCAAGGTTTTATAATCTTAATTTCACCTCTCTGTGTCTCTTTGGGGCCCCGAGTGGTCTAAAGTGCTTTCTGTTATGGATCACTGCCATCTCACCTCTGTCTGCGTGAGTTCGACTCTCGGATTTGACCAATATGGGTATGTGAGAAAGCTTATATATAGTAAACTAACATAGAGAAACCATGCAGATGTGTAGTTGATAGATATTTGGCAGGTTGTGAGATCTCTGGTCTTGCATTGGTTAGAGTAAAATTTTTGTATAGAACAGACATGTTGGGCTTTCTAATTTACAACTGAAGATGTATGGAAGTCTTTGGAAATTTAGGATAAACTTATGACTCCTAGTGGGAATAAGTTTAAGTGGGAATAAGTTTAAGTGGGAATAAGTTTAAATGGGAATAAGTTTAAGTGGCTAAAAGGTTGAGATTTTAGTTTTGACGGTTGGAAATTGTTTTAGACCGTGTATTTTAAAAATTATTAACTACCATCTTGACAATCATAATGGTCCTGTGTGGTTTCCATCATGCATAGTTTGAATGGTCTGCTTGGATAGAATAATGTCCATTTAGGATGTTCTGAAGGAGAATTCATAGCACATGTTAATTAAATAGCACATGTTAATTAAATAGCATTATGAAGTAATGGTATTGCAACCATAGTAGAGTTAAATCATTTATGTGATGGTGTTCCAAACTTTTGCTTTTGGGGCTAGGTTTTCTTATGGCTATGTGCAGTCACTGTAGTATTATTCCATTCGAAGTGAGTTGGTTGTAAGAAGATAGGAGTGTTTGACCGAGACCGAGTCAAAAAGAATATTGTGCGCAGGTCGCTAAAGATCTGTTGGGAGACTTGTATCTTGGTGGAAATGCAAACTTCAGACCTGACTTTTTCGGCTAACAGGAATAGTCCTTTATACATTTGTTGCCTTGCTGTTAGAGACATATCTTTTAAGAAGTCTTTTCTGACGCGAATTCTGAGGATCGTTATGATTATGAGATAGTTTGAATCCGAATATCTTGTTGGAATATTTTCATGTTGGAATCAGCTAGGTTAATTTGAGTTTATTGTTGATATTAAGTTTACTTATAAGCAATTAGTGAATCAGAAAAAAAACGTTTAGTTGCGGATTTTGTGTTATGATCTAATATGAACATTGATTCAGAGTTTGTTTATAATCGTCTTTGGGAATCACTAATTGAGTTGATGGTTGGTTTTGGGGAAAGTAATCAATTTTTATTAGACCACAGAAGTATGACATTGTCAGTTGTGGTTGAGTGATCTTTTTAAAGATGAGGTAATGTAATAAATTTGGAATGTGCACATTTGGTTATTGCACCCCATTTTACGGAATTCTTAGATTTTTTTTGTTGTAATTACTGGTCTGATTATTGGGATTTCTTAGCCTGAAATAATTAGCCAATCACTAGGATCAGATGTCATGGAGTGAAGTGTTTGTGAGTTTCCATGATGCCCTGGTTCACTGGTAGTGAATTGAGGTCAAAATCGAATTAGTGTCCTTGGAATAACAAAGTGTCAATTAAAATTTAGTGGTTTACAGTTTTTTATGTGACTGCAGTGACAGTTTTTACAGTAGGAAATCGGTAAATTACACAACAGAATCAATAGGAAGGAACTCAGCAGATGTGAAGTAGTTTTACTGGCGAAATGTGACTGGAAAATGTAGTTCTACTGGCCTAAGGCGACATAGTTCAGATAGTTCCCTGTGTTGAGGGATAGTTGTATAGTTTATACGGCATGAACTGCTGGTGGTATGGAAACCTAACGAAGAGAAAGCATGCATATGTGTGGTTGATAGATATTTGGCAGGTTGTGAGATCTCTGTTCTTGCATTGATTTGAGTAAAACTTATGTATAGAATGGACATGCCAGGCTTTCTAATTTAAAACTGAAGTTGTATTGAAGTCTTTAGAAATTTAGTGCAAACTTGTGACTTCTAGTTTGTCACCACCTAGTCAAGCAATATTTTCAAGCAAATATTTGTATTGGTTACTTTAACCATTGAAAAAATGTTTATAGCAATAACAAAGTATGCAGGGAAAAATAGGGACAACATTAAGGTGGCAAAACTGCAAAGCAAATAAGATTGTGTTTTTTTTTTTGCTAGATCTAGTGTGTTAGGTACAGTTTGTTTTGTTCTTGCCCATATATCATTTTTTTCAATTTTGGAGGACTGAACACTTGTGCTAGTATACAAGGAAAGCCATGCAACCCTGCTAGATAAATACTGATTTATGGTTACAAATTTTGGAACCCAAAACTACGAGCCCAGTAGTCACTAAACTCAGCGTGAGAGTACTTTGATTATTCATTTAATGTTGTTATCCTAAAAAAGCATGTTGTATTAGAATGGTGTTAAGCATTTAGCTTTTGTTGTGAAAACTTTAAAAATATTATATTACAGGGTAAACTGAATTTCAGTAAAGATTGGTTTTCATGTTTAGAGCTTGGTGAATGTAGTGGGAAGAACACATTCTTCACCTCTTACCAGGGGATTTCACTTTTTGCAATTCTTTCCTAAAATGCAACTATTTTAGTTGTCCTTCACTATATACTTCGATGTAGTATGGTCCCAGATTATAAAATACCTCAATGTAGCATGTATGGTTCCTGACTATAAAATTCCTCAGTTCCATATATATATTGGTACGGTCATAAATCCCAGTTATGGAATGACAATTGATAGATATTGAACCTGCCTTTGTATAAAGTAGCTTACTGTATAGCACAGTACAAGCTTCACATTAACACAGTACACTGTCATGCTTCACATACAACAAACAGTACAGTCGTGCTTCATATTAACACAGTACAGTCATGCTTCACATTACCACAGTACACTCTCATGCTTCACATACAACAAACAGTACAGTCGTGCTTCATATTAACACAGTACAGTCATGCTTCACATTAACACAGTACACTCTCATGCTTCACAGTACACTCGTTCTTCACAGTACGCTGTCATGATTCACATTAACAGCCATGGGCTTTGGGATGTAAAGTAGGCACAAATCTCCAAATTGTATCTCGTCTGAGGCAACTAAGGTTGAAACTGGTGGTGCAGTGGTTAACATGTTATACTTATAATCAAAAGTATGTTGGTACTCTCAGATTATGGTTTGTCTGCTATGGTCTATCCTTGGTTAAAGCTTTCTATTCCACTTACCATGCCACTAATAAACTTTGCTGAGTTATAATGCAAAAAAACTACATAAAATCATCTCATATAGAGGTCTGTTTTTACCCAAAGAATTTGTTCTTTTTTCACAGGGTGATAGTGATTCCTTGTTGATTGTACATACTCAGTAGCAGATGTTTGAGACTACTACTGTAGGCTCCATTGACAAGCAGATGAAGCTAAAAACCTAGCTACAGAGAAGAGGTTATACCAAACAGCCACCACATTTCATGATGGAATGTTGTTGGAGTATTTAGGGCGGGGCAAATTGCATCATGGAAGTTGAACCCGACACAGTGCTAGCATTCATTGAAATGCTGCAAGATTTTTTTCTGGACCAAACAAGAGTTACGCTTTTTGAAACCTGTTACTGAATTTTCTTTTTTTTAAATCTAAAAATAGAGCAGTGTCTGGGTCAAGTGTTACATTATAATTATACGCAAAAAGGAGGGGGGGGGGCCTCTTCATGGTGACATGGTGTCAGTTATTTCCATAATCCAGTTTTA
Source organism: Unio delphinus (assembly GCA_029339505.1). NCBI lineage: Eukaryota > Metazoa > Mollusca > Bivalvia > Unionida > Unionidae > Unio > Unio delphinus. The sequence goes on from JAQISU010000361.1 coordinate 3,744,442, forward strand.
AATATAGTTTTCTAATTCTTTTATTCAAATTTGCATGAAGTAAGAGAGATCTTTGTGAAAATGCAAGTCCGATATTTGATAATCATAATGATTCCACCAAACTTCTACTAATACTAAAAAATCCAAACTTAATCCTTCTCACTAAACTGTGTTGAGAAACTTTTACAAATTTTGTCTCGCACTGAATAAATGAGACAGTATTGTAGTTTAGTCAACCATTGGGCATCATATTCTTCATGTTGTTCCAGCTAAACATACTTAGGACACAGGAAAGGTACTTTAAATGTGGAGTAGTAACCATTAGATGGAGTTCAGAATTTTGTATCGTTTTCTCTTGAGTAAACTAATCATCCTGGCATATCTTTAAAACAACCTGTCTTCCTTTTATAAGATGGAATTTAATTTCCATCAAAGGTTTTGCTATCAAGTAACTGATTTGGTCATGTAACCTCTGCTCAAACTTTGTATGTCAAAGTGCCAATCATTCTGATGATTACAGTCATGCCTCTTTGATTTTCATCAAGGCTGCTTCACTAGGCATTCAAGATGTACAAACCTAATAGCACACAAATGTGACCTTAATGAGTAAAACTGGATAATTGAACATCCCTAAAAGTTGAACTAGTGTCACAATAACCAGCTCAAGACAAATCCTGCTATTGCTAAGGTGTTTGGGAGCAAAGAGTAGATCATTAATTTGTCTTGGAGCCTTTTTTCACTTCTGTATGTCTTCCTGGAGATGCAATATGGTGCCATCTGTATACATCTTTCCAACTTATTGTGACTACAGCAGAAGGACATGGTGGACTGAAACCATGTTTGATACGAGGCGTCAGTGACGAATCCCCTGAGTAAAAGTCAATTTTCATCCTTTTCCAACAAAATGTATTGGAGTTGTTCTCCTTGTTTCAACAGAGTTGTGGCCCTTAAATTGTATCAGAACCTTCGTTAACTGAATAACCTTCTATAGATTTAATGAACTGAAACTTAATTTGATATGAGGAAAATATGTTTAGGTCTATCTCATTTTTTACTAAAGATTTATAGACTTGAGACACTCATTTCTTTTATTAAAATGTTTTTCTTTTTACAATTACATTATATTGATAGGGAAATCAATTTAATAATGAAACTATTCTGATTTTGTTTATTTGCATACATAATATTTTCATTATCCCAGAGATAAAAAAAAAATGTATATGCCATTTATCTGGGCTTTGATATCATTATAGAATTTAAGTTCAGTTTTATTATAAGGCATGGAACTATCTCTAACAAGATGACAGCTTTTCAAGATCAGCGACAGTGAGTGTATCTATATTTCATGGTTCGGAAAGCATTCTTCAGAACCCATAGTTCTTGTTAAAGGTCAAATAACTCTTTAGAACATTGTACAGCATTGACCTTATGCTGAAGATCTTTTGCGTATTCACAAAAATATAATCAAGTGTTGAGTGCTTTGCAAATCATTAAGTTAGTTCAATTGCCGGGGCAGAATATTTTTAACATTATTTATACTCTGTGCTGAGCAGTTTGATATTTTTGATGATGAGCAGTAAATGACTATCAAGTTGAGCACTATTGAGCACCAATCTGTAGATGATATTCATCCTAAATAGAGAAGTACAGAGCATTAGGTCTTAGATGTATTATTTAAATAAGTTTTTTATAAACAGTCAATTAACAGTGTTAAAACTTGGTGTTGTGACACTCTGCCATTTATAGCGCTAAACTGATGGCAGTACATGAGCAGTCCTTAGTCACCATGAGGAGCAGTCCCCTTCATATTCCGGTCATCTGTCGGTGATATTTCAAGTCAGACTTGTACATAATCAATAAACTAACCAGAGGGTGGTGATAGTTATAAACTTTTTTTCAGAATGGAGTACATGTAAGAACGATATGTATGGAATGTATGCCAGTTACCGAACACTTAATTGTAATATGTGTATGTATGCATGTTTGTATGGTTGTAAGATGCCGAACATGTGTTTCTACTCTGGTTGTTTAATTAGTAAATCCATTAATTGAATTTGATTATTACAAGCCATAATGTTGCAGAAAATCTTTCCACACTTTTTTTATTAGTTTGAGAACCAAGACTAGATTTTCAGAGATAAAAAGATGAAAATCTTTACCTTAACTGTACAAATGTTGATAGTTTACGCAACATCAATCAGATGCATAGAAAATTTGTTTCCTAATGTGTGAAGTTTATAAAATGGTTTAAAATACTCCCATTACTGTCATTTCATTTTTTCAGCTACCAACATTAATAGATTTTGAGGATATAGTCTTCGAAGCTGCACTGTAGGGATAAAGATTATATCGCTGTTATAAGACTGTAGGCTATATTTAACAACTATGTTACAGTGCATTCTTAAATTCAGTTGTGGTGATGCCAAGATATCTTTGGCTAGGATTGAGAAATTAAGATTATACAGTTTGATTACATTTGTAATGTTTGTCTTGTGTAACATTTTTTTAAAATATGTGTGTTGATATGCACATGAAACAAACTGATATGGATCTAAATCGTGAGATGCAGCATTAAAGCTATTCCACATGAACCTTAAAAAATTTGCAGATGTATAGCAAGCAATAACAATTTCCGGAATATTGCATTTATTTTTATTTTTGCAATATCGCAGAAACGTTTCTTAGATACAGACTCTATAACGCATGATAGCATGCAGATTGGTCAGTAATTAGCTTGCAATAATTGTATGTCAGATAAAATTCGCTAAATTGTAAATAAATTGATTTACAGTGTCCTATATTGCGTCAATTTTAAAATCGCTATTAAGAATTTCAGTGCAGTTGTAGTATATGTCTGCACTAATTTCATCCCATGCAAGAATGTCGTTCAATACAGAAATGAAACCAGTGAAACTAATGTCAGCTCCAAGATAACATTTTAAAAACACTTTACAGGTTTTTATTGAATCTTTTAATGAACCATATTTTGTTTATATTGTCTGCTTGTAGAAATTGTTACGTAGTTATCAATATTTTTTATAAGCAGATACATACTTGCATAGGAGTTGGATCCATCTGTGTGCTATACGTATCACATACCAGATCTGCTTGTGGATAAGTTGAATCAGACTTAGACCATAGATACAGGTCTGTCACTGCACAATTCAATAGCAGGTATCTGTAGTTTCTTAGAAGAAATAACATAGATCAAGACCTGCTGGAGTATTATGTCATGGCATGTCAGGGTCTGTGTTGTCATGGCATGTCAGGGTCTGTGTTGTCATGGCATGTCAGGGTCTGTGTTGTCTACAGTTGGACCCAACTTAAAGGAATGTATACAAGTCTCGGAGCTTGATTCATTAGAATGTTTTATTTACTTACAAAGAGAACATGTTGCCTGAAGTTTATTTCTCTGGTTGTGAAACTGTGCAATATCTGAAGATAGATACATTAAAAAATTAGGTTTGTTTTCTTTATTTTAGCTGAAATTGAAAAGACTTGAGCACATATCTCTTGTTATAAAACTATGCATTATTATAACTCAAATGCACATATCTCTTGTTTATAAAATGATGCATTGGTATAACTAAAATGCACATATCTCTTGTTTATAAAATGATGCATTGGTATAACTCAAATGCACATATCTCTTGTTATAAAATGATGCATTGGTATAACTCAAATGCACATATCTCTTGTTTATAAAATGATGCATTGGTATAACTCAAATGCACATATCTCTTGTTATAAAATGATGCATTGGTATAACTCAAATGCACATATCTCTTATTATGAAATGATGCATTGGTATAACTCAAATAATGGTTATATTACATTTTTTAATAGCTTGTAGCCCTAAGTCTCTCTTGCTGTAATTTTGTGTTATACCATGTCATGTTTTCTCAGCATGTTTTGAACAAAAAATTCAACCATGAGTTCCAAACACATTGATAGTCTATATCACAGATTTAAATAAGGATGGAATGTTGTAACATTTAAAATTGTCTTCACATGAGTTTCTCGGCTAGACTATAGAATTTTGTGTACACCAGGTACCGTATCAAGAGTCATGAACCCAGCTAAGCACTAAACTTAAGATTTGTATGTCATTAACATTTCTTTGTTATAAAAGCACAATTCAGCTCATTAAGAAATTTGTGTAGTTCTAACCTGACATATAGCAAATATGAAGTTATCAAAAGTTACATTTTTAAAGTTAACCGTTTTGTACTCGGACCTTTTTGTGAATATGAGGCTATGAGTTTGAGCTATTGTCACAAATTTATTTCAGGTTTATAATTTGAAGCAAGAAAAAAATGAGCCACTTGTATCTTGTTTTAGTTCGTTTTTTTTCTTCAGTTTTAGTTCATTTACATGCATTTAGAACATTCATTGACTTAATTATAACAGATCGGATTTAATTTTTTTTTACCATCAGACGTTATCTGTATGGAGCATATTAAAAATTGTAAGTGATTTACACAGTTGAATATATTGGATCTGACAGGTAGGATTTTGAAAATCACACCTGTGGTACTTTAAAATATGTATTTAACCTTACCTCCATTCAATATTACACCTGTAGTTCTTATCCAAATTGTGAATTTTCTTATGTTATTTTTGCAAAACATAAGCATATTATTTTTACTAGTTCTGTGAAATGTTTTAAAGCTGGTGTCAGACACCTTTAGATTATGTAATCACATTGTCAGAGAAATAAAATATGCATACTTTATCATGGTAAATGTTTTTTTTCTCGATCTTTTTAATCCTGTCTTCAATTCTAATAAGTATGTTAAAGGCACAAGACAATGATTTACCATGTTTTTACTTTACTCCTATAAATATATGAGAAGACATTTTGTTTTTACACGGTTGTTTAATGCATAAACTGAATATTTTTATTATCTTTTTTTAGTATGTTGATATTGTTTTTTATTCAAATATGTTTTTGTTGTGTATCTAATATTTGTGAAAAACAAGGAATAAAATTCATGTGTTGGAAACTTGTAAAAGAATATTCATTGAGGATATATCCGCCTTTTTTTTACTTTGGAACGTTTTCAGTTTCAGTCCCTCATTGTTTAAGGAATAGGGTATGTTATGTTTTTCTAATTTTAGTTTGTATTACTGATACTTTTAACATCCTTTATTGTCTTTAAAAAAATTTACGAAACATTTTTGAATCGGCTATTTCTCTAAAATTTATGACAAAAGATTGGAAATCAAAGGAACTGCTTGAACTGCATAGCATTCTCCCTTGGATTTTGTTTGACCAAGTTTATAAGGTTTCCAAATGGCTCCTTTAAATATCTTTCCAAATATTATTAAAACTCTTTTTGGAACAGACAAAAACCAGAAAATTTAGAAAATAATAGAGAGGTAATTTCTAACAGTACGACAGTAAAAAGGACAAGTAATAGCTGTAGTTTTTGGAGTTGGTTTCTTTGGTAGATTAGCATTACTTCAACCCTGTAGGTTGTCAGTATGCGTGAGTACTTTGATTTCATTCATTTTTAAACTGCAGATAATGTGTTCTTATGCTCTCAGTTTTAAGACAATATTTTCAGTCTTGTTTATAACTTTCAAGTCTGAACCTTCACGAAATGTTCAATTAGACTTTCTTGCTTCTGTTAATGTAAACAACTGTACCTACTCAAACCAAAACACCTACTCAAAGCGGAAATGTTGTAATTGAACCAGGCAGGAAGATTCTTTTTATCATGTGCTGTTTTGTTTAGGTGACACATGCAATAATTCTTTTTTATAATCTGCAATATGTAAAATAATATTTTAATGTCACAAATAGTATTTTCAAATAAACGTTAAAGGATGAGAAAACATAATGTATTTCAGTGGCATTTCACCACTAATTTACAATTTTGTTAAATGGAATCAGTATTTTTTAGGAAGTGATAAAATGAAATTTGCATTTCTGCTAACTCTGAGATGCAATTTGTAAGCTTGTCAAATAATCTCAATCTAAGACTTGCAAAAGATAGAAATTTATATTTTTATGAATTTCATTTCACCTGATGACTTAAGTAATTAATGAATATGTAAGTGATGATATATGATATATTAAGGAAAATTTTCTCCTGCTTTCAAATATCAGTTAATTAGATATTCTAAAATATTCTAGTCAGTCTTTTGTTTCATATAATTTTTCTGCCATTTTTATCACTAGATATTTGCCAGTATTAATATTTTCATTTCAGTTTTATTTTGTTGAAAGTTTTGTACCTTTTTTGAGTTGTGTTTTACTTTTAATTAGTACATTCTGTAGATAGTTCATTCAGAAATGCTATTTTTATTTTTGTTATGCTTTTTTGACAAGCTAATGTGCCAAGAGTTGTGATTTTTCAAGGTGAAGTTTTCTGTTTAATATTTATCAATCTTTTACATACAAGCAGCTTCCAACTACAAACAAGATAGGTCTTTGTTTTTTCTTCTGCTGTTTACTCCTTACCATCTGATAGACTGAGATGTACAGTTGAATGATGTAATGGCATATATGGGTTGGTAAAGTTTGCATTATTCAATGGCATATCTGGGTTGGTAAAGTTTGCATTATGCAGTGGCATATCTGGGTTGGTAAAGTTTGCGTTATGCAGTGGCATATCTGGGTTGGTAAAGTTTGCATTATTCAATGGCATATCTGGGTTGGTAAAGTTTGTGTTATGCAGTGGCATATCTGGGTTGGTAAAGTTTGCGTTATGCAGTGGCATATCTGGGTTGGTAAAATTTGGATTATTCAATGGCATATCTGGGTTGGTAAAGTTTGCGTTATGCAGTGGCATATCTGGGTTGGTAAAGTTTGCATTATTCAATGGCATATCTGGGTTGGTAAAGTTTGCATTATGCAGTGGCATATCTGGGTTGGTAAAGTTTGCGTTATGCAGTGGCATATCTGGGTTGGTAAAGTTTGCATTATTCAATGGCATATCTGGGTTGGTAAAGTTTGCATTATGCAGTGGCATATCTGGGTTGGTAAAGCTTGCGTTATGCAGTGGCATATCTGGGTTGGTAAAATTTGGATTATTCAATGGCATATCTGGGTTGGTAAAGTTTGCGTTATGCAGTGGCATATCTGGGTTGGTAAAGTTTGCGTTATGCAGTGGCATATCTGGGTTGGTAAAGTTTCCATTATGGGATGACTTAAAATCGAAATATGCGTGATATGCTATATTAACGATCATGACATGCAAAAAGGAGATGCTTTTATTTAATTTTTGTCATTTAAAAAATATTTAGTCTAATGAAGCCTAGATCTAAGTTTTTAAAGCGTGTATGACTTTTGTTTTCATAGAAAGTATTGAGTTTGTGTTCTAGTCCCATTATGATAATTCAGATCAGATAGGCAGAAAGCAAACAAACAATAATTTATCAATTCTGTATCCTGTTTGTTGGTTTTTAAACATTTTGTGGTGGAATGTGTTTTCCTTCGCAAATTAAACCATGCAGATACACTTTTACTGGTCCCAAACAGCAAGTAATGTTTTGATGTTGGGACAGATATCACTCTGTATAGCATTTTTAATACACATTGTGCTAGAGAGTTAAATTTCATGCTAGATATTTTTCCATTTCCATTTATTCTTTCGTTGTTAATCTATTCTCTGTTAGATCCTAAAATCTCCACAAAGAATTCAAGGTGAAAAATAGTATTTGGGAACGTAGATTTAAGTAACATGACATTTTAACTTAGTATGATTTATGGATTTCAGCAATATGATCTTTTAACTTAGTTTGAAAGCAAGCTACATTACTTGTGTGAAGATTAGGAATTGGTTCCTTTTATATACCTGCATTATATTTTAATGTCTGTGTTCCCTATTTCATGTCCATTCAATTTTTATTGAGATTTCTGCAATTTATTGTAATCCAGTTTTTAGGTTGGCAGACACTTCGGGTTAAGGATGAAGACCATCGTTGTTGGAGTCTAAAGGTCAAAGATTAAAATTTCCTGTGGAAAAATTTCTGCTTTGGTCAGTGTGGAGCCATCAAAGCTTGTGGATGACATGAATGTCTGATAAGAAAGAAACCAATTGATTTGGGGGTTGTATGGTCAATGGTAATGTCAACAGCATCTTTAAAAAAAGGAAAATGATTTGTGCATTATGTCATCAATTTGACAGGGTTGTGGAGGACTTGAATTCAGGGTAATGAAGTACCCTATAAATTATGGGGTCCAAAGGTCAAAAGTCACAGTCGTAAGTCAGGTAGGAAATAATGTTTTCTGCACATTAGGCTGAGGTTGTGTCATTGAGACATCTTTATTAATGACTGATGTCTACACAGATGACTATTCAACATCAGCATTGATGACCAAACTCTTGCTTCATTTTTTTAGGAAGTCAGTGTTATAAAGTATTGGTCAACTAGGATTTTTTTCCCTGTTTGGCAATGTGTGAGAGTTTGTAAAAATATTCTGTCTGCCCATTTTCTGTTTGTCTGTCTGTGTAATAGCTCTCAAACCTTTCATGGTATTTCAACCATACTTGGTGCAAATATCAAGTAAGTTGGGAAAAAGTGCTTTTTGGTGCATACATTTGTTTGCATTCAGTATCTTTTTTATGTTACTATGAAAACGGAGTTCCGTAGAAAAAAGTGTAAAACATGTAGCAAATAAATTGAGTTCTCTCAACCAGTCTTTTAATAAGTAGGACCCCAGTGGGATATGTTATCTCTAGAAGGTATGCAAATGGGGGGCTGGGGGGAAATATGATTTCTAGTTTGTGTGCGAGCATGGGTCTGGAGGGATGCATGATCTCTGGTTTGTATGCAAGTGGAGCTCTAGAAGGACATGCTATGTCTAGATGGTCCATAAACAGGTGCCATGGGAGGGGGGATGACATTTCAAGATGACTTTTTTCTCTGATCATAATCAGCATGTGAACGACCCAGACCCAGATCTGTGAATGCTAAAGGCATTGATATATCAGACTCCTCTCAGTGTTTCTATGGTTCATTTGATTCCAATGAGAACCCAGCTTCTTTAAGTTTTATTGAAATCCATTTGTTAAAGCAAACTATGAAATGTTTTCGTCACTGCTGTAGGCATATGTAACAGCCATTTTTTATATTTTTTATACTTTATTTTAAAACGTTTTCTTTGTGATTTATATTTATATTAGCAGATTGTATCTGAACATAGGCTGGATCTTCTTCAATGAATATCAAGCCTGACCCTTAGCTTTGTACCAGGGTAGATGAGCACATGGCTGCTTGTTCACTAATGTCCAGGCCAGCACAGTTTGACTGTCTTGGTGTGTCTTATGGTATGACACTTATCTTCAATTTCTTTACCATGATGTGTTAAAAATGCCATTCAAACTTGCTTTTGACACATACCTGCTAAATTTGTAATGCATGGCTGGTTCATAAGTTGGGCGGAATTTCCTGAATGCAGGATAGTTCCAGGTACAGGGCAGCAAGCAGTCATAGTGATGTACATTTGTAGGAGGTCATGCTTGACATTATTCATACACAGGCTTTTTCTCACATTAACAGAGAGAAATTTATGGCAGTTTAGAGGAGGTGATGAAATAATCTAATGAATGTATTGACAATTTAAAATCTTTTGTGTAGTTACATACACCAAGTAGATGATGTGAAATCATGGTAGTTCATTTGGTAGAGTGGCAGACACCAATGTGGTGCTATGATGATGCATTTGGTAGAGTGGCAGACACCAATGTGGAACCATGGTAAATTGTTTGGTAGAGTGGCAGGCACCAATGTGGAACCATGGTAACACATTTGGTAGAGTGGCAGACACCAATGTGGTGATATGATGACTCGTTTGGAAGAGATGCAGACACCAATGTGGAACCATAGTAACTCGTTTGGTAGAGTGGCAGACACCAATGTGGAACTGTGGTAACTCATTTGGTAGAGTGGCAGACACCCATGTGGAACCATGCTAATTTGTTTGGTAGAGTGTTGGCGACTACAAAAACACCAAGTGTTGAGGATTCCATGCCCATCTGTGTCTGCCTGGATTGGCTCCCTTGATGTGTTATTAGATAAGGCAATTAGCTCCCCTTTCCTCTGTAGGATGTGGCTAATAATGTATTCAGGATGCCCTTAAACCAAACATACAAGACAAAATACAATGGCACTTAGTGGATTTTGAGAAAAGTTTTTTAAAAAAAAAGTCTCCACTATAATAGGCATAAAACAGACATGATTCAAGGAAATAGCCCACATTTGTCTGCAGCTGCAAAAAGTATTGATTGGTCAGAGGATACTCTTTTTGTTGGTGGAACTTTATATGTGCTGTACTCAGTTTGGAGCACACAGCTGTCCATTTCTTGGAATGTATATAGCTGGAGAACTTAAGAAGTTATATACAGTTTGGAACAAAAGTCAGTCTTCAAGGACACAAGTTAACAGAAAATGATCATGCTGCACACAATTTGGAGCAGGCAAATGTTGATCTGTGCAGGAATGTATTTGGTTGGATGAACTTGATCTATGATAAGACTTTTTGTATCTAAACACTGTTAACCCAAAATTAGAAACACAGATTGCTCTCAGAAATGTAAGAGATGATTTTGTAATGATTTTTGCTGTATCTTGATTCCCAAAAAAGAAGAAGAATTAAAAGTAAAGATGTGTGTATTGGAGTGGGGTGGGGGTGAGGAGATGGACCATAATGTTGAGATGGCTGTTATCCCTTCATAATTTGCAAGGGAAGGGAAAAAATGGGATGTCAGTAGTCTATGGCAACTCAAATTTCCTTTCTCCAACCCCCTTAAGGTTCTGTGAAAGCTATACACTTTCACTACGATTTAAATTTTGCAAGATATATCTTTCTGATCAGAAATTGCAAATTATAGTTTCTTTAACAGTAATGGCTCCACTCAATTCTTAAAATGTCCCATCATGTTTATTGTACACATGTTTCTCAATTATTGTCGAGTTTTCTTCTCTGGGTTCATTCACTATTTACAGTGCATTTACAGAAATAGAATATTTGTGATGTCTTATTGTCCTATTATATGTTGACACAATGCATACACTACAAAGGTAGAATTATTGTCATGTTTATTTAGAGGGTTATGAATTTCTTAAGGGTTTCTAGAGTATATAGATTTGTCAATTTGAAAATATTAATCGATATAAAACCCAGGATGGCTACATTTTACTGTGTATATGCAGCCATTTTGTGCAAGATGTACTTTAACATACAAAACTAGAATAAACAGCTAATTTCACTGACTATTGTGTTCTTCGAATTGTTCTTTTATGGGTAATTTTATAAATAAATTATTTACATTAAATTGATTGGTTTTTTTAAATTTCAGATATGCGAGTAATTTACTAATGCATTCTGGGATGTATGGTTGATAAACTGACTGGTACAGGTTCTTTTTATGCTTTTTTTGACTGTCTATAATTGATTAGCTGTGACCAGCATCATTGGTAGTGATTTTTATATGCCCATGGACTCTCATTGTGTGTTGACCATCCATCAGTCTCTTACCAATTTCATTTTTGCACAAAATCTTCAATTCTCCACCACTTACAGTTACCAGACTTTCTCAGCAGCCTGCACTTGTATAAAGAAAAAATTCTTTTGATTTCTAGGAAAAATTTTAAAAGGTCAAGGTCACTGTTACAGGAGGAAAATAAATGGTTTTTGAGTTGTAATTCACAGACTTTGACCAACCTTTGTGGATGGCTTATTTATCTGCTAAGGAAGAAACCTATTGATCTGGGGACCAACAAGTTGAAAGGTCAAGGAAAATGTGACAGAAGCAAACTTAACAACTTTGTGTAAAATATGCTGTGCAAATATTATTAAAGATGTGTACGGTACATGACTGAACAAGTAAGTTCCTGTCACCATTATATGGGCATTAATTTCAATTATTATATACATAAAGTTGAACCAGCCTACCAGTCAATGAAGTACTGTTTATTCTAATGGCCAGCTTTCCACTATCAAACTCTGATTTTGGTTTTAAAAGATTAAAGGTGATGGTAGCTGTGACTGGAAGAAACAAAAGGGTTCTGCAGATAAATTTAGATACATAGAAGACATTAAATGCAGTTAGTGCATATACTTTGCTGTTTATGGTGCTGTTAGTTTTATTTAGCCCACCTTATTGGAAGCTTGACATCATTTTAGCACTAGTGTGCATATCAATATGTATGTATGTATGTATGTATGTATGTATGTATGTATGTATGTATGTATGTAATTTTAAAGACATATCATGACAATACGGGCCTATGTTATTCAGAGTAAAACTAATTAGCAAAAGCAAAAGATTCTAGCCCCTTGCCAAAACGTTCAATGAAGGCATGCCCTTCCATTGCAAGGAATAGCTAAGTATCCACCAAAAAAACAAATGATGGAAGATAAATATCTTGCCAAAATACTACAAATAGGGTATACAAAATAAAGATAAAAGCCAAAAATTTTAAACATTTTAATTTAAGATAATGGTGTATGGTTTCAATTTAATAGATATATTAATTACCAAATCAATATTTTGGACAAGTGCAAATCATTAGTACGACTGAGTTCAGTTTTATGTAGTAAAATTATACCTGCAAATCCAAGAGCTCTCTTCATCAATCCGATGGTTACATGGAAAGTGCAGGATATTACTTTTCCCTAACATACACCATATAACATGAGCTATGTATACAGGTATTGGAATATATCAAGCAAACTTTTCAAAAGTGTCCAATGACTGACCCTATCAAATGCCTTACCAGAGTTGAAACATGCAAATACTGGGCTGCCATGTTCTAGATAGTAGCTGCCAGATTCCTTAAAGACAGTAAAGGCATAACTATGTTGAACGTTGCTTTCTGAAACCAAACTGATTATCAGAGATAATGACTTAACATTTTGTGTTAGTATAATGCATGCAAATATTTTTGAAATGGGAGTTTTAGGAGCTATTATTATCCATCTGTTTAACAATTGTTATGTCTATCTGTTGTTTTTTTTTTTCTTCACATTTAATATCATAATAATAGTAACAGAGCCTCTAATTATAGCTATGGTTTGATCTTGTAAACATTTTGAAACGTCTAGAAAAAATCTTTCGACTATTTAATTTTTTTAGTAAATAATAGCTAATTGTGACTTGAGGTCAATTAGAAGACTATATTATATTGTTTAACTACAAACAATTCATTCGTGATGTCAGATCTGAGCAGAATCAGTTGCATTACTGTTGTGTCCAGAGTTTCATTTGAGTTGGAATTTATGTATTCAAATTACTTAATTCGAGTTATTCCTCCCTGGAAATAGCAAGTGTCCAGAAATAACATTCTTGGAAATATATACTTGGGAGTGCAGTAACATCCAAATAAGAAGTAGGGTATATTCTTGGATTGTCTTATTGTTATTCAAACAAAGACTGTTGGCACATCACGACGATATAAACCATTAGAGGGACATCAACACTTCCGGAGTTAGAATTATTTTAGAAGTTCTTTTTACATTGTAAAATTTGTATTCTATGGAAATAAATTATTTGTTGAATTATACAGAACGTGTGTTTTTGCTCTTTTCTATTGCTATTTAAATACAGATGTCATCACTGTATTCAGACGTGACTTTAACCGATTTTAACACATTTAGATACGTGTGAGATGCCTTAGTAACGACCCGTTTGAACATTGAACGTCATATGAACTATACTTGAATATATACGTCTGATTTAGTGCAGGGCCAGACATTACAAAAATAATAGATTAAGTGCAGGATAATATTCGTCAGAAATTAAGGAAAGGTCAAAGCACAGAAGCAGACTTAGCAAAAATCGAGAGTGAAGGTCAAGCACAGGATCAAGGATAACAGACATCAAGGTAAGACTAAACGCAGGATCTGACATTACAGAAATCAAGGACAGTAAACTCCGTATCAGGCAATATAAAAATGAAAGAAATATCAAGCACATTATCAGACGTAACAATCAAGGACGTTAAACTATATAATAAACATAATATACGTGACGTAATTAAAATTAAGACAACGTTACATGCATTAGAAATGTATTACCATTAGCTGATTGAGTAGACATACAGTTCTGAATGCTAAATTTCTTCCGCAGTCTTATTCCCAAACTGTGTGTCTAATGGAGATGTCAGATAACGATAAGACACTGTCTTGCAAGGATGAATATACGACTGTCATATCCAACGGCTTAAAAACAATGTTTTTCAGTGCTTGGTTTATTAATATTTTTTTTTTGCTTCTTGTTAATTTATCCCGTCATTTACACACACACACACACACACACACACACACATATATATATATATATATATATATGTTTCTATATATGAAACTATGAGTCTATTTTCTTAAATATCAGCCTATCTGTCCTTTATTTCATGTATGTGAAAACACTCGACACCATCTCAGTTTTTATTCTCAACTTTCGCGTTAGAAACAAAATGGATGTAATAATTATAAGAATACGTATATGCTTGCTTAAACTGCAGAAAGCCTGTTTAGCTAAGACCATCCACTAGAAAATCTGTTCTAAATTTAATGTTATTCAAGAATTGCATTGTCAATGAAAAGTGAATACAATGATATAAAGTCATATGAAACTAGAATTAAAAACAAACTAAAATAATAACGTATGCTACTATATTTATTATCTACCAAAAAACCAGTAAAACAATATGAACGAAAGAAATACTTATGTCTCCCATTTAAACAAATACTAAACTGTCTATTTTCCTTCAGTAAAGAAATGTTATATCTTGTTGAATTTATTTGTTGGATTAACTCCCCTAGATTGTAGTGGACCAAACATTGGTGTCTGCTTTTAATGACATCCTCAAAATATACCAAGTATGTAGATTTTGTAAATACTTTTGACAATATCACTGCCGATTAGAGTAAGACAGCAATAGTCTTTTTAGTAAGGAAAATGTAGCCTGGGTATGTTATTGTCTTCACGAAAAACGTGTTGTGTATGGTAATATTGAAGCATGAAACTAATGACGATTCCTATGAGTAAGATTGACTGAGCTCACACAAATGCATGACTGTATCGCAAAGCAGTGCGAGTAAGCAGTCTCATCCTTTCATATCGAGGCTTATTCTTCCGCTTAAAAGTGGGCGTATCGTACTTCGAAAAGCAATATCTTCATATGTTTTTTTTCAAAAGAGAAAGAAAGTAAACTATTCTGTGATGCCGTATGTTCAGGGGGATTTTAAGTTTTACTGAGCACTAAATACTATTCGATGAAAATCCCACCCGCGAAATCAAATGAAAATCCTTGTCGCGAGATTAAATCTTTACTTCTGCTGTGTATTTGATCACATTATATACAATGTGTTTTTAGCACCATCTTAATTTACATGCCGAGGTATAACCAAAATTCGAAGCCATTAATGGATAATACATACGGTGTACTAGTCATTCATATTATTCAGGAGGAGGAAATTGGACTATCAAGAGTCATATCGAGCCCCAAACCAATAATGTTAAATAATTTGTGTGTGACATTTTATTGTGAATGGAGAAGTAGAGGTCACTCCACAGCATATAGCATTTGCATAGACACTACCAGGGGTTAGAAGCTGATAATGCTAATGTTAGACTACCATTGTTTACCATCTGACATGTTATCGCGAATGAAAGTGAAAAGAAATTATGATTCGTGAAAACCATTTTTCACCAGTCATTATTTAGTGCCATTGCACCTCTAGTAAACTCCTTCCGATTGGGTGATAGGGTTGAGTGCGTGCTTAATCTATTCCCACTCACCCAGGTCCTACATTCATGTCGATAGTCCCTCAATAGGGGCTCGACTTGACGACCAAATTAAATAGCACACTATGTGTGCATAAACGCCCGTGGGGATGTGGCACCATTCCTTACCCCACGGGAAAAATTAAATAACTTTCTTGTGAAAGATAAAACAGTGAATAATGACCCTTCGTGGCCGGTTCACTTTAATTTAACATTCATTCAGGTAAAAACTACTAAGTGTGTTTACGCTGAAAGATACGTTTCATGCAACGTCAGCCTATTTTTCAGAAGAGTAAAAAATTGAACAAAAATTACGGAACAACTAACCCCACTATCGGACAGCTGTTAATAGGTGTATGATATGGTTTGGGAGCTTCTGTATATCGAAGCATATTTTCTACATAATGAAGACTAGACGTACGTTATCTGCCCTTTGAAAATATATAGGCGGCGTTACCGCTACAGTTGCATCAGCAGACATACACTTATAAATGTACGTTCCAAAGTAGGTTTAGATCTTGATCATTGAATCTAAATGTGGTTTCGTAATGATTCCTCAGTTGAGAAGAACTAAGGAAAGGATGTGAGTAATTCAGAACGAATAAATGAGCTGAATGCAATGTTTGCATGTTAACATGCATTTCTTAGCACACCTTAATGGTGTCGTCAATGAAAGCTAAAGTACAAATACTCAGAATATAGTCTTAGGTAAAGTTATTGTATTATCCAAATGTGATTCCATGGTCGAGCGCAGAGATTAGTGTATTTTTAATTTTTATGTCATCTAATGTCTAAGCACTTTATATTTGTAATTAAAATTCATAAGAAAACGGATTGAACGTAATCCTATTTTGAGTCCCTCAATGTCTATAACATACTTTAATTTTTAAAAGTATGCGTGAAAACACCTTTTTAAACTTTCCTATGTTTTTTTTTTTAAATTTCCATCCGTCTGCAAGTATAATTTCTTTCACGTTTGTCATATATGAATGTCTCGATACAGGTATGGTCTATATTTTCTACTCTTGCAAATTGTGCCGACTCCTTTTGCTGCTTTTCTGTTATGGCTAGTGCAACCACTACTACTAAGTTTAACACTGCAGTTGTGTCTTCGGCAACGACCACTTGACTAAAACGTTCGGCTGATCGTAGTGGAATGAGAATACAGTTTTCTGCTTTTTTATTTTACAGTGGAATCAATGAAGTCTTCATTTTGGTTCCGGTGGTCATTTTAGTTTTGCAGGATTCATAGTGCATTATTAATATGTGGTATACATCAAAATGAATGAAAGCTTGTTATAGTCTTGGACTAATGGGCCTGTAATGATAAACAACTACGCATTGTTCTGGTTTTAACTCTTTAGATACAGTATATCCTTTTTTTCGTTACATTATGTTGAATCAAGGAGAATTAGTAGGTAATGGCCCAAACACATCGCCAATATTCACAACTGCGATTGGAAACAGAATTGTTTAGCACATATATTCAGGGATTTGTTGTGTCCGTATGAAGCCATGTATATTATATTTTGGCATTATAATTAAACTTCAAGTGAAACATAGAGCGTACAATTTTAGTGTTTCTTAAATTTGATACAGGTTACGTTTTCCACATGATTATTGATTAAAATCGGCGAGACTTGTATTGATCGCCTATTTCGCGGAAAACGTCTTTGTTGCCAAGTTTAAATACTATTTGTCCCCTTTAATCACATTAAGACATTTACTGCATCATTTAAGTCAAATCATTTCGTCTGACTGCACAAGCATTATGAATGTTAAAATTAATTCTAACGACCATAACGAACATTTTTAACCACGAGCACAAAGTGTTTCTTTGAAAAAGTTGAACTGAGTTTTCGTTGCTTCTTTCAAGTGTGTACCAGTTTTTTTTTCATCTTCCATCATTTATCATTTACATCTCTTTGCAGTAGACAAAGAAGAAACGGTATAGTTTGTGTCATAAAAAAGTTTATATTATCCTGCGTTGTGTCTTTTTATTGGATGGTCTGGCCTCATGTTAAGCGTTGGGAACCATTAAATCCCGAGTACTGCATGACAAACTGTCTATTTATTAATGATTGCGTCAACGTAGATTAGTTTTTAGCCAATTGTGTTACCCTCTTTGAATGAAGTCATTATTATTATTATTATTATTGACCTCGGACGCTTTTATAGGTCTATAATGAAGATCGTTTAAATATATATTTTTGTTTTACATAGAACAATATTGCGACAAGATAATTTCCGACAGTCATTCAATTACAAACTACTTAAGCATTGTAAAGCAACGATGTGCATCATGATAAGTGTGTAACGCTACCCTCAAAATATATTAAATGTTTTAACATTAACCAGGTAAAGGTACATTACATAGATTAATTCATTGCGTGCAGATTATTGTGGATAGCATGTAAAGATAAACGACCGAAGCATGGGTTTGGTACATATGTTTTATCTCGATTCCTAATGGGCTATTGATGATGTGATATCAGCCGCATACGTCAGCAAAACAAAACGTATGGGATAGATTTCAAGCTATCCAAGTAATTTACACCTGTCAGAAAATGAGAACAATTAAGGTGACTCTTTACACAAAATCGGCCCAATGATTGAACAAAAATAAAGGAATCGAGATAAAACATATGTACCAAACCCATTGTTTTAGTTGATGCGAAAACGTTTAAGATGCTCAGGTGTGACAGGCCGCCATTTCGTCATGCGACTCTTTTCCTTCAAGTCTGCCCCATGAACTCTCTGATCTGCATTACGATTTGTATGATCTACTTGCCAAAGGGAAGTGAAGCTTCTCTCATAGCCTCTCCTTTCCAGGTGTAGTGATCGCTGCAGGACCACTGTCTCGCTCTGATGGACAGGAGGTTTCTTGCATATGGCCTCTCCTACACTATTGTGTCCACAGCAGCGCATTCACGCGGGGCCCCTTGTTGTTACAGAGCTTGTTGTGTGGCGCGACCGAGTGCTCAGCGGTATAACTGGGTAGGCAGACTGGGTTCATTAGCCTTGGCAGGTAGCCAGTCTAAGAGAAGGGACACTCTGACTACAAACCCGGGCAGATGACGCTCGTTAGCCTTGTCAGGCAATTTGTCTAGGAGAAGGAAACTCTGATTCAAAACCAGTCAAGTCCAATCCAATGGCTTCACTGGATTGTGGATATCTTCGGGAGAGGGAGTAAACCCAGACATAAAATCTGGAGTGGAGCCCTTAAGGCGGATGGATGTCGACTACGTTTTCCTTCCGGCAGCTCCTGCATCCAAACTGGTGCCACATGTCATGCTCAGCATTCCTTTGGACCCTACTAGCAACGACGAGAGGGAGATGCTGACGTCTGGACAACCCAGAAACTCCATACGGCATGCCCAGGTTTGTGCCTGAAGAGGTCACTCCAATCTCGCTACTGAGTGAGGAAACAACACGGAAGCTGACAGTTTACGGTTTATAAGTTCCACCCGATTGGCGTAGGGAAGAGGCGCCACAGGTCAGCTTTGACGTTGGGAGGGATCATCGAGTCCCACTGGCTAACTATTACACGCCTCAAGCCGCGCAGCCCCTGATCAATAAGGTGTTCACCCGCCATCGTCTACCTGCTCCAGTGGGTGTCTGGAGCTCAGTGTGTTACTCAATTTGACAAGCAGACGGAAATTACACACCAGACAAAAGAAAAAAGAAACCAATAAAAAAGACTCCAGCTCTTCTATTTGCAAATTGGAATGTGCGTACTATGTGTACAGGCATGTCTGATGACCTCAGAGAAGTGGACGACACCATGAAAACGGCCATCATCGATAGAGAACTCATCAGGCTAAATAGCAGCATAGCTGCCCTCCAGGAAACTAGGCTGGCCTCTAGTGGCTCCTTCAGAGAGGAAAAGTACACCTTCTTCTGGAATGGTCAAGAACCTGAGGAGCCCCGTCAGTATGGAGTGGGCTTCGCCATCAATAACAATCTTCTGGCCTTGGTTGAACCTTTCACAGGTAGCACTGAGCATCTCTTGTCCATCCGCTTCACCACTGCGGGTCCTGTCAACATCATCAGTGTCTACGCCCCCACCCTCTCGTCTACAGAAGACATAAAGGATCAGTTATATGGGCAGCTGTACGAACCGATCATAGGATGTCCCAAACGAGAACCACTATTTCCCCTCGGCGACTTCAATGCCAGAGTAGGTGAGGATCACGAGTCATGGCCTACCTGCCTGGGATATCTTGGTACTGGAAAGACAAACGAAAACGGTCAGAGACTGCTGGAGCTGTGCACCTACCATGGCCTCTGCTTAAAAAAACACCTTTTTCAAGGGTAAGCCACAACACAAAGTGTCATGGAAACATCTCAGGTCCCATCACTGGCATCATCTCGACATGGTCATCACCAGGCGATCTGCCCTTAACAGCGTCCTCTCCACCAGAACCTACCACAGTGCAGACTGTGACTCCGATCATGCCCTCGTGAGCAGCAAGGTACAACTACATCCACAGACACTACACTGCTCAAAACCGAAAAGACACCCACGTATAAGCACTGCACAGATGTTGGTCCCATCCAAGGTGCAGGAGTATGTTTCCACCCTGGAAAAGGCTCTCCAGGACCTGTCAGAGCACGACGCCACAGCCAAGTGGAACGCCATGAAGGATGTCATCTACAAAACAGCCATATCCATGTTTGGCAAAAAGGAACGACCCAGTCAGGACTGGTTCAACGCACACCTATCAAGGATGGAACCACTAATCGAGGAGAAGTGAAAAGCCTTTTTAGCATACAAAAATGCCCTAATGAACGGACGCTTACTGATCTTAAAAGTGCCCGAAACAACTCCCAACACATCGCTAGACAGTGAGCGAACGAGTACTGGCAACAACTGTGTGAAGGAATCCAACGCAGTGTCGAGTCCTGAAATATCCAAGGTATGTACAGTGGCATCAAGAAGGATCTAGGCCCAACAGTGAAAGGGGTCTCTCCCCTAATATCTCTGATGGGAGAGAAGATTACAGACCGTGGGCAACAGATTGCCCTATGGGTGGAGCACTACTCAGAGCTGTACTCCCGAGAAACGTTAGTCACCGAAGCAGCTTTTAGCAGCATAAAGAATCTTCCCACCATGGAAAAGCTCGACCAAGTGCCAACCTTAGAAGAGCTCAGCAAAGCAATTGACTCCCTCCCAAATGACAAAGTAACAGGTAGTGACAGCATCCCGCCCGAAGCTATTAAACGTGGGAAGCCAACACTGTTTCAGTCACTGCACGAACTACTTTGCCTCTGCTTGGAGGAATGAGCAGTCCCCCCAACGACATGCGGGATGCCACAATTGTGACCCTTTACGAAACAAAGGCGACCGCAGTGACTGTTATAATTACAGAGGGATCTCGCTTTTGAGCATCGTTGGTAAAGTGTATGCCCGTATCATACTAAACAGGCTGCAATTGCTGGCAGACCGTGTGTACCCAGAATCCCAGTGCGGTTTCAGAGCAGGCAGGTCGACAACATACATAATATTCCCCTTGCGACAACTCCAAGAGAAGAGCAGAGAGCAAGATCAACCACTCTACATGATGTTCATCGACCTCATCAAGGCCTTTGACTTAGTCAGCAGGAAGGGCCTTTTTGAGTTCTCAGTAAGATCGGTTTCCCCCAAAAAACTCCGCAGAATGATAATATCTTTCCATGCAGATATGACGGGAAGAGTTCTGTATGATGAATCTTCCTGTACCTCCTTCTCAGTTATCAGCGGCATGAAGCAGGGCTGCGTTATGGAACCAACCCTGTTCGGGATCCTCTTCTCCTTTCTTCTGTCCTACGCCTGTGACTCATCCACTGATGGCATATACCTACATACCAGGTCTGATGAGAGGCTGTTCAACCTGGCACGACTGCGCTCGAAAACGAAAGTGAGGGGAGTGCTCATCAGAGAGATGCTTTTTGCAGATGACGCGGCTCTTGTGAATAACACACTGAGGAAGCCCTCCAGAGAGTGGGAGACCGTTTTTGCTGATGCTTGCATGCAGTTTGGACTCACCGCCAGCCTGGAAAAGACAATGGTCAGCGTGCAAGATACCACCATTGCCACTACAATCAAAAACAACTGTGTCACCTTGGAAGCAGTCAACAACTTTACCTACCTGGGGTCAACCATCAGCAACACTCTCTCGCTTGATAAGGAGCTGGCCAGAAGGCTTGGAAAGGCAAACACCATCATGTCACGACTGACAAAGAGGGTGTGGGAAAACAACGCGCTGACAGAGCACTCCAAAGTCCAAGTTTACCAGGCCTGCATTCTCAGAACCCTTCTATATGGAAGTGAGACCTGGAGTACCTACATGAGACAAGAGCTCCGGCTTAACTCCTTCCATATACGGTACATTAAAGGCATCCTGAAAATCAACTTGCAAGACCGTGTCCCTCTCAATGAAATCCTGAAGCGTGCAAATACACCAAGCATGTTCTCCCTGCTGAGTAAACGTCGCCTTCGATGGCTGGGACACGTCCGACGCATGGAGGATGGGAGGCTGCCAAAAGACATCCTATATGGACAGCTGGCCACTGGCACGAGAAGAATCGGCCGCCCCTCGCTCCGTTTCAAGGATGCGTGCAAGAGGGACATGAAGGCATGCGACATCGCACCTGATGGCTGCACAAACTGCAAGAGAGACTGCCACTCGCGCATAGGCGTGCACAGCCACAACAGACTATGCGAACAACCCAGAGACAGCCAACACCCCAAGGGCGCTATCCGCATGGTCTCCCGAGACTAAGTCGCCAATGATGATGATGACTGATATATTACCTTGGTACTGATGTATTACCTTGGTACTAATATATTACCTTGGTACTGATATATTACCTTGGTACTAATATATTACCTTGGTACTGATATATTACCTTAGTACTGATATATTACCTTGGTACTGATATATTACCTTGGTACTGATATATTACCTTGGTACTGATATATTACCTTGGTACTAATATATTACCTTGGTACTGATCGTATATGAATGATAAGGTCAATATTTACTGTTTATACGCAGATGTATTTGTGTCCGATGTAAACAGGGTTTCATTCGTTTTTTCTATCTGCTTAGAGCATGCCGTCACCATGACATAAATTCAATTAGTTTTAGTGTAGGCTATTATATTTTGAATAGCAAACATAATTCTTAGTTGTGCGGAGCAGAACTGAGGGTTTCTTTCATTTGTGGTCGGTATTAAATATTGAAAACATGTATTTGCCGATATGGTTTTATTATAGAGCTAAAATGTAATACTTTTGTGATTATTAATTGTTCGACATATTCTGTGTAATATAGTATTCAACAATATCATACATGTTCAGTCATGCTAGCTCTAGTCCAGTATGGACATCAAAACATCACTGGCTCTATAAATTAAACAAACCACCAAAAATTTTACAGTGTTTTGTGTAACTTGATAAAACGCAATACAATGAGGACGTATAGCAGAAGACTGACATATGCTTAGGAAAATATGTATAGGCTTTTCAACAGCTGTCAAACTAGAGACTGTCTTGATTCCATATTATCCTGTATCATACAATTACTTGATAGGCCAACCGGGTCACATCAAAAAGATGTGTAACCTAACGAAATGGGACTGTTAACGCTCAAACCAGTGTTATACATACCTGCTAATTACACTGAAAATAAGACGGGTTCATGAACAGGAAGTATACTAGGTCTCACTTTCATAGAAAAACTACGTACGTATTTACCGAAACATTAATTACGTCAGAATAGACTTTAATACGTTCTAAATTTGTACTGTGAATAAGACGTGGCTAGAGAAAACCATTCAACAAGAACATACGTATTTGTCAATTACGAAACCCTCTCTACAGAAACGGTAATCGGATAGCGTAGGTATTTATTGGAAAACAGACATTCCTTTTATTGGCCACCACAGTTCAAGATTTTCTAACAAAATTGTTTACTTTGGAGAGCACTAATTCTTAAATGACAAAAGTATTGTCTAAACCCAAGATTTGAAGACGTTTTCCAGATTTGTAAAGAAAAACAAGAATGGGACTAGATAAAGATTTGAATTTATTCACATGATGCAATTGAATACTGTCAATAAATTGCATAGGTGTTCAGTATATTAATTACAACTTGATATAATGGGTCGTCCTGGATAATTGAAATCAAAATAATGTCGCGATTTTTTTGCGTTTCGGGTACAACGTAGAACTGAGGTGTGCGTATTTTCAGTGGAAAAGTATAACATTCTTCACATCTGGAATTGTCCTACTTAATGACGTCAGCAATATATGTTGACATTTTGGATATAAATGATTAGAATGTGTTATAACATTATTCACATCTGGAATTGTCCTACCTAGTGATGTCATCCAAGTATGTGGACATTTTGGTCATAAATGATAATAATGGGTTTTCCTTTATTAGTCTTTGGTATTTTTGCATCATTTATTTGACGTTCAATATTCTTAACACAGTCCCTCATTACAATAATAGTGCTTGGTTTATCCTTCCTTTTAAACAGAATACTCTCGTCAATAATGAAACAATTCCATTTCTCCCTGAGAAATATTAATATCATATTTCTTTTGATAATCATCATTCAAAATGTCCTGCCTGATACCTGCGAAGTGTATATATATATATATATATATATATATATATATATATATATATATATATATATATATATATATATATGTGTGTGTGTGTGTGTGTGTGTGTGTTTGGCTTAGTGCTGATATGTTATACTATCCAAGTTTTCATTATTGTATTTGTTCCTGACTGTATAGAAACTAGTCCGAATAAAGGTTCGTTTTTTATATACTTTATTTTAAATAGGAAATCCAGCTTGTATTTCTTTAATGATTGTCTAGTCCGTGTGGAGACTTGTTAGACTTCGTATTAATAACTTTACATCAAACCACTTCCAAGGCTTGTGCAAGGAAATGTTTGATTTTACATCTGATGTTACAATTAACTAGATGGCGCAAAAAGTAGTCCGAAGCACTAGATATACAACACGCCTGATATAACTAAATGCATCATGCACAGGATACCAAAATGGACTGCAAGTGAAGCTTCCTCAAGTAGACTACCGTAAATCGCTGATAATTTTAACCAACTAGTTACACATTTTTTTGCAGGTTCTCGAACTTAGAATAAATCTATAACTAGGACTACGTTAAGGTGCCATGAAACCCGTCTCATACATTTATATCTCAGGGTGACATGGGATGGTGCCAATAAATCTATTCCAATAACTTTTAACCTTTGTATAGTGTCTATATATTTTCCAAACGTGTTGGTCACGATAGGTTGTTTCTGTATTAAAACATGTATTATTCAAGCTGCATAACCGCAATAGTACTTTGTTTTGTAAAACTATCCAATTCGTTACCATATTCCCGAAGTGACCGGGCTATGAAATGTTGAATTTAATAATTTAATCAGGCTACATTAGAGTCGATTCCTAAAAATTACTCAATGTTTATTCCCAGTGGCTGTGATGGATCTAAAATTAGAACCCATTTGAGATCCTCTATGACACAGTTCATTAAAAGAATCACAATTAATTCAGGAATGCATGATACATGACCTGGATACAAAGTAAGTACATTTGAGATACCAAAGATATTTGATATTGCATTTTGTAAAACAAATAACTTCTTTTGGGTAAATTACGTTTCTCCGTAACTGAAAAGAACTACATGGAATGTACTGATTGAGGTAAAGTACTACAATAATGTCAACATCAGTCTTGTCAACGGGTTCAAACGCTGTACAAATATAGTATAGTAGTAGTCACAGGTTATTAAGTGTGATGATGCCAGACATAGTATAAGGATCTGTCTCTATTTATCATATTTCATTCATCCTAATGCATCATACGGAAGTCAGTCATCCTTTTAGAGGAGAGTCAACCATTATTAAGCTGTTACTCTGCTAAGTGTTACGTGTCCTTTATTCCTCTCCCCATCCTCTTTTCCAGTTTGATCTTCTTTCTACCACTTCTTTTCCTATCTTCCCAATTCTGTTATTTTGTTCCAGTTTTAGTCCTCTAAATGCGTTTGTTCTGTCACCATAATGATTCATTTAGAAATCAGACAAATTAATTTAAGACACAAATCACTTTGTATGATTTAATGAGGTTTACTTCACTATATAAGAATAACTGCAATTTTTATCAAAATGGTAACACACGCATCTAAATATCCGATATTTTCATACAGCAGTGTACGTGATAATGAATGAAGTAATTATTAATACTGCTTCGTGATATAAAATAATAAAGATATATCATGCAGGTATCCCCAGCATCCACCCCGTCCTAATGTAGTCCCAGCTACGCGGGGCGGGACATTTACGCATTCCGGACCATCAGCTGCCTAAGGTACTCTTCCCACGGAGGTCAGAAGAAATGCTTTAAAGACAATCTGGAAGTCGCAATGAAAGCGTTCAACATAAGCCCTGAATCCTGGTAGAAAATAGCAAGCGATCGAGTCACTTGACTTTCCTTGCACATAGGCTCCAAGTTGTGCGAATCTAGCAGAACAGCATCAGCACAGCTGAAGAGGCCAGCCAGAAAGCACATACCACCAAGACTCATAGAGATGTCCCACTCCTACCCTGTCCGTTATGTGAACGAACATTCCGTTCAAGGATTGGCCTCATCAGCCACATGCGCACGCACAGAACAGAACCACCTTCTCCAACCCTTGGATGACTAGAGTGGTCCTCCTCGAATCGACGGACAAACAAAACAGAACACAAATAACCTCAAAACACATCAAAATCCCACACAAAGATATTTACAGCAAACTTAATGCAACGTAATCGACTTAATTCTGTTAACTGTAATATTAATTTGGCCAATATATAATTTTACCTTTCGATGAAATCAGATTCCAAATTCCATGATCAAGAACGAGTCAATCTGATCCAAACGATTACTCCAAGTGAATTTTACACCAATACAGTTTTCTTGTGTCTATAACACTATGTATACCATGTCTATCACTTGTAGGATTTTCTAATGCACATCGGAATTGGATCACGTTTCCAATAAATACCCAGATCTTCCCTCGTCGATTATGGATTCCGCCTGCTCTTCTTAGTCATCTACTTTTCGTCTGATTGGCTTGCTCGCATCATTTTGAATTTGTTGTCGTGTCGGCGAGTCCAGTTTGTAAACTCCGGATTGCAAGAACCCCTGCTTTATTTCATACGTTACCCTTAGTATGAACAAAGAGTTCTTCACTTTGAAATATTTTGGCAGCATCTAATTGCATGACCCCTTTATAGGTACTTCTAATCTAATAGATTTAAATCGATGCTTAGTTTATCTTGACACAACATTATCCTAAGCATAAGAGTTCGTAAAATTGCATAAACTCAAGAATCCAAAATCGTCCAGATAACATCGGCGCTTTGCGTCCACAGAGAGTATCTTTATCGACAAAAATTCATTTTTATTCTGTATTTGTCTGAACCAGCAAGCTGAATTCTCTTTTCCAAAAAGTAACAACTTACACGACGGATCCTTAGTCTTTATTTCCTGCCATAAAATGCAAATGATGCTGTTGATATTTTCTGTGATGTCGTTTTGTTTAAAACGTTGAAGCTTTTCGGAAAGTACAAATATCATCTAGCAACACGATGGGTGTCAACACATGTAAGGTAGCGAATGCAATTTGAATTATAAACGAAGATGTTTTCGGTTTGGGGTGTAACAAATATTGTTAAACAGTTATTCAATACAGAAATCTGGGCGTACATCTTCAGTATTCTAGAAACGTTTCAATAAATTTCTTAAAATTTGTTTGAGATGAATACATTGTTACATAACGCACAATATTGATTTTACTTTACCAAACCACAACTTGTATTAAAGTTCTTCGAATTACTATTATTGCCTCAAATGCCATTGAATTTCTTTTTATTACATTTTTGTATGTACTTTGTTTTATCAATCGATGATATATATATATATATATATATATATATATATATATATATATATATATATATATATATATATATATATATATATATATATATATATATATATATATATATGTATACACACACACACACATATATATATATATATATATATATATATATATATATATAGATATAGATATATATATATATATATATATATATATATATATATATATATATATATATATATATATATATATATATATATATATATATATATATATAACAACAGTACAATACACATTGCAGAAATTGATAATATGTATTTGTGGCATAAAATGGCACAGATGAGGATCGTAATGTTTCAACATCACTTTCTTCGTAAAGTCTTTGGTTTGTCCTTCCTACATACATTACAGCATAAGATATTTCAAATGAGACGTCTTGGGTATAATCTGCATGAGACAAAAAATGCCTCTACACTAGTAACGTGGCATTGATCTAAACCAGGAAGATAAAAGCATATCACCAATAACGCTTACACCTTCTTGAACACTCGATCATGTCATGTAAAAATACACGTGCTGTTCCAGATTTAAAAGACAAGCTTTCAGGTATTTGAACTACCGGGTGGAGATCAGTTGTTTTGTGCCTTGATATGTCTGCATGTAAGGAAGAAACATCTTTTTAGATCACATTCTTTAATAGATAAAAAGCAATGTAGTTAACCCCAAAAATCTAACAACACGATGGGTGTCAAAAATCTAGCAACACGATGGGTGTCGAAAATCTAGCAACACGATGGGTGTTAACACTAGTAAGACCTTGAATGCAATTGGAATGATAAACGGAATTAGGTTTTCGGTTTGGGGTCTAAAAAAAATTGTTAAACAGTTATTCAATACAGAAATCTGAGCGTTCATCTTGAGTATTTTAGAAACGTTTCGATACATTTCTTAAAATTCGTTTGAAATGAATATATTGTCACATAAATGACGATATTGATTTTTACTTTACCAAACAAAAATTTGTATTTGAATTCTTCGAATTACTTTATTTGCCTCAAATGCGATTGAATTTCTTTTTATTACATTTGTATGTACTGTTTAATCAATCAACGAACACACACACACACACACACACACACATATATATATATATATATATATATTTTTTTTTTGTGGAGTAAAATGGCACAGATGAGGATCGTAATGTTTCAACATCACCTTCCTCGTAAAGTCTTTGGTTTTGTACTTCCTGCATAGATTACAGGATAAGATATTTTAAATGAGACGTCTTGGGTATAATCTGCGTGAGACAAAAAATGCCTTTATACCAGTAACGTGGCATTGATCTAAACCAGGAAGAAAATAGTACATGTATATCACAGATAACGCTTACACCTACTTGAACACTCGATCATGTCATGTAGAAATACACGTGCTGTTCCTGATTAAAAAGACAGGCTTTTAAAATTGGCTTTGTGGAAGATAATATTACTATGGAAACAGTAGGAGACTGATTCAGGCAGTGAACATCGAACAGGCAACACCGGTTTTCGATGGGAGACGCAGCGAACGGACTGTAGTAAAATAGAAACCATGAGGACTGCATAACAAAAAATAATTGCAGCCATAGGCAAATACGGTCACTCTTCAAATGATAGAGGACCACCCTGCTGATAGGAACCGTAGCAGTAATGAACTCCCCGGAGGAAACAACTTCAATGCATGGCAGGACGGAATGGTAAATGGCGGACAGCACGAGGAAAACGTACGTGTGGCTAGTAGGGAAGATGGCGGACACCATGTGGCATTTTATTGAGTTATTGCTACGTGGATGAATGCTGAAGCCTGAAGTTACCCTGCTGTTGATCGTGCTGTTAAACCATAAACCTGGCCTGATATCTTGTTGGAGAGAAGTATGGCAGACACGATGAAATGAGAGCCATGAGGGACTCAGGAACACATATACCGGAGAAGCTACCCCGGTCATTTCGCATGGACGAAGAGCAAAATGATATGTATCATTGCTTTCATTGCCTGGTTGTAATAGCGTATCTCATTTGGTTATGAGAGCCCTCCTTCAACAATCTCTATTACAAAACCTGATATGATCAATTTTGAACACCGCTCAAAATTTATAAACTTTATTACCAAACAGTGACTAAACTTTTATATGTCGCATAGACATATTAGTTAAACAAATTTGTTAGGGACTTACGATATGTACACTATGTACTAGTATATTGGAATAGTTAGGTCTAAGGATGTGTTAAAGAAAATTCTGCGACTTATTATTTGATACAATTGCAGAGGTGGCTAACACGATATTGGTTATAGGCTGTCCATTAGTATAACTGGACTGAATTTGAAATAAGTACGGCCAGGGCGTCCCGGGGCGTAAACGACATCCATATACGACAACGGCTGGCTTTCCGGGATCTTTTCCTCCTTTTCAACGAACGGACTCCAAAAAAAATGTCGATATGAGAAAACTATTTTTCTCTCGTCACCATTTGGTGCCATAGCACCCCTAGTACAGTAATTCTGATTGGTTGATAGGGTTGAGTGTGTGTTGGGTCTGTTCGGTTCCCACTCACCCAGGGTATTACATTCATGTCATTAGCCACTTTTTAGTGGTATGACATGACGACCAAAATTAACAAACGCACTTTGTGCGTTAAATGACCGTGGGGATGTGGCACCATTCCTTCCCCACGGGAAACCAACCATCATATTAAAATGATGGTTTAAACCAGTGAACAAATGACCTTTATGGCCGGTTTCACTATAATTGAAATTTCATTCAGTAGGAGACTTCTTGTTGGGTTCAGATGAATTTAAAAGTAGAGATAATAACCATATGGATTCCCGGGGGGGGGGGGGGGGGGTGCGGGCCTCACCGGGTGACACTATCTCAGAGGGGTGACACCAAAATGAAAAATTGCACATTTTACAGAGCACACACTGCTCGTTCTAGTCGGATTTCGTAAGCGGATAACCGATCATAGTTAAATACATGACTAGCAGGCACAGGGTGCCACCATGCAGTCTGCAGAGCATCTGATGCCTATTAATTAGTCTGGAGGGGTGGCACCAACCCTAGCAACGCCGCTGTATGGATTGTCTCGACTGTCACTGTGCTTGAAACAAATTTTATCACCATGACAACTCTCACGTGAGCATTCGTTTAGGGCGGATTGTATGCATTCCCACATATAAAAAAGTGGAAAAAGAAATCATCAAAAAAAGTCCAAAGTCCTAATTGCAGTTTATTGCCCAGTGTGCCTTTCATATCCGGGTAAACACCATTATTCAACTTAATATGCCGAACAACAAAACGATCCATTTGTGTGATGCTTGTTATTCCGAGGATATCAGCAAACCAGCCAAAGGATTTTGTGTTATATGTAATGAAACCACGTGCGGAGTTTGTATGAAAGATCACATAAGGCAAAATATATCGCGTTTGCTACAGTGGATGATCGTACCCGATGAACATATAAAAGAATACCTCATTCATTTTTGCAGAGACTATCAATTTTCCTTTTGCTCGATGTGCGCCGTGGTAAGCATAACACATGTTTACATGTGACTGAGTTAAACACGAAAGTCGCTAGCATTTTGCGCACACTTTATCGTAAACAATTGCAGAAAAGCTAAGAATATATGAGGATCAAATTAAGAATTTTATTGAGACTAATTCGACAAGCCTCGTTAGCTTAGAATTCCCGGAAGACCGCGTGAAAGACAACTGTGATTTGAGAAAGAAACTAAATGACGTTATTGATGGTTTGGGGAAAGGAGTTATTGATTGACTGATTTTTAACTGCGCACCAGCACTTCTAGGCTATTTAGCGCCATACAATGGGTTGTATTTATACATGTTTAAAAATACTGAAAGGTTTAATATCGACCAGCGATATAGAAAACCAAATAGTTCAAAGTAAAATGGTAAGATGTTGGTAATAGTAAAATATGAAGCTTACCAATCAACGGGAGAAAGGAGTGAGGAATGACTGGGAGAGAATTTATCAAATATACCTTATTACAAAGGATGAGCAAATGAGATCATTTGATTCAGTGTTAGCTGAAATCAAGAACTCCGGTTTGCTTTACAGCGTTGTCAACAAGTACGATTCGGATACACATAAATATCTTCCAGTAAGAGATTAGTGAACCATTGCACACATTTTACACAAATAAATGTGATGAGACGTGCACTCGAAATGAGACCGAATTATTGCATCGTGAAATCAATCCAAAATTGAAATTAGTTTTGACAATTCCTAGAGGTGACAAAGCATCATTAAAGACAAAAAGAAAAGTCAAACGTGACGTAACAGAGAGATTCAAACCTCTTACAATGCACATTATACTTTTATTACGAGTCCATGTGTCAATTACAATCTCTAATTGTGTCCATTGGTGCATTTTCGTTACACTCTGTCTCAAAGTCGATCACAGGAAGAATCATTACACATCTATGTACTCACATGGACTTTATGGTGACCTTTAAATTTTGTTCAGTCGCAAAATATCCAATAATGCCTTCTACAAAGATACCATTATATCTGGCCTCATGAGATAGCTTCACTTTTAATGTTGGTTTCAATAAATCTTATCGGTGTTTGCTCAATAATACAGGTGCACTTCCAAGATATGTACACAAGTAGAAGTGATCCTGCACATGTACATGTTTGTAAGTAAAATAATTATAAGAAATCCTCTTGTGATTTCGTGTTTCTGAGACATTAGTTTGTATTAGCAATTACTAAAACATTTTCGCTAGGAATTTTGAAGTTCTATGGAAACATGTATAATTGTGAATCATTGGTTTCTGAGGTTTTCTTCCCAAAATATCAAGCGCGATGATCTGGGTTGCATCAATACTTACAATATTTAGTTAATTTAAATTATGTAACATGTGCGAAACTTAATACAAGAACTTGTAATAAAAACGTCTCAAGAAGGTCATATAATTTCTTAAAAATCGTACGAAGATCTATCTATAATTGGTAATGACATCCGACACGCGTTTGCTTGAAAGGAACGGCTTTGTCTTTAAAAATGTTTACCCATTGAAAGTTAGATATTCTTACGCGATCAATAGTAATCTACCTTTATTCTTATAATATAACCACTTCTACTGTAACCATTACTACATTAACCACTGACCACGCGGGTGACCTAAGTGGTTAGAGCGTCCGCCTCAAATGGGGAAGGTCGCGAGTTCGAGCACCGACGAGACATTATGAAGACATACAAATCGTACTTACAGATGCTTCGCTAGGCGCTAAGCATTAACAGGTTAGTGTTAGGACTGGTCGACCTGGTGTCAGGGTAATCTGGCTGGGTGGAACATCATACTATATTTAGCATGTTACATCATGCTACATTCCGTGACGTTTGTGTCTCCATTTCAAGTCCATTAAACAAATTCGCGAGAGTTTATCGAGGAATATTTTATATACCTAAATGTTAGGACCTTTTACAGACTGTAAAATTAAATGCTGCAAGTTAAATCCATTTCAAGTCCATTAAACAAATTCGCGAGAGTTTATCGAGGAATATTTTATATACCTAAATGTTAGGACCTTTTACAGACTGTAAAATTAAATGCTGCAAGTTAAATCCTACGCAGATATTCCAGTCTTACCAGGAGTTGGTTTCTTTGGAGTTCTTTCAATGTTTTACTATGATTACTTATGGTACAAATTTTTTTTCTTGTATTTTTTTTATGTTTGTTTATTGATTAAAAAAGAATTGTTAAAAAAATCGTATTTTTAATACATTGATCCAATCGCACCTTTACCCAAACTAATTTTCATTTTGTCTGTATCTATCTTATTTTTTTTATTTGTTTCGTTTAATTCCTGTCACGTTTTCTCATGTTCCTATTCTAATTTAACTAAACCGATTCCTGCTTTCACTTTTGTGTTTTGTGTTCGTTTAATTGTTTTTTAAACTGCTTTTAAATCCAAATTCTTGTTTTACGTGCTTCCGTCTGAAATATATAAGTGGATTGCATTGAAAGATCCAGTCATATCTTCACCCATAATAACACAATTATTCAAAACCTCTATATTTTCTATCGACTTCGTCAAAGTCATTCTTCATATGTAATTGCGACAGACTATTATTGGACAGCACAGGCTGTACCTTTCACGTGTTGAGCGTAATCTTTGAAGTCAACAACCAATCGTCGATAACTTCCTCATTACCTATCTTGGTTTAATTCATTCTACAACTGTTGAAGTTCTGATCATATTATCTCATAATTTGTTACAGCCTTCTTTCAGAACTTTACTTTACCACTCTCTATAGCCTCAACACGTATGCTTTATTCAATCATTTAAAAAAATACTTGTATATTTTCTGCGTGTTTTTTGTATGAAAACAGTCGGAATAACTTATAAAGAAGTTGATAGAGTAACTAATTAGATTAGAGTAGATTAATTAATCTCTATATTTAAAATATGATGAGGATCTGGAACCAGAATCGTCTTGTCATCTTTTATTAGTTTGGGCATTTTCAGTTCTGAGACTTTAAACGATTTGGTCTCCAATGATATTGCTAGATTTAAAAAAAACTAAACGTTTTAGTCCATGTTTCTATA
This sequence comes from Unio delphinus, assembly GCA_029339505.1. Classification (NCBI taxonomy): domain Eukaryota; kingdom Metazoa; phylum Mollusca; class Bivalvia; order Unionida; family Unionidae; genus Unio; species Unio delphinus. The sequence continues at coordinate 3,778,737 of JAQISU010000361.1, forward strand.
TTCTCAGCAGTCTTACATTTTAAAGCACCAACATGATTTTTTACAATCTTCTTATTAGCTGTATCGAATAGGACCCGCTAGCTTTGTGACGCTATATCTGTTCAGGTATATGTCACTGCATTGACATTGACTCAGTCGTATTCGGCTAGCGGCCTCTTTCTCCATGACTTGAAATTTAACACCACTAAAACCTCGTGAAGATTTTCCTTTCAATTTTTGAACAACAAAATTAATTTGACATGCGTATACAAGCAATGTATTTTCAAAGGTTAGAGTCACCTTAATCCAGTATTGCAGAAAACCGTTACAAGTAATATGAATTCTTTAAATAGTGAAGGAACATATTCTCTTTTTACAGACAGATAAACAGACAGACAGACATATCTACCTTCACTAATACATCCCGTTATGTACATACAGATATACACACACAGCCAGCCATGCATGCATACATACATACATACACACACACAGACAGACAGACACACACACACATATACATACATACATACATACATACATACATACATACATACATACATACATACATACATACATACATACATGTGTGTATACAGTTCTATAATTCATAATGATTGCTCTACGATCTTTTCACAAACTATATTGATCTGTACAATCTACCCTTCACAGTCATTAAGAAGCATGTTGATTTTATTGACAGCTATTGATCCGTTACATTCAGAGATCTACTCTAAAAAAAAATGTACGTTGGTCTGACTTAGTTTCTGCTCTTATTTCTTATCTAGTGACGGGTATGATTATGTTTTGTTCACAATGTTTAGCGCTGGGTAAATTTCTTACCTAGAGACGGGTACAGTTATTATGTATTGATCTACATTAGCGCTGGGTAACTATTACCTATTATGTATGATAAACGTACGGAATGAAAATACAAGGAATGATTGTATTCAAATGTGTTTGACACTATGTTGCAAGCATGGAGTATTTAACAAAATCCTTGGTTGGTGTAATCTATTGGACATGTTTTACGTTCGATGCTGGGACCGAACTAGTCGCCAATGAATACGTGCTGGTACTTGATCCCCAATATCTTCAAACTGTGGAGGATGTTAGCCTAAAGTACAACCTAACACTAAAAAGGAAGGTAATAACGTGCTCATAATATGTGACATTTTAATATTTATCGTCGACAAATTTGTTTATTCCATTTTAAATCATATTTCTTTCCTACCTACCTTCATTATAATAACAGAAGAATTGAAATTAAGTCACATTTATTGTTCTTGTTATTAGATATAGTATTGCTATTATTATTACTAATATATATATATATATATATATATATATATATATAGAGAGAGAGAGAGAGAGAGAGAGAGAGAGAGAGAGAGAGAGAGAGAGAGAGAGAAAGAGAGAGAGAAAGAGGATGAGGCGGGGGAGGGAGAGAGAATACTGGGGAGAACGAAAGCTCTGTTACTTAACTATCATTGATATGCCTTTCAGATTAACTCTAACTTTATTTTATAAACAGTTAATTTCAGTCTTTAATGTTTACATACATACATGCACGTGTTAGAAACAAATTAAAATATTGAAATAACATGAAGGGAACGTGCTAAATATATGAAAACTATCCAACATGGTTCACGTAATCGCAACACTTTTTTTAACATTACAACTATAAATACCAATTAGCATTGCTATTATATGTCTCTAATTTATACCTCAATTCTCGGATATATATACATATATATATATATATATATATATATATATATATATATATATATATATATATATATATATATATATATATATATATATATACTCGCCACGTGTTATCAGTATCGTGTCTTATGACAAGACAAAACGTTATTCTCAATTCGATTTAATTTACCTTTTCCAGCTATTCAATGACACATTCCTGTTTGTGAAACTTGATGAACCAGTACAAGCTGAAAAGGGAAACTACACTTGGGACATAGAAAGTTTCAAAGCTGCCTTGGGAAACAAGGTATCATATATTTTGTTGTTTTCGATTCATAGCTACGTACCGTTCTGGTCCTTTTAAACTCGTACCGTGTAAAATAATATCATTTATACATCGCACATTTACTGCTTCGTATCGCTTTTCAGCGTCTATGTTCGGTACTTCTTCGTCAACGGATCCCTTTCGAACTATTTCCTCATAAAAGAGATTGAATACGATACTTTCTATTAACACCTGGCGTACTACTTCAATTTTAAAAGTTACTTTCCACAATATAATATCATTTAAAAACTGTTAATTGAAAATAGTGCCTCTTATTTCACAATAAATGAAATCATGGATGAGAAAGCAATTCATCTGATTATCTTGCAAATTCACACACACACACACAATATATATATATATATATATATATATATATATATATATATATATATATATATATATATATATATATATATATATATATATATATATATATATATATATATATATATATATATATATATATATATTAGTGTGTGTGTGTGTCAAACACATTCTAACATTTAATAGATTTTCTCGGTTAGTAATTAAGCGCCGTAAATGAAATCAGTAATAGACTTTTTTATAGACTATCGAAATAACTGACATGTTAAGGAAACATGTTGATACTAAATTACCTGTTAGATATATCGAAGGTATGTTTTAAGATATTTATGAACAAGAAATAATATATTCAAGACTGTAGTCCTGATTATTGATCCTATGGATGCAAGGGTAATAACATAAGCTACCTTATTGCCATAAAGTAACTGTGTACAATATTTAGCTGAGCAATACTATCATCAGGCTGTTTGTAATTTGAATGTCCGCATTTTCACTTGACTAATCTAATAATGAAAGACCTTTTCAGAAGTTAACTCTTAAAAATAAAATGTGACAGCATTTGAATAAGAAAAACTCATTTATGGACCGTTTACTTAATTGTGTTGCTTGAATGTCTTTTAATAAGCATATGGATTTAAATTTTAAGTTATGGTAATCGACATGTTATCCGAATATTTATTTCAATGGGTTACAGTATGTCATGTCCATGAATCAAGCCCCTTTCATCCCAATGAACATGTATGCTATCTCAGATAAAAGTGAATTGAAAACATAAAGAGAGCGTTCGTCAGAAGTTGTTATGATATTGCATAATGCATGCCAATAATGAAATTAATTACTTAATTATTTAGATTTAATTATTTTAGATTTAATTATTTAGATTTAATTATTTTAGATTTAATTATTTTAGATTTAATTATTTAGATTTAATTATTTAGATTTAATTATTTTAGATTTAATTATTTAGATTTAATTATTTTAGATTTAATTATTTAGATTTAATTATTTTAGATTTAATTATTTTAGATTTAATTATTTAGATTTAATTATTTTAGATTTAATTATTTTAGATTTAATTATTTAGATTTAATTATTTAGATTTAATTATTTAGATTTAATTATTTTAGATTTAATTATTTAGATTTAATTATTTTAGATTTAATTATTTTAGATGTAATTATTTTAGATTTAATTATTTTAGATTTAATTATTTAGATTTAATTATTTTAGATTTAATTATTGTAGATTTAATTATTTAGATTTAATTAATTGGATTTAATTATTTAGATTTAATTATTTTAGATTTAATTATTTTAGATTTAATTATTTAGATTTAATTATTTTAGATTTAATTATTTTAGATTTAATTATTTAGATTTAATTATTTAGATTTAATTATTTAGATTTAATTATTTTAGATTTAATTATTTAGATTTAATTATTTAGATTTAATTATTTAGATTTAATTATTTTAGATTTAATTATTTTAGATTTAATTATTTAGATTTAATTATTTTAGATTTAATTATTTTAGATTCAATTATTTTAGATTTAATTATTTTAGATTTAATTATTTAGATTTAATTATTTTAGATTTAATTATTTTAGATTTAATTATTTAGATTTAATTATTTAGATTTAATTATTTTAGATTTAATTATTTAGATTTAATTATTTTAGATTTAATTAGTTTAGATTTAATTATTTAGATTTAATTATTTTAGATTTAATTATTTAGATTTAATTATTTTAGATTTAATTATTTAGATTTAATTATTTTAGATTTAATTATTTTAGATTTAATTATTTAGATTTAATTATTTTAGATTTAATTATTTTAGATTTAATTATTTTAGATTTAATTATTTAGATTTAATTATTTTAGATTTAATTATTTTAGATTTAATTATTTAGATTTAATTATTTAGATTTAATTATTTTAGATTTAATTATTTAGATTCAATTATTTTAGATTTAATTATTTTAGGTTTAATTATTTTAGATTTAATTATTTAGATTTAATTATTTTAGATTTAATTATTTAGATTTAATTATTTAGGTTTAATTATTTTAGATTTAATTATTTAGATTTAATTATTTTAGATTTAATTATTTTAGATTTAATTATTTAGATTTAATTTTTTTAGATTTAATTATTTTAGATTTAATTATTTAGATTTAATTATTTTAGATTTAGTTATTTTAGATTTAATTATTTAGATTTAATTATTTAGATTTAATTTTTTTAGATTTAATTATTTAGATTTAATTATTTTAGATTTAATTATTTTAGGTTTAATTATTTTAGATTTAATTATTTTAGGTTTAATTATTTAGATTTAATTATTTTAGATTTAATTATTTTAGATTTAATTATTTAGATTTAATTATTTTAGATTTAATTATTTTAGATTTAATTATTTAGATTTAATTGTTTTAGATTTAATTATTTTAGATTTAATTATTTAGATTTAATTATTTAGATTTAATTATTTTAGATTTAATTATTTAGATTTAATTATTTAGATTTAATTATTTTAGATTTAATTATTTTAGATTTAATTATTTTAGATTTAATTATTTAGATTTAATTATTTTAGATTTAATTATTTAGATTTAATTATTTTAGATTTAATTATTTTAGATTTAATTATTTAGATTTAATTATTTTAGATTTAATTATTTTAGATTTAATTATTTTAGATTCAATTATTTTAGATTCAATTATTTAGATTCAATTATTTTAGATTTAATTATTTAGATTCAATTATTTTAGATTTAATTATTTAGATTTAATTATTTTAGATTTAATTATTTTAGATTTAATTATTTAGATTTAATTATTTTAGATTTAATTATTTTAGATTTAATTATTTCAGATTTAATTATTTAGATTTAATTATTTTAGATTTAATTATTTAGATTTAATTATTTTAGATTTAATTATTTAGATTTAATTATTTTAGATTTAATTATTTAGATTTAATTATTTAGATTTAATTATTTTAGATTTAATTATTTAGATTTAATTATTTTAGATTTAATTATTTTAGATTTAATTATTTTAGATTTAATTATTTAGATTTAATTATTTTAGATTTAATTATTTTAGATTTAATTATTTTAGATTTAATTATTTTAGATTCAATTATTTTAGATTTAATTATTTAGATTCAATTATTTTAGATTTAATTATTTAGATTCAATTATTTTAGATTTAATTATTTAGATTTAATTATTTTAGATTTAATTATTTTAGATTTAATTATTTAGATTTAATTATTTTAGATTTAATTATTTAGATTTAATTATTTAGATTTAATTATTTTAGATTTAATTATTTAGATTTAATTATTTAGATTTAATTATTTAAATTTAATTATTTTAGATTTAATTATTTTAGATTTAATTATTTTAGATTCAATTATTTTAGATTTAATTATTTAGATTCAATTATTTTAGATTTAATTATTTAGATTCAATTATTTTAGATTTAATTATTTAGATTTAATTATTTTAGATTTAATTATTTTAGATTTAATTATTTTAGATTTAATTATTTAGATTTAATTATTTAGATTTAATTATTTAGATTTAATTATTTTAGATTTAATTATTTTAGATTTAATTATTTAGATTTAATTATTTTAGATTTAATTATTTAGATTTAATTTTTTTAGATTTAATTATTTTAGATTTAATTATTTAGATTTAATTATTTTAGATTCAATTATTTTAGATTTAATTATTTAGATTCAATTATTTTAGATTTAATTATTTAGATTCAATTATTTTAGATTTAATTATTTAGATTTAATTATTTTAGATTTAATTATTTTAGATTTAAGTATTTAGATTTAATTATTTAGATTTAATTATTTTAGAATTAATTATTTAGATTTAATTATTTAGATTTAATTATTTAGATTTAATTATTTTAGATTGAATTATTTTGGATTTATTTATTTAGATTTAATTATTTAGATTTAATTATTTTAGATTTAATTATTTAGATTTAATTATTTTAGATTTAATTATTTTAGATTCAATTATTTTAGATTTAATTATTTAGATTTAATTATTTAGATTGAATTATTTTAGATTTAATTATTTAGATTTAATTATTTAGATTTAATTATTTTAGATTCAATTATTTTAGATTTAATTATTTAGATTCAATTATTTTAGATTTAATTATTTAGATTCAATTATTTTAGATTTAATTATTTAGATTCAATTATTTTAGATTTAATTATTTTAGATTTATTTATTTTAGATTTAATTATTTAAATTTAATTATTTTACAGGTGACTTTGATAGAGCAACAAATATTGCGAATGTTTGCTCAGCCACAAGTGCAAAAAGCAGGTGCTGCCACTGGAACAGAAGACGGATGGAATCAAGAACCTGTGAGTTTCTATTTAAACTCTCTCATTATACAAGCAAATTTTTGCTAGATTTTAAACTACATGATGTTGTGTTAGAATGGATTATTGCCAGTGCTATAATGATTACATTGTTCAAGTAAATTATTTGTTTGTCCGATAACAAAATATCTGCCCAAGTGTGAGAATTTTATATGTATATAGTATTTCCTACCATTTAGAGATTTTATGATATTTTATTTCATTCAGCCTGAAACGCAGCTCAATACGTTGATATTTGACTGAAAACAGTCACCTCAAGGACTAACCGACGTGATAACCTTGATATGTTTCTGGATTTTGGTCTGATAACCTTGTTATAATATTTTTGATGGTAACATGTTTTGTGCTATATTAGCTGAAAAAGTTTGCAGTGTCTGGTACACAGTTTAATGTAATGTATATGTGCACGTTAAAGCCCTGTTCACAGATACCAGGAGTTATCACTCTTGCTAAGCTATGTATAGATCACGGTAAGTCCGTACGAGTTACCACCTATTAAGTCTTTAATGACTCTCCTACTCCCTTTCTTAACATCATGTATTTCCATATATGCTGCAGACTGTTTCTGTGTGGTTCTGATTTTGTTCTCTGGTGTGTGTGTGTGTGTGTGTGTGTGTGTGTGGTTTATGTTGCCCTCCACAACATTTGAAAAACAAATTGCTGTAAGATTTTACTGCGTCAATGTATTTTACATACTTAAGTCAATGAAAATACGCAATGTTTTAATTATTATTTTCACAGTGTAACCTCAGGAGAAATTTCGCATCCAAAAATGATATAAACTAACTATTCCAAATGAGCAAAGCAGAGTTAGCTGAGCCTGTCAATGCACACTTTACAGAATTCCTCGCTATGGAAAAGATAGAGTTATCAGAGCTCTCGGCTGATCCACTCCGGTCATTTAACACATGTATATAACAGTATTACCAATACATGTTTGCTTGAAAACGCCATGGTTGTTACGCCTGATAATATCAATATATTATAATTTTGTGGCACTGTATGCGTTTCACCATATTGTTAAATATAGCTTCTTTAGAGTGATTTTGTTGAATGTGGTTTCTGAAATATAGCACAACTTGTAGCTTTATCTTCCAATCTTTGAATAAAATGTATTTTCCCCCAAACAGTAGATTCAGTCAAAGTGGTTGCTAAGTGGAGAACAGTTTTTGAGCAAAATCTTACACAAAACAATACTATCAGGCGCGTGGGATAGATAGACAGACAGACAGACTGAACGACAGACAGACAGATAGATAGATAGATAGATAGATAGATAGATAGATAGATAGATAGATAGATAGATAGATAGATAGATAGATAGATAAATAGATAGATAGATAGATAGATAGATAGATAGATAGATAGATAGATAGATAGATAGATAGGTTCGTAGGTAGGTTCGTAGGTAGATAGATAGATAGATAGACACATACATACACACACACGCACGTACATACGTACGTACGTACATACACACACACACGTATGTACTTACATACATACATACACACACGTACGTACGTACGTACATAGATACATACATACATACATACATACATACATACATACATACATACATACATACATACATACATACATACATACATACCTTCTCATTGTTAAACATTTTGTGTATGGTATCTTTCAACACTTTCAGACAACTTTAAATGTACAATATCAGCTGTTTCTAATTAAGGATATTAAATGAATTTCATGTACAGTGCACATTGCTATTCTTTTTGCTTATGATTCAAAAACATACTAATAGCATTTTTGCCTGCGTTATCTAAATTGGATTTTCTTTGCATATAGATTGTTATGGGAACGTTCGTGTTGCAGGTATGTGTACATGTTTGCTGCATAACATACATGTTATTATGCAGGCAAGTGTACCAATGTGCAAGATAGTTTACCTGTTATGTTGCTGGCATGTGTGAAAGCTTGAATGATACCTTACCTGTTATGCTTTGGTATTCAGTTGTTTATATTTGATATATTTACACTCTAATGTAATTGGCTAAGTTTTGCTACTAACTCACACTTTATAGATTCAGATTTTGTTCGTCCTTTTATTGTGTCATTTAGTGTCAGCTAAATTAACCATGGAATGGGTTATTGATCTCTGATCAGTTTTATTACAGCATCAGTGTGTCTGATTTGAATCAAATCTTTGAAGCAAAGCCATGCCTATTGTTTTGTGTCTGATTTGAATTAAATCTTTGAAGCAAAGCCATGCCTATTGTTTTGTGTCTGATTTGTGAAGCAAAGCCATGCCTATTGTTTTGTGTCTGATTTGAATGAAATCTTTGAACCAAAGCCATGCCGATTGTTATTAAAATACAGCTCAGCAATCGATACTCGGGAAACCAACCAGCTCTCATATCCTGAAAATGATGGTAATTGAGCAATGTTTGATACGTTCGATTGTTGATTGTTTTCACTGTCTGTGTTTGTTTTTTCATCATTTTTTAGGATGAACAAAGGGACGGCTGTAGTCGATACTATGCAATGGAAATAGAAGACGCTTGGAAAATGAGCTACGAAGGCAACAATGTAACTGTTGCAATAGTTGATATCGGGGTGGAGCTTACTCACAAAGATCTGAACAAAAACATTGTAAGTACATAGTAAAGGTTTCTGCTTAAATCTGTAAGTTCATTCTGTATTGTCTGTTTTATGAAATATGCAGTAATGTGCATGAATCATAAAATTGGTGTTGTTGTTGGAGGGTTTAACGCTATTTTCAGCACACGACAGGCTATACATGGTGGCCAGTATTAATGGTGGAGGAAGAACCCGGGAAAATCCCCGGAAAGAATCACCGTCCGACGAGAAGCTGCTAGCAAGCTTTCTCACATATCGACATTGACCAAATCTGATCCTCGAACTCACGCAGACAAAGGTGAGATGGCAGTGATCAGTAACGGAGAGCGCTTTAGACCAATCGGTCACTCGGGGTCCCTCTTAAAATTGTAAAGACAGGGAAATGATATGATGCAAATGTACGCTGTAATTGCAAGCACTTGGTGTTACACGATGTAAACGTTGACTGTAATTAGATGCATAAGGAGTGAAATGGTAAAAAAAATATATTTTAATTACATGCTCATGGCGTGATGTGATGCCAATGTCGACGGCAATTACATGCATATGGCGTGATATCATGACAATGAAAACAGTAATGAATAATATAATCAACGCGTTTTAAAAAAAAAGAAAAGTTTCACTTCAGCATAAAATCATATTCCTAATATATGTTATCATTTAAATAGTCTCTACAACAAGCACGATGAACAAAAGTGTGCTATATTTGTGTTGGTATCCATTTGCTTTTTTAAAGATGACGGCTGACGTTATTAACATTTGTTATTAATATTCTGTCTAAAATAGGACAATACGTTGGTTGTAATGACTCCATCAATCGCCAAAGGAGAACAATTACTTGTTTTTATATATCAAGGTGGTAAATCAATATTATCATGGTTAACGATGACCACAGATAGTGTTCATAATAATGCTGCTGGGTTATTTGCATGATATATAGCTTCACAGCAAGTTGTTTTTCACAACGACATAGATTCATTGCGTTCCAGGAAAATGCCCGAGTAAATTAGCAGGAACGAAATCCAATGGTGTTTGACACACTTGGAGTTTCTGAGGTTTGTTTGAGGATAAAATGATATTATTAGTGAAGACGTCGATAATACTTTGCAGATATCTCAGCAAAATTTCACATTATATCCGGTCTATTCTTTTTCAATGAAAATGGAAATTAGCGTGGAATAGAAACTAAGTGAAATGACGACCCAACAAGAGGTAATTAAAGTATTCTAATATATTGACAGTTCAAATAAATAACTTTTATGCTATATTTAATATTTCTAAAGACTACTTAAAGGTCTCTCTCTCTCTCTCTCTCTCTCTCTCTCTCTCTCTCTCTCTCTCTCTCTCTCTCTCTCTCTCTCTCTCAGCAGCAGAGTGGGCGAACAGACCAGCTTTGTAGAAGCGTTAATTCGGCTGACCGAAGCTTCCACCAAGATCGAAAAAAAGTATTTTAAATTCCATTTTGCTAAATAGACGCCAAAGTCGTTGTCGCCCCCCTCCCCTCTCTGCTGCTATGGGTTTAAAAATCCTTTTACGATGAAAGTCTTTAAGACTTTACAAACAGACTAATTTGTAAAACCTCTCCTCGTAAATCAGTTAGATTATTGGACTGGTCAGTTAGTTTAAAATTAATTCTCGTTAATGAATCATTATGACACCGCATATAGACTGGATTAGTTGGATCCTCAATAATTAGAAATCCTGGTGGAGCTGTTGGTGCAAATGAATATAAAATATATCCCTGCTGGGCTTGATTCGATCTTTCGAGATTTATTTGATAGCTTCCTTCGATAACATCACATACTAGACTCAATGCAATCACCGAGGATATATTGACGTTTTGAGGGGAAATATGTCTACCACCACCATCTGGGTCATTATTATGTGTCAGGATAGTTGTTTGTGGTTGTGGTGCTGTTTTTTTCATGCGTCGTGAATCCTTTTATTCTTACTAGCAAACACCAAGGAATTATTCGGTTGTTGATCTTGCGTGTGATCTAATGTTAGGGCAGCTATGGTATACTCGTAATTTTGCTAACGCTATTTCCTTTACTGGAATTGCAGAAGGGAAATTAACACTGAATTCAGGATCCGTTGAGGTTATTGAAATCATGCTTGTTTTCACCGGAGTGGTATTTTCCGCTATTCGTTGATGTAGTTCTTGCGATGTTGCCGTTGTTGTTATATTCGTGTTGTCGCTCTAATTTTGTGATCGCGGAATCATGAACACGTACCATCGCTGAGAACTAACTTTCTGATATTAATGTGTCATCGAGTGACGACGATATCATCGAGGATAATTGCGAGTATGCGGTTGACACAACATGGAATCTAACTACGTAATCCTGTAGTTTTCGTTGACTGCATGATGATACTTTTTTTGGTATTATTGAAATTATTTCCGCAATTGTTGTCACCGCTGATATACAAATTGGAATAGCTATCGGGGCAACCATTGTCACCGAGGAGAGTATAATACTGGCTCCGGTGATTATACCACTCACCAAGTACACGGTTACATCAACTGCGGTAATTCGGCTGCGTTGTTTTTAAAAAATTTATTTGGTACTCGTCAGTGAGCGTTTTGAGTTTAGTTTGAAATTCTCTGACCGTATCATATCGATACTGCTGTGACATCGATGATGACATTTTATTTTGAAAACACTAGTGTTTTTAATTCAGTTGTTTACTCAAATCGTCTACAAATTCCACATACCATGTTAATAAAACCCTAGCCAAATTACTATCAGTGGTTGTTATTGTGAATCGTTCAGTTGTTCCCTTGTCGATGATCCTTGATATTGTATTGTTAACCCCAGATGAATTCGTTGATAAAAAATTAAATTGCGTCGTTGATATCAATTATACCGGTTTCAAAGATTTTTGGTTGTGTTGGGAATTTACTCTTCCCACCAAATACACCTCTGAAATGTTTTACTATGTCAACTATGTTAAGATTGGATTTTTCAACTCTAGGTTTCGGCGATATATCAACCATGTTAAGATTGGATTTTTCAACTATAGGTTTCGGCGATATATCAACCATGTTTAGATTGGATTTTTCAACTATAGGTTTCGGCGATATATCAACCATGTTAAGATTGGATTTTTCAACTATAGGTTTCGGCGATATATCAACCATGTTAAGATTGGATTTTTCAACTATAGGTTTCGGCGATATATCAACCATGTTTAGATTGGATTTTTCAACTATAGGTTTCGGCGATATATCAACCATGTTAAGATTGGATTTTTCAACTATAGGTTTCGGAGATATATCAACCATGTTAAGATTGGACTTTTCAACTATATTTTTCGGCGATATATCAACCATGTTAAGATTGGACTTTTCAACTATGGCTTTTGGTAATATGTTAGCAGAAACAGGTTTATAAAACCACGCTGTTAGTTTTTTCATTTGTTCGAATAAACTTCTCCAAATATCAATCATGTTTATTCTATATTACTTTCTCTCTAAAAGGTGATTACTCGTATATTCATTTACGACCTGATCAGGTGGTTTCTCTCGATGACGAAATAGCGTCAAGGACATTTAATACTTCTATGCCGCATATTGGTGGGTCATTTAGTTGTTGTGTTGGTAGCGTGGAATACCAGCGAGGAGTTTTTAATTGTTGTATATAACGAATAAATTCTTTAGCCGGTGCTAGTCCATATGAATCAAAATAAACAATTGTAAGCGGATCAATCGCGTATGCAACCCAGTGGGTTCCAGGCCTGCTGCTGTTATCAAGATTAATGATACCGGTTTCAGCGTTTTTTGGTTGTTGTGGTAATTGATTTCGCATAAAGACACTTCTAAAAAATGTTATTGCTAGTTTTTTAGCGGCATCGAGTAAATCAAAATTTGACATGGGAACCATAGGTTCCGGCGTTATTAAATTGTTCCTGGTATTCTCAGGCCGCTTCCTTTGTACCATGAATACGGAGTTCATAGCAGTCTTAGACCCTTTCCTCGGTTCTTTTTTTAATACCTGCTTCCAGTCGCTTTCTTTAGTGCCATTCCTGCCGCGGTACCAACGGCTCCTAACGCTGCCGCCTTCGCCACCGCTGGGGCCGCTGCCGCAATCAACGCTGGAATCTCAGCCAACAACGGGAACATAACACCTGATTTTATCATGTTTTTGATTGCGGCTGCAGAGAGAGTAACCTGAACACCTTTTTTTATTATAGATAGCATCATCAAAGGTTTTATTTTTGACGAGCTGTCGGTGATAGTTTATTCTGACCGCCAGACATCTGATTGAGCTTCAGCGAGATGGTGGTTCCACATTTTTTAGTTTATTCCGATTGCAATTTCTTGAGTCGATCAGGAGTCAACGTAACACTAACAACACTGTATGACATTTCATTTAATAACAGATTGATCTAATTGCTACAATTTACACAGTTTTGAAAATATTACATATTTTCCACTGGTGCGTCGACTACTTTCATTTTTCCACCAACGCCTTCGTAGCATTGATTTGTCGCTAAGAATGACAGCAATTGCTCCGTAATTAGTAATAGCGCCGCGGTTTACAGTAGCTCTAAAGTGTATGTCAACGACGGATTGTCTTGTTAAATTAAGATGTTCCAGTGAAAAGTAATAGATCGGATAGAGGTTCTTAAAATCATATTGTGATATTTGTAGACCAGTATTAACGTTTTGATCGCGTCCCATATATGACAACAGACGATGGTACACGCGTGCATTATGTTTTTTCTCGTAATGAAGTTGTATATCCTCGGATGGTTCCTGTTGGCCATTTATTCTCAGCGAGACTTCATTAACGCCTAATTGATCAAATATCATATGACTTCGTGTTTGATTACCAACCCTCGCCATATCCTGTAACGCAATAAATATATGACGCGGAGCTGAAATACCTTGTTGTGATGCCAGGTTCCATGTAAATATGCCTTTAACAGCTAATTGCTTAACATCTGTTGTTGTTGTTAGCCAACTTAGCAACGATTTTCCTCCATGATCCATAAATGATAACAATTTTTCTTCTGTGGTGATTGATGGAGTCATTACTGTCATAAACAATGATAGTTTTGTTAAAATGACTTTACCAGGGTCAGCACCTGGAGCTGCAGGATCTACTGGAATCCTCCAGATTGCGTCATTGTCAATCCTTTTTAGCATAAACACTACTGTATGCTTTGCTCCATAGATAACTTTTCAGACATTTCTGCAGAATCCAAATATATGATGCAGTTGAATCGCGCATGAAAATTGTCAATTCCGTCCTTCCAACATTGATATACGTTTAGCAGCTCCTAGGTTGTAACTAGGATCATTATTTATGATCATATTCTCAACATCAACATCAGCAGCATCAGCATAATTCTTTGGTCCTCTTACAATAAATTGAGTATTTCCAGTAGCATTTTTAGCATCCTTTGCAAACATCATAGAAGGGCCTGCCGATCTTTTATAATTGTCGGAATATCTTGCTAAACCAATTATTGTTGTGGCAACATCAACATCGCGTTCTATAGACTCGATCTCTCTTCCATCAATCATATATCTCGCGCTCTCAAATAACGCAATGATACCATTATTGACGAAACCAACTTTGGTACCATCTGGATATGGTGTATTAGCTACAACATGTGTTACAATTTCTCCTTCTACTTCGATAAACGCATCAGCGGGTAGAAAGTATTGGCTGGTATCATGGACTTGAAGTTCAATTCTTGGTCTAACATCTGGTTGTACTGCGTATAATTGATAATCGCGTACAGAATCATCTTTGCGCATTGGGGCGTCCATATCAAACGCTGGATCAGGTGACCGTTTGAACATTTTATTATATTTTCCTTGATCTAAATCGCGATCTTGATGACTTTGTCAAGCCACTTCCCGCTATCATGTTTGCGATATCATCTTAGTTGCTGGTCGCTAACGATACTAATTTCTGATCCACCGCTTTATTTATTATTTTGCTAACACTTGCAGGCATCACTTCTGTAGATGGTAACGGCGAAGTCATCACTGGTTTCATTTTTTGTCGAACTAACGATATTAGTTTTTCCTTTGCGGCGGAAAACGCTTTCCCGGCAACATCACCCACGGCACTAATACCTTTATCACGAATGACATCAATGGCTTTCATCAATAATTGTTTTGCTATTTGTGCTACTTTGGGAGCCATTCTTGTAAATGACCCTGCAATGGTATTACCGAGACCATCTCCATAGTACGCTCTATAAACAGGCAATCGTGAGTTTACTACGTAGACATTAGTTGGTTTATCGTGGTTGTAGTGTATGATCATCTTATTTAAATGATATTTATCTAATCGCGAAATCGTAAACGATTTCCAATTAGTTACTGTGGTAACCGTCCACTTGCTCATCAATAAATTCTCGGTATACACAAATATCCTTGATCTCGCCCTCAAATAGTCGTTTGCGGACATCAGTTGACTCATTCATTATTTCCGGTGAGTTATTTACAGCTCGTTTTCCTCCTACGAGAACTTCTAACCGTGATGTCTCCAAGAATATTACCAGGGCAACGAACAAGACCGCTACCTGAAACTCCTCTTGAATATCCACCTGCGAATTTTTCAGTTGTAGCAGTTGCACCTTGTGCAGGATCAAATCCTGCTTTTATTTTTATTTCTTCGGGAGGTCGTCGGCTCAAATATGGTGGTGGTGGGTTTTCTATATCAAATATCATCTGCTTAAACTCCTTAAAATTAGTATCATTGGGTGGCAGTCGAGACTTACCGATTTTTGCCAAATATAGTTTCTATAGCATTTTCAAATCCTTCATTTATATATTCCTCTCTTTTACCCTTTGGAAATGACTCAACAGCAAACTTAGCGAATTCTTTATTAATCTCAAATTTTTTAATTCCATCTAACACATCACTTCTAAATATCTCTTCAGGTGGATAGTCTCTTCTCTCTTTTTACCCCCTTTTACTTCTTCTTATGGTTCTAGTAGTGGCGACGGGGGAATATCAATATCATCAACAGGTTCAGGTGGTAGGGATGTAATATCAACATCACCTAATCGTTCAAATTCTTTTTGAGTTTGTTGAGTGGCTATTATATCCCCATGAACTGTTGTTAAAGATTTTTGCGTTTGTTCAGTTTCCCCTACTATTTTTTCAAGTACAGGAAAAAGGGCCGGTCTTTTCCCTTGTTTGTCCTTAGGAATATCTCCCCATATTGCTTTTTTAGTGGTCGATACGACATCTTTAGTTGCTCTAGTAATGGGTTTAAATAATTGTTCCGTGCCTGTCGTAAAGTTGGTTTGAAGGTCCTGTCTCATTTGTAGTGTTCCGCGAACGGAGTCACGAACTGGAATACATTTCTTAATTGTAGATAATCGTTCGCGTGCTAATCTAGTCGTTAGCGCTTCTCCAACCATTATAAACTAATACTCGATTTAAATGTAGTGACGAAGTCAACAGTGAAAAATTTGTAGATGTGCTCACCCACCCCAACTCACTACATTACTACCGCGTAGTGGATCACCATGCAAGAAAATGCACTATTTTACCTGTCTTTACAAATTCGTTCTAGGTGAGTAAGCATACCTATCTATTGTATGCGAATAACTTAACTTGCAAACAAGTAGGATATTGTACATGTCAGTTGTGTTCACACTGGAGTGTTAATGGATGGTTTTCGTGATACTAAAAATATTCGATTTTTTGACTCGCATTGATCCACGGACAGCTTTATTATCGATGGGACAACTATCAGATTCATATAATAATATAATTTTTGATAGTTGTCACACTTTCACTCTGATTATTGTTGACACATCTCGGATTCGTGGACAGATTTTTCATTTACTCCGCTGAGACGACCAAAGGGGTATTTTGTCGGATAAGCATTTTTATAGTTTTGATTTTCGAATTAATTGTGCTTTTGATTTCATATTGATTCCCCCAATTCTTTTTGAGTTTTTCGACAACAGTGAATAACGGAACGAACTTGTTTAAGTCATTTTCATCTGCGAATGAATCATAAATCGCGTGTTGAATTCGTTTTAAAAAAGAGTACGATTTGGCTAGCACGTATTTATTACTTCGAGCATTATCTTCTATTTTTTGAAAATCAGAAAGAATCCGATCACAATCTAATTTATCTGACAATTGAATTCCTTGATTTTTCAAATTTGAAATTTTGGTTATAATCTCATTGATATTTTCAGAATTCATTTATATAATATATTATATTTCTAATATATTTTATTTTCAAAAACAAAAAATAAACAGTAGTTATGATGAGCGGTTATGATTCACTGGGTCCCTTATTGGCCTTTGTGTCTTTCATAGGGTTCTTTTTCTTTGAGAAATTTTCTCCTCTTTTTTTTCTGTTGTTTATAACCAGAGATTTTCTCTCTTCTTTTTGACCCTATGACCGTTTATTTTAGCCGCTAATTCATTCTGAACTATCCTGTGGGGCTACCCTAGTGTGACATACAGCTTTTTGCATACAACTGTTTGTAAATACCACCTATTTGATTCATTTTCTTACAAAACAGATAATTGATTATCTCCATTGAGATTCATGGCAGTTAAACTAACACGCAATAAAACCGTACACATACCCGCATGAGTTATATCCCTTAATGCTACCTACGTATAGTATAAAATATAATTCAGATATATGTAAATTGAGTTCTATGTCCGGTTCGATTTGAAATCGCTGATCGATATATTCCTTCTGCAACAAACCGTATTGAGGCTCTACAAATATTAAAATATCTGCCGGCTTCACCCATTGGTTGAAATATACTTTCCTCGTTATTTTCTGTATTAAATGATTTTATAGGCGTAGATTTTTCGGATAATTTCCACTTCCTCCTCGTTTGAAGTTTTCACTTTGTGAGATAGCCTGCAGATTATCTAAAGAGTTATTTTGAGGAATCAATATGATCGATTACAAACCCATCCTTGATCAATCCGATATATACCTCATAGACGATTCTGTGATTAAGATATTTTTCCCTCCAGCACTAAACATAAGATATCCTTGATTATTCGCAACGCCTACTGGTTTTTTCAGTCTGCGGTTTCTAATAATACCATCACAGGATGCTTCATAATTGGTAATCACGGGATGCGGATGAAATTCTTGGTTCATTTATATACTATAACACTATTTGTCTATTTAATTACTTGGTTTAATTCTTACTTGGAAATCTTTCAATGTAGACTTGAGGTGTTCTTATGATCTTGTAGTTGACGTTGTCAAGGACAGAGTCAGTCATTGATGGAGTTCTTGACTCGTTTATCATAAATGCGCTTTAGCTCCTTGTATTGCTTACCACCGCAATTGAGACACAACTGCGATTTTCCTCTCACACCTACCCCACATCGGATACAATAAAACGGTCCAAAACTACCGCGACGTACGCTTTGTGAATGATATCCACAGAATTCATTTCTGCATGATTTGTTACAAGCAGTTACTGATCCTATCATAAGCCATTTGCAATGATTCATTATATAATAAATTCTTTATTTAAATACTTGTTTAATTATAATTTGGAGGAATTCGAGAGATTATCGAAAATTACGCCTTGGAAAAATGTTAAATTCAATTTTGATAGAGTCTTCACTGATGTACCAAAGGGTCTAATAAGTAATAGAAGCATGATAGGTAGAATCCATGATGGTTTTAATGAATTCAAACGCTATGGAGCATCTCACTGTTGATCAACATTTCGAATTAATGGTAGTGTTGATGCTACCATGAACGACGAAAGAGAAGCAGTGATAATCTCGCATCTTGACCAGAAAAATATTCTTTTCGAGTGAAATTCATTATCCGCTCAGAAACGGGAAATTGGATTATACGCGGTAAATTCGAAGAACCTATCTTGAAAGATACAAGAACTGTCACTGTGAATCAGGATTCCAAACCAGGGTTGCTGAACGGAATTGACAAACCGTACTACGAGAGATCCTATCCTGTAACAGCAGATGTTTATGGAAGCTATCCGTTAAATGATAAACCGAGTATTAAGAAATTAAAACCAATGAAACTATCATCGTTGACTTCGTCAAGAATAAATTGTGTAGCAGAACGAATATTAGAACATTTTACAAATGTGTTGCGTGGAAACAAATTGACGGATCTAAGACGTAAAAAAAACGAATGGGGATTAACAGTTAGGAACGGAGCAACGATTCAAACTGTGGCAGAACTAGAACGGATACTAAAATTCCCAATATCAGTAGAGACAATAACAGGAGAGATATTATATGAACCGAAATAAAACTCGAGAGGATCTCCAATCAAAATTATTGATTATAATGAACACGCATGGACACCTGCAGTAACAATATTTCCGCGGGATAGAACAATAAAATATCTACCCGTGGAGTTCTCCGCCGGGGATTTCTCCCACGAGGAGAAATTATTTGATTTTATTTACGAGTTAAGTAAAAAAAGATCCTGTGTCAGTGTGGTTACTTCACAGTTTTGAAGACGAAGAGGGTAAATTCGTAAGACCCAATGGCGAATTATACCGTACTGAAGCCCTCCACAACGAGATGAAAAAACTAGCTAGTTGTTATTCAACAGAACACGATGAACCATTACCAACAAATCGCAGCTCATTTTGCGAGAATGAAAAACATGTGGAAACCAACACGCGCAGAATTTCTATCAGATATCAAGTCATGCTGCATCGAGTACGGTCATGATGGATTATGGAATATAAAATACGACCCCAAAAGTATTATTTAAGTTGATATGATTGCGTGTTATCCTGGGAGTTTTCTCGGGTACGGATAATGCTCTAAGTGCGTGAAAAGATTTGGGCATCCCACACGCCCCTGTTGCGATTAATGGACCATTGCCTGATTTTGATTTAACCGGATTCGCTCATGTGGTATCATTTGAAACCGCTGAAGGACTTCATCCGAGCTGTTATATTTGAATTCGTAGACACATATCTGAAAAACACTGGATGCCAATAGTGTTATTACGGTATATGATTGATTGAAAAATGCTGATATCGCTGATTGTCAGTGAAGCAATTATATCATATCGAAAACAAACTGAAGTCTGGTTACCACAACCCGATAGTCTAGATAGCATAATCAGCGAAAACAAAAAACAATTCCCTGATCTCGACGAAGAATATATCTTGAAATGGTCCAAACAGATATTTAAAGTTAGAAATAAACAAACAAAAGATCTCGGTAGAAGAATAATTGGTAAATTACCACAAACGATATTCTTCGCGGTTGATTATAGATAAAGTTGAATACGATTTTATAATTGCAGATGCAGTATCTAGAAATATATATGTAAATCGTAAAGACACTTTCTTGTCTGATGGAACAAAATTCGGTACAATTGTTACTTACAGCGACGGATATCATCTTTAATATACTAAGGGCGTCTATGCTGGCTTATGCTGCTATCAATTTACGTTTGATGATAAATAGATTTCCTGACATAGCGGTTAGAGTCGCCACTGATTCATTTTATATAGATATCAAATATAAAGAAGCAGTGGCCGAATTCACAAATTATGACGAGACTTTGGAGTCATGGAGAATTAAAAAGGAAATACCGTGTGAGTATTCCAAATCAGCAGATGTAACGATTGAAAACAATTACTTGACAAATAATCAGATATCAGAACCATCTAATGCACCTTCAATATCCGATCCAATATGTAGATATAAAACCAGTTATTTAAACGGTTGTGGTGGGTCATGAAAGACGACTCATTCGATTGAATTATTTCGAGTAAAATCAAACATGCTTGTTCTAACACCTACACACAGACTTTCAAGAGAGATGAAACAGCGAGGAATTAATGCTTGCACTTATCACAGTTTCTTTCGATGGAAAGGTGACGAATGGACTCCTGATCGAATAGGCGAAAAATATATTCCTGAAATCATCATTTGGGATGAGAAATGCACAGTGTCGTTAGATGTATTACAAAAGTTTCTCGAGTGGTTATTTCTAGCGAATACAAAAGTTATAATGTGTGGCTATCACGGTCAACCACCACCATTTGTCGGTTTATCTCCGCATGATTGGCTGAAGAATTTTGTAAACTATTATGAAGAAATTAATACTGATCATAGATCACTTGACAATTAATTATGCGAGTTCAAGAAATTAATTAGATTACAACCTCATAGAATCCAATGCGAAATAGCGCGTGAAATAATTTCAGAAACCCCATTAAATGATTTCTGGGAAACGTGGAAACCAAACGATTTAATAGTGGCAAGTAGAAAAACAGTCAGAGATACACTTCAGATGAAATTATTTGACTCGCATAAAGAAAAATTTGCAACACTTCCAGTGCCATTGTGCTATAGACCCAAGGATACACGAAAACAGAATATCGAAGTTGATATTCCTGGCTTTACAGAGTCAAGAAACCAATTCTCGTATTAAATGATATTATATTAGTTGATATCAACGTCGTCGAAGATGCGTTGCGTGCTGAAAACTCCCCATGGAAGCTAGGATACGCAGCGACAATACATTCTTCGCAGGGGTTGACTATATCTGATACAATTGTTTGGATCATAGAATATCGCATCGATTGGTCAAATTTGGTTTATCTTGCAGTGTCCAATGTACGAAGAATAAATCAGCTTCTAAGATTTGTTTTAGATTATAATGACACAACAATAAGTGATATTGTCAGCGTTGACATAATCAGAAAAAAACTCTCTGGTTATAAACAACAACAAAAAAAACAGAGAATTTGACATTGATGCTGAATTAATAATTACACTGAAACAACAACAGAATAATCACTGCGCTAGTTGTAATTTGTATAATTAGTTGGTGTTGGTCGGATAAAGACTCTCGACAATGTACCGTAGACAGAAAAAATAGCAGTTTTGGTCATACCAGAGATAATGTAATGTTGACTTGTCTTGAGTGCAACAGACGCAGAGGTGCTAGTTAAGACCACGCGGTGGTAATTGAGTATCCTCGGGTATCACTTGTAGTTGTTCACGCGTAAATCCTCGTTGAGGAGCAGTTGAAGCACATCTATAAACTGGCGGTTTACCAGTCGATCGTGTCATGTTAGAAATTTTATGTGTAGTAACACTCCAAATAGGATCAGTAAGCCCTTTTTTGGCCACCTTCGAGCTCTCCTGGTTCATATAAATATCTAACAGTGACATTGCCGAGTATTAGTTGTTTTGAAAAATCAGTTTGTGGTTTTACGGATATATACCTCTTTTTAATCGCGTTGTTAGGTTTCATGCTGCTTGTTTGAGTAATCTCATTATTTAGCGAGGTAATTACACCCGGTAATCTCTTGACCAATTCACGAGATCGTTTATCCTGAATAAATTCCTTAGCGTATTGATATCCAAATAACCGCTCAGCAAGTGTCCGATTAAATCGTTCAACAATTGCCTGATCGCGATGTAATGCAGTATGTCCTCGTCTGATGGTGACATTATGATGCTTCATTGTTGATAACACTGCACCCTGAAATTCCTTGCCAGGATCAACTTGTAATAGATTTGGACAATGCAGAGGACCCCTAAGATAAATCCTTTCAAACGCAGAACATACCTCAGTTGATGATTTTTTTTTTAGAGGTTTGAGGCTCTTCTTGTTTGTATCGACTCGCAATATCAACTACGGTGAGTGCATACTTGTAAACACCATTATGTGGCAGAAATAATATATCAGCTTGATGAACTTCATCAGAGACGCTGACATCAAAATGCGAGAAATTAATTTGTGTAGGCGGTGGTAGATAAATTTGCCATATCGCCTGTTTGGATAACCAATCTGCTGCAGTGGTATTTTTCACCTTTACGGCGCTAGCGAGTTTACTAATTGCTGTTTTATCCCTCCAGTATCCTCTTGGGGAATAATAAATAGATTCCATGATGTTATTAATTACCAGCATCCAGCATTAATTTACCTTTCATCGCCGATTTTACCAACCATGAAGCCAACTTTTCTTTGATGGATTTATCAGTGATAGAATTCAACGCATGAATTAATTTCACATCTGCAATATGTCTGTGTTGCAAATTACTGATTTTATAAGCAACATCATGAGCATGATACGCCTTATCAATAGCGTTTATTGGATACTAACCGGGTTTGGGTTGATTTTGATCATTAAGTCTGATATCGAGTCTGGTTCCGGCTCTACAATAAGGCTCTACAATAAGGTGTTTTTCTCCCGGATATTTTGCCCATGGTGTTCCTGGTAATTTTACTAATTTGGCTGCAATATCACCTCCTCGTTTTTTTTAAATAGTTTAAATAGTTTTAATCGTCGTCAAGTCATTTGTGCTAGTACGCTTCTTACATTTCACACAATATAGATCCATAATTTATTTATAATAACATGAATGTAATTGATTGTTCAGCAACTCGAGAGCCAAAACCCGTAAAATATCATCCAATGTTACCCAATTTAGTACGAATGAGTATCATCGGACCATCTGGATACGGCGAGACGCAATTGCTATTTGATATGATAATGAGACATATAAAATGGGACAAGTTGTATTCAGTAGCCCCGAGTGTAGACGATCAACGATGTTATCAAGTGTTAAAAGATTATAACGAGAGAGCCGCAGAGATCACCGGAGAGAACATTATTGAGTTTATTGCCGATATCGACGAAGCCCCATCCGTGGAAGACATCGATGGAAGTATATGATGATGTGATGTTAGACAAAAGAATCCCGCTAGGATATTTTCCAGAGGCAGGAATAAAAACACTGACGTGATATATGGTACTCAAATATACACACAAATACCAAAAGTGATCAGAGATAATTGCAATATTCTTGCTGTATTCAACGGAGTTGACACACATACGCTACGAAATATTCACCAGACCTGGTGCAGTGGAGACATGGTTCATGGTTCCTTTAGAGATTTTTTTAATCGCGCTTAGTCAATCCTTCATGGATTTGTAACGATAAATTTGCATAATCCTCGAACAAGATATCGTATCGGACTTAATCAAATATTCAGTTAAAGTCCAGATGGACTTTGATCGTAAAAAAGATTTTTAACCCCATAGCAGCAGAGGGGGGCGAGACAACGACTTTGGCGTCTATTTGGCAAAATGGAATTTAAAATACTTTTTTTTCGATTTTCTTTTTTCGATTTTGGAGGAAGCCTCGGTTAGCTGAATCGACTCTTCTACAAAGTTGGTCTGTTCGCTCTCTCTCTCTCTCTCTCTCTCTCTCTCTCTCTCTCTCTCTCTCTCTCTCTCTCTCTCTCTCTCTCTCGATAGACTAACTTTACTATCATTTATAGGTCCAGAGACATCGTCGCATGGCACAAGCGAAAATCCCCAACTCTCGAATCTTCGCGGATTTTCAACCGAATCTAACTACAATGAGAAAGAGAGAGAAAGAGAGAGAGAAAGAGAGAGAGAGAGAGAGAGAGAGACAGAGACAGAGAGAGAGAGAGAGAGAGAGAGAGAGAGAGAGAGAGAGAGAGAGAGAGAGAGAGAGGCGGGGGCAACAATTTGCACATTGTATGTTTAATAATGAATACTCGATTTCAGAACATTATAATAGGTTTAAGAATCAACTACGGATGATTGAAATACAATACAGTACGTGTGCCTTGCATCTGACAAATTTAACATATCGGCCAAACGTATCGGCTATTGCAACTATGTATTATTGATATTATGAACACTGTAGATAAATCTTAAGGAAATCGTAAACATGCCGTTGCTGAGGGTGTCTTGGTACAAGTTCAGTTTTAAAGTTTTCGTACAGCGCATTTTCTTTTTCTTTTACACTGCTGATAATTTGTAATTTAAGCACATTATGCGGATTTTAAAAAAAGGATTCTGATGAAATAGTATACCATTTTAATATCTTTTTTTGAAAACAGGGACTGTTAATACCTTTTATAGCTAATTACAAATGACATTTATGATTATTGAATAAGCAGAAATTCATAATTGATCTATGGTCTTGCAGTTGATAGAAAGTATATATATATATATATATATATATATATATATATATATATATATATATATATATATATATATATATATATATATATATATATATATCCTTATTATTGCGCTCTGGGAGGTTCACAATTTGATATACCAATTTTATTGATATATTAATTTGCTTTATACCAACACTTTAAGTGCCATTTTTAATGTATATATATATATATATATATATATATATATATATATATATATATATATATATATATATATATATATATATATATATATATATATATATATATATTCCATTTCAGGACTTAAGTCTCTCATACAACTATATTGATGACGACTACAATGCCAATCCGCCTGACCATACCAATTATCCAGATAAAGTTGATATTGAGTAAGTATTGAGTTCAGCCCTGGTTTAAGTCTGACTCGATTCGGAAACGCTGCTTTTTCCACTGTTTTAATTCCAATCCAATGCTACATTTAAATTCTTGACCATCTTGGAATATCATCTTATCAAATATCTATATGTACAAGGTAAGAATTCGTGCGACCATTACATAATAATGAAAAAGAACCACCAATGTTGATTGAAAAATTTAGAAATTTTAGACTTTTATTTTATCTTTTATTTTTATTCTTAATACCAATTAATTTAGGTATGCTACCATTTTAGTGGGATTTAAAATCAGTTTATAGTAGTTCATAGTATATTTATTATTATTTTCATAAGATACTTTGTATATATATCCATAACGTTGTTAATTCTTTAATTTAAGACATGGATCAAAATGTGCTGGTCTAGTGGCTGCATTGAAAAACAATAATTTTTGTTCTGCTGGAGTGGCTCCGAAATCAAGACTAGCTGGTACGTAGAAAGTATATGTTTGCAACTGTTTGGCTTGAGGGCATGTTGTATTATTGCCTCCCACTTACAAACGTTGATTGTTCAAGCTTTCACTGTACATATTATAGTATCCATGATACAATTTCGCAATAACTCTCTGTTAATTACAGCATGCACTGTAAGCATTATAGTGGTTTTGTTCTTTCTCGAACGGACCTCCTTCGTTTCCCATTATTGTATGCTTATGTTATCGAATTCGCCAGGTTATTTGTATCGCGCTTCATTACTTCATTCATGGCGTGAGGGTGACAGGGCTGTTGGTGGTCAGAATTTAATCACTGAGGATAGACGAATAAAAGCAGATCATTATTTATAAATGGTATTCAACCTAAGTCCAGATTGGGTTTATCAAGACTAAGTACATGTCTAGTCGAAACATTCTGTATGTCTGTCTTTGTCCCTCTCATGTGAGCAATTGTTCACAATCTGTACTGGAGTTCCGAAACCAGACAATAGAATGAATCTCACTTGATACGCCAAATTAGTACATTGAAAGCGAGCTTTTTAAACCAAGAAGACTAGAAAAGAACAGGCACGCACATATAACATTTTCCTTTTGCTGCCGACACATTTTCTTTGAAATAGTTATCTAACTTTGAGTTCTAACTTTTGCTTTTTAGTTACCCAATAATTACTACAATAATAAATGAAATATCTGGGGCATATTTGCATTTACATACTTTCACATAAAATAACAGATGTCGTTATGGCCTATCGATTTCTAGGTCAATATAACATATACATCGATATCGTTAAAATTGATGATTTATTTAAGACGTTTTTTTTTTCTTTTTCAATTTTGCTAACGACCGAAAAGTAATACTGCATTCATGTTTCATTCAGCTTATGCTACATTATAGCACGCTAGAAAATGGCGGTGGTGGCAGCTGATGGGTTGTTGACAGGCAAATTCTGACAGCCGAAGAAAGCACTATGTGGAACTTTTTTTCCAGCTGGAAGTTTCATATTTTTTCACCCTCGCCACATTGCAATGGGATCTAGTTTAACCAAATTTATTTTTATGGGGATGTGAGCAGAACGGTGGTTTGGAACAGACATTAAAAAACAACTGTTCTCTGCACAAATTAGGAACCCCAATAACAACCTCTTTGGACCCGATCGCCTTGAATCCTAGCGCTGCCACTGACTATATGTTACATGTGTTTTATTAATAATTCTGTCAGATTGATGGTTTGCTTTTTAAGTTTTTAAATTAAGACATTCTTCCTTTTTTGTTCTAATCTTGTCTATCGATGATTGGCAAAGCTGTTAGATATTTTCATCTTATTATTTTGCCATTTATCTTTATAAATGCCGATAAAGTTGTTATTTTAACTTTAAAGTTGTAGACTGGTTCATTTTATTTGTTAATGCACTTATATCTTCAGTTCCGCATTTATGAATATCTTAATCTTGGACTGGTTTGTAATCTATACATTCATTGTTTCTTTGTTTCCAACCAGCAAGAGTTTTTTATATACATGTTTTGAAATCCAACCCGATTCTACTAACCATTTTGTATCACTGATTAGAACTATATGTTCCAGAGCTATAATTGTACATGATACATTTTCTGTAAGAAAGTTTTATTTCGTGTTGTATGCGTCATTTTGTTATTTTTCATTTAAAATGGCTGAGGTGCTATGGATTTATTATATTTTTGTATCTTCAGCTATTCGTTTTATGAAAGATGACGGTCTGAGTACAGATGCTTGGCTGGTGTCCGCACTTGGACATAAAAAGACTGATATAGACATATACAGCTGCAGTTGGGCCTTGCCACAAGATCCTTTTTCTGTAGCGCAACCAATGTACCAACGGACGCTTTCAGAAGGAGTGCAAGAGGTTATTACCTTTACAGAAAACAAGTTTATAAGTTCCTGGCTGGCTTAGATGCATAGCTTAAAATTTGTTTGTTTCCGTTTTCCGTGGAAAACGCAATATGTTACTCCAAGTGTGGGAGAATTCTTAATATAGACAACAAAAACATTAACATGAATTCCTCTACTACACTTTATAAATATGTTCTTCTCGTTTTACAGTTAAGAATTTGATGAATAAGAACATTGCATACATGCTATACTTTTGTTTCTTACTGTTCATTGCATGTGCATCCTGATGTCATTACTCAGCTGATCAGTGTGTAAGGTTTTTCAACAAGAGGATGAGTTTTACAATTATAAGAATTATCATTGCAGGAGTTTTACTAATTACAGCTGCCTGATACGTGGTCGATTATGTGATCGATTGCTTTAACGCAGATGTTTCTTATGGAGACAAAAGCTAAGCCTATACGATCCAAACTTATGTCGGACAATCCAGCATTTAATTGCAGCTCTTCCTATTCTCCCAATGGCTGCCAGTAATATCAAAAATAATTCGAGGAGAACCCTTGTTGAAAATCACATCCAACATTATAGCATTATATTGTACGTTCACTGAGAAATATTCTAAATGGTAACTTGCATCTTAATCAGAGAAACATAGATGTAGCATGTACACTCACATTAGGATATATTTAGATTGAATTAAATTAGGAGACTTGGTTATCTTAGATACGGTATTGACATTAAATACTTCTACTGTTTTCTTATATACAGTTGTAGATACAATCACTACAGGTTGCTGTAGGCAGATGTATGGGAGTATTCTATCCTGTTTAATTCCATTTCTTTTTCGAAATCATGTCAGGGTAAAATGTAATCAAACAGCTGGGAATTCCTATAAATGATGACATTTAGTAAATAATCTGCATCAGTGACCAGACAAACACGGAGACTTTACGATCAATATGGATACTGGTATAGCCATAATTTCTTCCTCACCCTTGTATATTTGTATACAAAAGAACATACGTGGTGAACGCCAGCCAAGATACATAATCTCCTTTAGATCTATGGTGACTCTGCAAATAGAGATATTTCTATATTAACAAAATCAAACAAGTACTTTCCTCAATTATCGTATCTTGTTCAGCATAAGTTTTGTGTAAAGTTGGAAATGACATTCCTTCAATAATGCTTCAGATTGTATGGTCATTTACCCCACAATGTCTGACATTTAATATTTTCTTTAAGGTCATGACCTACATACAACAGTATTTTACAACTGTATTGAAAGTCAATTTATAATAATCCACACACAAGATTTGTGGTTACAAAGTGAATCAGGCAAACGCCATCCCTTTTCGTATCGAGTTGTATCCCTTTTCGTATCGAGTTGTATCCCTTTTCGTATCGAGTTGTATCCCTTTTCGTATCGAGTTGTATCCGTGATAAGTGTTGAAGCAATGAGTCAGATTACCTGACACACAATTTCGATTTATTCCCTTATATTGTCATTAAATTCCATTGGTTCAAAATTAAAGGAAGACATGTGTAATTGCTCTGTTTCTACCAAAAAAGGGAAAACAAGCGTCGTTTTTGACAGATAATGTTTCGACTAATAACGTTATACAATACCAATCGATTTTTATTTAATACGTATTATATTAATGTTTTATTTATTTAACATTTCATTTGTTCAGGGACGAAATTGTAAGGGATCAATTTTCATATTTGCTGCTGGAAACTACTATCCAGAGGGAAACTGTAATGCAGACGGGTACGTAAATACAATCTACGGTATTACTATAACGAGTATAGGAATCAACGGCACGAAACCATTCTACGACCCCGTGTGTGCTTGCGCCCTAGCTTCGACGTTTGGAGAAGGAAATTCAATGATCGTATCTTCTGGTAGTGTATACTCTTTAAAATATAAACTAGAAAATGTATTTAAAAAACGTAAACAAATCCATATTCTCAACCGATGGGATTCAGTCCAATAGACGATGACTAAATAATGGACCTTAATAATCTAAAATTAGTATGGGTGTGTTAAAGATGAAGACATTTTGACATCGTGAATATCATAATAATAATAAATCTAATATGCAAGTGTTATACCACATGTAGACTATACATTATTTTGCAACGTTAACGTAGGAAACTTAAAAACAATGAACATTTCTAAAAGCTGTATTTAATCTCTCACTTCCCCGTTTAAAGGAGAGAGAGAGAGAGAGAGAGAGAGAGAGAGAGAGAGAGAGAGAGAGAGAGAGAGAGAGAGAGAGAGAGAGAGAGAAGAGAGAGAGATTGTCAACTTGAGATGACTGTTATTCAGACTAAGGAAGGTGTATATACATTCAGAAAACATTCAGAGAACTCGATATAGACTTCGTTATATACCAATCATGCCTAATTGCGAATCGTCACAACTTTTGTATGCATCTGCTATTTATAATTTATCTCTGTATTTTCAAACAAATCATTTTCATTTCACCAAGTTGAATAAGTACAGTATACTATCAACTGCCATTTTCTTTGAAGTCTACTACGGGTCGAAACAATTCGTGTGCAAAAGATTTTCATAGGACGTCAGCGTCTGCAGCTTTAGCAAGTGGAATTATAGCTTTGACACTGGAAGCTAAGTAAGTAAACTAATTTAGTTAATAGTTTCTTTTAGTTTTATAAACACAAATTGGTTGGGATTCAAAGCCAAATTTTAATTATTTGAATGCTTCAACGTTTTCGGCATGAATTTAAACTGCATAACACGGTCACTACGTGGATGGTAGTTTTATATATTTAATCATAAAACCACCAAGGCTGAATAATAATAATAATAATAATAATAATAATAATAATAATAATAATAATAATAATAATAACAAATAATAATAATAACAAATAATAATAATAATAATAATAATAATAATAATAATAATAATAATAATAATAATAACGATACTACTACTACTACTTCTACTACTACTACTACTACTACTTCTAATAATAATAATAACGATACTACTACTACTACTAATAATAATAATAATTATAACAAATAATAATAATAATAATAATAATAATAATAATAATAATAATAATAATAATAATAATAACGATACTACTACTACTAATAATAATACAAATAATAATAATAATAATAATAATAATAATAATAATAATAATAATAATAATAACGATACTACTACTACTACTACTAATAATAATAATAATAACCACACAGGATTCTTAGATCATGACATCATTGGATCAAAATAAAGTAAATTTTATAACGTAGACAATGTTCACATAAGAAATGAGGAAACAAGACGATCCTTACAGTGACATTTTCTGATCTTTATTTTATTATCTTTTCATCGCATATATCATCTATTATGATAGATTTTTTAGTAAAATTAATAAGATTGCCATTTTCTTTAACTGTATTAAAGTAATGTTTTATTAATTTATTTTAAAGTAAGTTTCTAAAATATATTTAGATTAATTTCATTTATTTCCAAAGCACAACTATATATTAATGGAATGAAAATAGTTGCTGTGCAAGCATAAAAAAGGCAATGTACATCACTGTGTTGTATGAACCTAGTAAGCTATTCGAATGTACATTGTTGTGTGGAATACGTGTATGATGTTACTAAAGGCATTATATGCTATTTTCGCTGATTCAGTTAGAACGCATAAGTTTGCTCAGTAGGAAATATATAATTCTGCAAGCCAAACAGATTTCAAGATTATGCATTCGCGAATTTCCAATCCAGTGACTAAGAGTGGGTCTAACTTTCTGTCGAATGACGCAAAACAAAATGGTTCTCATCTGATGGTGAACAAGCATCTCTGCTAGCCTGGTATACTAAGGGATGGTCATATTTTTTCTTGACTTCGCCAAACGAATATAAATAAACGCGCAAGATCGGGTCTAACTTTCTGTCGAATGACGTAAAACAAAATGGTTCTTATCTAATGATGAACAAACATCCCTGCTAGCCTGGTATACTGATGGATGGCCATGTATGGTCTTGAATTGTGTCAAACGAATATAAATAGACGCGTATATCGCCCAGGTCAGTTCCTCATACTCAGAAGCTAGCAAGATGTTTGTCTTTTTTGATTACATATGTAGAAGTATCCATCATTGTAGTGACACCTTTAAGGAGCTCATTCATTATTTCTTCTCTTCTCTCTATCATTCCGGATTCCAAATCTAATACATCTATGACTTTATGAGGAAATGTTATTCATAAAACTACTCACAAAACTCTTCAAAAATCGTTTCATAAAAATTGGTAAAAATTTTCATAATACATCCATGGAAGGGCATGCTAATCATTACTTTGAATATATCCCTGACAATATTATTAAACGAAGGAAGATATATACAATGATGCATTATGGGTGTTTTTCCTGTAACTAGAAGAATAATAGAAGCTAAGTAAACGAGTTACCTTAGATCACGTGACGTGGTCTAAATGTGTTTTATTTAATGTGGAAGCTTCATGAAATCTGTTTTATTGAATAAACATTGCACATAGTTTGGCAAAAGTAAAATGCGTATACAATGAGAACTTTCACGTATCAAATGTAAATCTATATCTTGATATATTGTAAAATATAAATGTTAAAAAGTTTTAGACGCCTTTTTTGCTAGAGATGAATTTAAAAAAAAATAATAATATAATATGGTGCAAAGCTTCCAGTCTTCAACTAGACGCACATGAAATTAAATTAGTTACTAATCTTGCAAACTTCCGTACTTAAATCTATTTAGGTGTTGGAGCTGCTTGTATTTGGTTTTACTCATAATTCGGGTGTTCGTTCAAGCTGTAAAGATGAAAATGTTCTTAAACTTAATTCTATACATTTCGGCAGTCCATCCCTGACTTGGAGGGACGTTCAACACATCATTGTTGAAACAACCTCTTTTAAGGGGCTGGAACATTCTGGAAAATGGATGGTGAATGGAGTTGGTAAGAAAGGTAAGTGTCTATGACATTTCTTTTCTAAACATGATTAAAGGGATTGTTTTGTCCGTTATCAATTTACATCACTTATCATCATTCAAAGCAATATTGATAGCGGGGCTTCCTATACTTAAATTGGTGATGATCTACGCTAATGAAACTACCGTTAAAATGAATATATAATAAAATACTTTTCTGGAACATATCCGCTTACCTAATTCTAATATAGTTTTCATATTGTATTTCTGCTTCATTTAGTCAGTCCTTATTTTGGATTCGGTCTAATGAATGCATCAGCCATGGTCAGGAAAGCAGAGACATGGACATTGGTGGGATCTAAAAGGGTTTGCAAAACAAAGTTCAGTTACCAGTAAGAAATTTCAATTACGTTCATATTTTAGCTATATAAACTAGTAAAGTAAAATGATTTCGCTCAATGTCGCTGAAGGCTATAAAAGTATATGAGACTACTTGTTCCGTAACTTTTGAGACACATTTTGCCATATTCTTGAACTAAAATACATACAAACAGTGGAATGTGTACCTAAGAGGCACGGCTTCGTTCAATGATGGCCATTACTTATAGCTTAATATAACCATTTCTTTAACAACGAATGGATAATTTTGAGCATTTGCAATGTATATATCTTAATTGTTTTGCGACAATTAAAATCATTATTTGTTATCAAAGCGATACCTGTAAAAGTGTTTGTATTTGCTTTGTCTTACTCTTTGTTTTTAAATTAGTAAATCATTCCAATGTTCATGAAAATGTGCATTTTCTTGTTTTGATATCTGACGCAATATGGTGAACTTACGAAGCGCTTGTTTTATCTTTAAAATATGTGTATACCATTGCTATTAGATAATTTGTCATTCGACCAGTGATCGAACCTCAGTCTTCATGACTATCACTATGAATTCCGAGCAATTAAAATAAATATTAAAAACATTTTTTAAACTTAATTTTATACTACCTCTAACAAGAAAAGAACCATACCGGTGCATGACGCAGGCTTAACTTTATTGACCTCATTTTTAGGAGTGAGGAACAACATGTATCACAAGGATTTCGGGAAGTAACAAGTAGTGTATGGACGAATGGGTGCAGCTGCACTGGTTTTCATATAACGACACTTGAACATGTTCAAGTGAATATTTCCATCGAGACAAGTAACGTATCTGGCATCGAAATCTACTTGAGATCAGCAATGTCAGCTAATCAACTTTCATCTCCCTTATATACACATACTAAAATTTCACATATCGACAGAACTACACAAAAGATATCCTGGGTTTTTAATACAGTTCATTTCTGGGGAGAAAATCCCAACGGAACATGGATAATATTGATCAAATATAATGGTGAGTGCAAGTAACGTTTGTATATCAGTAGACTGGTTTTGCCTGGGTTGAGGGCTGCGCTTGTATGATTTCAGCTTTATATAAAAAGACTTTTAAAAGCTACTTGAATATAGGGCTTTTTGGAGTTTAAAATATTGTATGCATGAATTGTTTGATACTTAAAGTATGTAGTGAACTATGTCAAAGTAATGATCATAAGTATTTTGGTTATTTGCAAGGTTTTCTTAAATGACTTTGGAAAAAAGTAATTTTTCGATCAGACTGTTTACTTTTTTGAAAACGTTGGTACTTAGGAGTTGATCATGTCAAAGAATATGTTTAAACCTACCTTTGTGGAAATTAAAAAATGCAAGAAGTCTAAATAAAACATTAAAGTTTTGATAATGAATATAAGAAATAGCAACACTCGCAAAAATGACGAAAAATGTATGTACACTTCCATACATTTTCCAATTGTAAAACAATTTATATACCTCTTCCTGGCATGAAAGGAAAAATATGCAATGTTGTTATCCCTTTTCAGCCACTGAAAATACAAAGTTACTTGAAGCGGAATTGATTTTGCACGGCACAAATTCTAACTTTATATCGTCCGAGAAATGCAGTCGTACAGGTAAGATGTTCTAGACACAGGCAATGGTATAGTGATAGCAATTCTTCAGGTACGAAATTCTGGTCAGGCAATGGTATCGTGATAGCAATCGTACAGGTAAGAAATTCTGGTCAGGCAATGGTATGGTGATAGCAATCGTACAGGTAAGAAATTCTGGTCAGGCAATGTATAGTGATAGCAATTGTACAGGTAAGATGTTCTAGACACAGGCAATGGTATAGTAATATTTGTTAAATGACTTTGAAAAAAATTAATAGCAATCATACAGGGAAGAAATTCTGGTCAGGCATTGGTATAGTGATTGAAATCATACAGGTAAAAAAATTATAGTCAGGCAGTGGTATAGTGATATCAATGGTACAGGTAATACATTCTAGTCAGGCAATGGTATAGTGATAGCAGTCGTACGGGTAAGACAATCCAATCAGGCAACAAGATAATGATAGCATTCGTACAGACAAGAAATTCTGGTTTGGCAAATGTATCATGAAAACTCTTCGAATCGAAAGCAGTCCGTAGCTCCGATTGTCAACATATCTTAAATTACAGTATCTTACATGTATGATAATTATATTTCTTATACAAAACTCATTTTCCTTCAACTGCATTTTTGTAAAACAATAAGTTTTATCATCTAAAGAATCATGAATGTTTTAGTGTTTACTATTACACATCTCACCTTAAATGAAAAAAAAAAACTTTAAGGGGTAGTTTCGGAACAGGATATCAGTCATAGACATATCAAATATGAAATATAGTGATGGGGAGAAACTGACAAACAAGAAAACAAATTCATACTTAGCTAGATTGATTCAATGGTTTATTGATTTTTCAGCTGATTGATTGATTGTTTGATTGATTGATTGATTGACTGATTTATAGAAATGCTTTATGTTAATAATTGTGTATATTTTGTAGATGATACAAATGCGTTGGATACGTCTTCGTCTGCTACAGAAAACGAAATGAACACAACATCCAGTCTTCCTTCAAATATAAATGTGAATGAAAGCTACGGCCTGTCGACAATTGCAAAAGTGATAATACCGATAGTGTTAGTGTTAGTTTTTATTGCATTGGTTTTCTTTGCAATTCGATGCAGACTATTGCAACGCATTTCACCACTTATACAAAGATTAAGGAATATGCAGTCGCGATATGTTCCAGTCAGGTTTTCCCAATTGCGAGGAAACGAACGAAATGACGAAGATATCGCTTGAATAATTTTCCAGAGTAAACAGAAAAGCCTTTAATCAATTATATGACTTTTCGTCTCTTGTTGATAGCACCAAAGAGCCAACGATGTTTATATTTAGTAAATTTTAAGAATTATCCTTCGACCACCATAATACTTACATGGTTATTAAACTGTGTACAAATATATTTTGCAACAGTATTTCAGTCCTTAGTCATGTTATAAAAATACATTTGTTCTCACATAGCAGGTATAGTTATCCTATACTATGGACAGTTTCATATTTTGATATTACCACACGTTAAAGTAACACTTTCTGTAATTCTGATTGGTCTAAAATGACCATGAAATTATTGCGTTTTCGCGACTGTTTGTGCTCGTAGGGAAACACGTTTCAACCCCGGGGTCTGGACCTGTTTGCTTTTAATGAACATATTTGGCCGCCATTTTTAGAATCGATTCTCGAAAAATAAAAATTGGGGGAAAATATTCTCGTCTCTTTCAATATAGCCAATGGGTTGTTGTGTCACGTGTAGCGTGTCACGGACGTTACTTGCAATAACTTTCAAATTTGCTGGGGTCTTTAGACAAGATTTCTGATTGCCACATGCAAATTCATTTAGAACAGCCTTCTTAAGATTAGAATATTTCTGTTTAACTTTCCTTACATTAAAGATGTAAGTTTTAAAAATACAATTATTTCATAGATTTCATCCTATTACTTTGGGTCGTCTTTTAAATCAATATTAATCCACGTGACCGGATGTAAAATTGCAAACAGTATGATTTTTAAAAAAAGAGACTGCTTGTAAGAAAAAAACCATACAAGTCAATAATAAATGGATACTCACAAATATTCATCTTTGTTGTTGTCTTTATCTATCAGTCACTCGTTCTATCTTTGCATCATATTATACTCGTTTTTAGTCTGAAGTATGTTTATGTAATATACGTTCAGTTGAGGGTATACATACCCAGTGCACTAGATGAAATATGACAGACACAAATACAGACAGACGGGCAGACAGTTGAGAACCACATGTCATATACATGCATAATGTCTAACATAGATATTTCTCAAAATAATATACCTTTGTTGACTTACCCATGTATGTCAGACCATCGTGGACTATCACTCACATGACTGATACAGCCCTTTGGAAGAGAAGGATATATGTGGAAAGACCAGGTTGTTTAAAGAGAGTTCTCCTCTATGGCCCAGCAGTGAGGAGAAGTTTAAGGAAGAGAAGATCTGTGAGATGTCCTCTGTGTTAACAATATAATGTTAACATTACACATAACGGCCCTTTACAGGGCCACTCATATGCCTCGAAAAGATATTAGCTTTCTTTGCCTCTATTTCTCTTGTCGCTAGACAGTCCCAAATACAAATAATATTTCCCATGTTCAATGTCCCTTGTCGCTAGATAGTCTCAAATAATTCCCATGTTAAATTCTCCTTGACTCTATAGTGCCGCGCTATGTTCAATTCCCCTTGACGCTATAGTGCCGCACTATGTTTGACGCTATAGTGCCCCAAGCCCGTGTTGACTGGATTTTCCCTTGACGCTATAAATCTTGACGCCATATTAGCCCAAGTCCTTTTTGACTGGATTTTCCCTTGACGTTATAGTAGCCCATAGTACTAATGGCCTTAATACGATCAAAAATAGACTATGGGGGCCAAATCAACTCCACAGCACCCATACAACAACTAAATAAATTACACAAAATTCAAAGAACGGTCCTATTAATTGGCACAGGCGCACTGCCATCAACCTCGACAGCCGAGCTGCAAAATCTAGTATTAGAACCGCCCCTGAGACTCAGAAGGCAGGAACTCATACTAAAATATGCAACACGGCTTTCGACTTTAGAAAAAACGCACCACACTTAAATGGCCATTAACAAATGTAACATCCAATTTAGGTAACAACATAGCCACCAATGTTAAAACTAGTTCATCAACTAAAATATCAACTTCCTGCAGATATATTCCAAGCTGAAAATAACATAGTGTACGACCATGAACCATGGAGTACGTACAAGCTAAAGGTAACATCTCCCTCACAAATAAATGAAACAAAGAAAACCAAGAAAACTATCTAAACACAGCAGCTTTAGAAATTATCAACTCTCAATATCAAAATCACACAAAAATTTACACGATGGCTCAAAAATAACAAATAAATTCAAGGCAGCTGCAGCAATTGTTATCCCAGAGCTAAATGTACAAATGGGCAGACGTTTACCAGACTTCTGCTTCATTTACACAGCTGTATTTTTGGCCATCCTGGAAACATTAAAATGGATTGAAGTTAACAAACCTAATCAGAGAGTGATTATCATCGACTCGATTAGCGTCCTAACATTAATCGAAAACAATACTACCAAGTCTAGAGAAAGTTTTCTAAACCAAATTAACGTAAAATTAAAAACCTTAAATTTTAACAAATTAACAGTAGAATTCATGTGAATTCCCTCCCACATTGATATCAAAGTAAATAAAATGGCAGATCAACTCGCCAAAAACAAACTCGACGAACCAAATTACTCGCCACTCAAATATAGTCCAACTGAGCTATATAGTTTAATTAATACATTCATCGATCGAAAGTGGCAAACCGATTGGGATCTAAATAAACAAGGGAGAATGTTACATAACACCGCCAAGGAAGTAATTAGAAATAGAAAACCGCCCAAGGGCTCAAGTTATGAACAAGCTATAATAAATAGAATACCCTTAGGAAAAACCAAACTGGCAAACAGTTTTGGAAAATATTTAGGACCCTCCCCTCATAACATCAACAGTTACAATTGTAACATTCCAGAAGATTTACACCATATATTCAACAATTGTAGTATCATCTAAATGGAAAGGAATCAATTAAGAACTAAACAAAAACTCATAGCGGCCCCTAGTATATACCCGGAAATAATCAAGATAAATAACACCAACCCCCAAGGCACACACAAAAATATGCAAGAGCTACTAAAAGCAACAAGATTATTTTAAAACATCTAATGGACAATGATACCACGCCTGTTACGGACCCACCTACACTACGCTGGGCAAGTGGTTATCAAAAAGCCGAACAAATATATCCTCAAATGCGCAAAAATTGCCAACCACTTAAAGGAAAGGAAGCATCAGCAACGGACAGTGATGCCTCGCCTGTTACGGACCCACATACACTACGCAGGGCAAGCAGCACCACAAGTTCGTGACCTGTGCAACCAAACCGAAAATTAAGGGGTGAACAACCCAATTAGCAATAATCGGGAAAAATAACAACTTACTCATCCTGAGTAATGTGCTGCTTGAGAATATACTTATACCATCATTAAAAAATTATATTATGAAATTACATCAACCTTAATCGAAACATCTTAGGGAAAATAACACCAGTATCGTCATAAATATTTAATAATACATATGGAAATAGGTCCCATCAGCATAGGCGTACACGGCAGGGAATAAATGAGTGTAACACCATCCTCTATGACTATCTATAACTTTTTCTCTATATACAGCCTCGTTGACAGCAATCTCATCAAAATAATACAAATCCCCAAATTAGATAATATAAGGTAGTCAAAAAACCCAAGACTATCAGGCCCAGCAGCACAAGGCTACACTTAACAACAATATATAGGACCTAGGGCTCCAAATAGCAAATATAAGGTGACCGAAACTCCAAGGTCATCAGTCACAGTAGCACAATGCTGCACCAAAACCATACAATTAGGCAAACCTTAACCAGTAAACTTAGGAAATATAAGGTGGTATCGAACCTCGAACCATCAGGGCAGCGGATTCCAAAACCGCAAAATAGGCTGTCATACGAGGCTGTATACTCTATAGATTCAAAACAGCACAGAGTCTATCAAAATTAATAGGGGAAATTTAGATCAAGATACCATGGAAAAGAAAGCAACACTGACCGACCTACGCTCCAGCCTTGCCGAGCCACCTTTCCATCATTCCCACGACCGGACATCATCAACAATTACACGTGCAGGGCACGTCCATTATCCAACAGGCATCGGATGAACTAGAGTGAGTGTGTGAGTGTGTCCATTCCCACTCACCTCGACCTTCCATTCATATCGATAGTTGATAAATAGCGACTCCGATATGACGGCCGAATCAAATAGTGTTCTCTGAACACATAAACGCCTGAGGGAGGCGGCACCATTCCCACCCTCAGGAAAAATCAAATAACCAGCCTTTGCTGGATACAATACTGCTAAAAGACCCCTCGTGGCCGAAGCACTTCAATTAATCTACTCCCCCCCCCCCCTTAGTCTGGCTATCACATCAACGACGACCGAACAAGCAGTAAGACATGGAAAAGTTTGCGTCAGCGATTGGATTTATCACCCCCACCCTCCCCAGGCGCTCAGTGTCATAATGGGCATTGGGCTTAATTTGGGCACGGGTTGGAGCCGTCGGGCGGCTGAGAGAAGAACTACACTTCTCTTAGTATGGGACAACTACGATAAAGAAGATAAGGGGAATCTGAGATACGGCAGAAGTCGGGGAAATAAGCGGGAGAGGAGAAAGGCCCAGCCAGCTTAAGATACCACCCCAACCCCACAACCACGTGTCATTGAGGAGCTGGCCTCTACTTCTACTACAAAGGAGAAGACCGTACAAGAGGATGTAGTAACGGCCCTTAATGGCAGAGTTTTCCAACAAACTTCAATATTTAATGGATACAACGGCGGTACAGGGCAACACGTCTGAAACAATTATTGAAGAGGTACTACCATCACCACCACCCCCACCACCAAAGGGGCAAGTCTTTCAAACAAGGGCTAAGGGGAAGGATAAGTTACATACTTCCATCCCTAAGCAGGCTCCAAGGGAGGCAGTAGACATGGAGAAAGACCTCGAGGTATCTTCATCTTCTGAGGAGGAGGTGTTTACACCGGCGAAGAAAACGGTTCGAATGCCGAAGGAGACCAAAGACGAGCTAATGACAAACATGTGCAGCGAACTAGGAATCACAAAACTACTTAAGGACAAGAAGAAAGATGGTCACGTCATCAGCGCTGTAACCTACGTGGGATTCCGGTCGCTTGGTACTACACCACCCAGAGCAGCTCAGTGGAACTTTGCGTTAAGAATCCTTACGCAGTATTACAACGATATTTTTAAACGGCGGCCACTCACCCACCTGTTCGATGCGGTGCATTACCTTGCAACCTTACACGGCCTCTTCTTCCCTCCAGCTTATAGGGAAGAGGAGAAAACAGCAGCACGCTTCGCAGCGATAGAAGAGAAGAGAGGGTGCCTCACCGGGGCTGCTTACTAGCCCTTCTAAGGGCTTGCCATACTGCCATTACGGTAGTACGAGCTCTCATTTGGTACGAGAGCTCTATTCGAACAATCTCTATTTGAAATACTGACATAATCATTTCGAAACACCATTCCAAATTTACAATCTGTTAGGATTGAATTTTTAGTAAAATTAATAAGATTGATATTTTCTTTAAATTATATTAAAGTAATGTTTTATTTGTTTATATTCTAAAAGATATTAAAGTTTAGAATGAGTAAAGTGCATTAATTGTTATTACATTTAATAATTTTACTATCTTAAAACTGATTGAGAATTAACTATTGTATAATATTTTAAGGTGCAGAAGTTATATGAATAAAATAAAGTTGGAAAGCTTAATGATGAAAATGTAATATGTATTTCATTAATTTTTATTATACGTTTTTAGATGTGTAATATATATGTGTGTTGATTATTTAAATAAAGTTCTACGTATCAGCAGAAAATTGACGTTTGACTCTTCATTCCAGCTTCGATTCCGTACCTGACTAATTCCCTTGACATTTCATCATCGGTGACATTCTTTATCTGGGGACTAATCCTTTTTCTTCTTACTATCCTCCTGAGTTCCCAGCTTGTGTTTATGAGACTGATCCACAGAACGTTCCAGCTAAACATCTAACACAAGTCTCATAAAAAATCTATTCCAACCTAACAGTGACTCAACTACATGTCACATGGGCATTTTAGAATAAAATTTGTTAAGGACTTATAAAATGTACACTTTGTATTAGATACATTGGTATGTTAAGCGATAGGAAAATTATACAACTTATTGAAATTTGAATCAATTGCACAGGTGGCTGACATAATATTGGTTTTAGTTCGTCCATTAGTACAACTGGACTGAATTTGAAATAAGTATGGCAAGGGCGTTCCAGGGCGTAAACGACATCCATCTACGACATCGGCTGGCCGACGTTTGAGACCTTTTCCACGTCCAGAGCCCATCTACATAGCGATATGAGAAAACTATTTTTCTCTCGCTATTCTTTGAAGCCATTGCACCTTTGCTATCTTTTTCATGATTGGTTGATAGTGTTGAGTGCGTTTTGGTTCGATTCCAACTCAACACGGCCTTTCATTCATATCGATAGTCGCTCAATAGCGACTCCGATATGACGGCCATATAAATAGCGTACTATGTACGCATAAACGCCCGCGGGGATGTGGCACAATTCCTTCTCCCGGTATTAATTAAATAACTGTCTTTTGACAGACAAACTAGTGATAAAAGACCCCTCGAAGCCGAATCACTTTAATCAATTCTCTCTCTCTCTCTCTCTCTCTCTCTCTCTCTCTCTCTCTCTC
This sequence comes from Unio delphinus, assembly GCA_029339505.1. NCBI lineage: Eukaryota > Metazoa > Mollusca > Bivalvia > Unionida > Unionidae > Unio > Unio delphinus. The sequence continues at coordinate 3,821,611 of JAQISU010000361.1, forward strand.
TCTCTCTCTCTCTCTCTCTGGCTACCTATCGTTGGCCCATCAACACAAAACAGATGAGTAGACTTAAAAAACTGATAGAACTTCATATGCACCTGGAGCATGCTAGACGTCTCCTGGACGAGCTGGCTATGGAGGCCATAACAGATCAGGCCAGAATTAAAGAAGAAGAGGCGAAGGACATGAAAAGTCCAATCTTGCCTCACCTTATCATGAGACAGTCTAATAAAGTAACACCTATGGTGAGGACACCTCCACAGACACCACAACCACAACAACCACAAGAACCGCTACCAGTACAGGTTCGTGTGGATGATAACAGGAAGCCATAACATCACAGGAGGTAACTATCCCTCAAAGTGAAGACTGGGAGAGTGAGGATACTCATTCTCCCTCTGCACTCCCAATCACAAGAGTCAATTGGGAGAATGATTGGAGTAGGAGATGTGCGTGTGGGGCTAGACCTGGGAGATATCAGCATTAACCATTCCACAGAATAACCATAGAAGATGGTGACAGCATCAACTTTATTCAACCATTTAAGACACAGCTTTTTCTGGGTGTTAGACGGGGAATATGTAGTGGAAAAACTAAATAATGAATGGAAGTTTACGAACAGCCTGGACTTTGCAAACAGACTGAAAATAGCCAGGGAGCTCTTAGAAGGAATGCTAGAAGAAGAAGCAAAAAAGTTACGAGCCTGCATTAACCCACCCTATATCAGAGTGGGGACATTGAAGCAAGTGATAGATATTGTCCAAAACGTAAAGTGCTTTTTAGATAATATCTCGGCATGTTCAAAATGGTTTGGACCAGCTCAAGAAAGCTGAAGAACTGACGAGAAAGGAGCTATTAGAAGAAGTGAAGATAAAAGATAACTGGAGTAAGGAGAGAAAGGACAATGAAAACGAAAAAAGAAAGAGGAATTTGAATGATTAAATAACAATTGGATAAAGATACAAGAGAAGTTTAGAGCTATGGGACATCCTGACTGGATTCCCGAGGACGAAAAGGAGAACAGAAATGGAATCATTAATAAAATCAAAAGGTGGTGGAACAACGGAAGAAAATAAAAGAAAAAGTACTCAAAGGCCCTTTTCAGGGCCACTCATATACCTCGAAAAGATATTTGCTTTCTTTGCCTCCATTTTCATTGTCGATAGACCGACCTAATATTCCCAATGTTAAATTTTCCTTGACGCTATATAGTCCCAAATAGTTCCCATGTTAAATTCCCCTTGACGCTATACAGTCCCACAATGTTAAATTTCCCTTGACGCTATACAGTCCCACCTTGACGCTATTTATCGTTCCACGACCTTTTTGACTGGGATTTCCCTTGACGCTATAAATCTTGACGCCAAAGGGTCCCAAGCCCTTTTTGGTTGGATTTTCCCTGTCGCCATGTCATCCCACATTGCTACTTACGTGTGCCTGTCTGTTCAAGCACGGATGGCATGTGTGCATTTGGAAAGCAATTCAGGTTATTTCATAAAAAATATAATTAACATTAATACACATGCAACAGTCTAAATAAATAATAAAATAACGTTAAAAAGTTATAATTTTTTGTGTTGTCGTTCAACATCAACTTACTTCAATGATTAAAGCTGTAAAGAAAAATAAACATATTCTCAATAGTCTTCAAGCGAGATAAATTGCAAGAACTTTTTATGCAGCGATGCAATAATACAAACTAGTACATAATATAGTAATGTAAAGGTAATGATGATTTGAAATGGGCAGAGAACATTTATTTAAAAGCTGGCTGCAGCGCAAGTTAGTAAAAAAAATAAAGATGTAACAAAAATTGATCAAATATTGATAAAAATTTCTTTGTAAGATAGCGAGATATCGATCCTGCTTGCAATATTTGATCGGAGTGTCACATTTTCTTGATCTACGTCTGCCGTCTTTAATTATTGAACTATCCGGTAGTGAGCTGCACCGATACGCCCTCTGGTGAGCTAGTAACCGTGAAACTCCTTATATGGAGGTTATAATCCATCCTACATACAAGTGTTTTTTAAATATTAACTTTCAGAATTAAATAAACGTACCTCTGTTTACAAAAGAACGTGGAAATAATCCGGTCTCCAAACTGACAGAAGCTTGTCCAAACAATGCATATTTAAACGGTAAATATGTGATACGATTCCAAGTCACATTTAACTTTGTTGGCATAGTATTTAGCCTACTGTTCCTATTCAAGCACTACATGTATCTGGTCACAAATACATTATAGAATATACCTTAATTCCTGCGTCAAGTAAACTTGCTTTAACATGAATATCGCAATATTAATGTAATGCTTTGTTGTGAAAGTGACACTTTGAGGTTATGTAAACAATGTTCGTTAACTGCACAGGTAACGCATCAAAAACAATCCGACATCAGACATTATAGGACAATCTGTGTTGAAAAACGATATTGTCTGTGTCAAATGTTCTGTTTATTTGGAAAGACGCTTGTTCTCTGATTTATATTATGCAAGAAAAGTATAATCTGCTTTCAGTATTATTTCAACTTTGGTTGGGATTTTTTTTTTACGCACATCAAACGTAGGGTAGAACTTTGGTCAGAATGAACGAAATTATTTGTTTTTATTTCCATGTATATAATTTCCACTGAAATAAACACAATGATAAAAAGAATGTCAAATTTATAATGATTTAATATTGAATGTATAAAACCCATTGATTAATAGCAAGTTTTAGCTCGCTTATACTCGCAAAATGCTAGACATTATTAAACTTGTTTCATACATTCAGTATTAAATCAATACCGGTCCAAGATCCTGTACTTATCAAATACCTTATGGCCATGTCAATAATTTCAGGAAACATTTGGCAATTACTCTGGAAATTCTCTATCTGAATTATTTTCTTGTCCTAAAATAATATCACCTCTACATGGGCATAATTGCAATGTCCTCTTATACTTTCTTGTCACGAGCACGTAAAAGCCTATGCATTTTAATATTGGCTATTTGGGAGTGACGTCATATCCTCTGCTGTTTTGCTGCGTCACAGAGACTTGATGACGTCTCAACACACTTAGCGTAGTATGCAATAGTTGGAAACTTTCAAATCTTTTAGTCTTTCTTATTTGTGTCTGGTAAGTATGTGTTGAACACATGAATTGTCAAATACCTTGGTTGCCTCACTTTATATATAATGCCCCTCCAACCCGAAGATCACTAGTTGTGTGTGTGTGTGTGTGTGTGTAAGGAGAAAGATAGTGGGAAAGATTAGAGTAACTATGTAGATATATTTTATTTGAACGGTATCAAACTTGTGTGTTCAGCTCACCTTGGATTCCACTTAAAGTGATTGGAATCGTTACAGTTGGACAGTGCTTACGTTAATTTCATGGCCTGCATCAGAATATAGTCCGGTGTGGCCGAATGCGTTATAGTTTTTATTTCAATCATAGTCGTTGAACGTGTTGTATTTGTATTTCTTTAATTCACCAGTGTATTTTAATGTGTTGTATTTTCATTTTAATAATCGTTCATTCTAGTCGAATGCCTTGTATTTTTTTTGTTCTCAATAATGTCGAGTTAGATAAATACGTTGTATTGATATTTCAATAATAGCCCAGTGTGGTTAAATGCGTTGTATTTTTGTTTCCACAAATGTTTAATATGGTTGAACTAATTTTATGTTCATTTTAATAACTGTCTGGTGCTGATAGCCTTGTATTTAATTATTAGTCCATTTTAGCTCATTTCCTCGTATATACATTTCCAAAAATATCCAGTGTAGTTGGACGCGTTTCATTTGCATTTCAAAAATGGTCCCGTTTGTGTGAATGCGTTGTATTTTCATTTCAATAATGGTTCAGTGAGGTTGAATGCCTTGCATTTTCATTTCAGTAAAAGTCCAATGTGGTTGATAGCATAGAATGTTCAATTTAATAATTTAAAATTTTCCATTTCTGTATACTTTTGATATATGTACGGATCATTATTTTTGTAAGGAATAACATTTGCTTAAATAACAAAATAATGTTTTGAAGCTTAGTTTACTTTCACATTCGGACTAAAGGTTTGTATTGTGTATGACGTATAGGCAATGGTTAATGCTTTTAACAGACAATATATGTAATACAAGCTAGTAAAGGATGAACTCCTCTGTATCGTGCATTTATTATAATTAGGGAAACAAAATACTGTGCAATTTGTGTTTAACTACTAATCAGACACAGTATATGTGGTTACAGAGTTGAATTTGAAATTATCGCCAGTTGGGATGTTGCTGTTGCTATCGATCTTGTTGAAACGAGTTGATACAGACACCAATAGACTGAAGGTATACTGGAAACCTAGAGTAGCCCCAGGATATACCACAATGCAGAAATGTTATCTTTTTACACGCGAGAATCCATAAGTTGTCAGTAGGGTCAATGAAGATGGTATTGCAATGACAATCGAAGAGCATGTGGAACAGCGACTTAAAATGTATTTGACCTTGTTGGAACGAATTAGAGATAAGAACATCGAAAAGGAGAACGCGGTTCCCAGGGATGCTGTCGCGATGCATCTTCTGCATGATATGTAGGTAGAATCGCTTCGTGAGCCACGCCAATTCAAAATACGTGCTAAATCCGATCTGATAGAAGCAACATTGCATGGATGTGTTTCAAAGCATCAATATAGGTTTGAATTTTTCTGATACCAAGCGATGTATATTTTCATAAGAAAATACTAATTCAATCCACTCACACGACGAGATCGTGAATCAATTTACGATTGATGCTCAAGCGCATTAAAATAGAGCTTAGAAGTAATTTTCTGTAAATGAACGCCCAAAAAAAAGAAACCTTGGTTACAGAAGAGATACTTAATCTGCGTGATGCCCGAAGAGACCTCAAAGACACCAGACACACAGCAGGTGAAATAGAGTACCGAAAAGTAAACTAGAATATCAGAAAACACTTGAAGAAAAGCAGCAGAAGATCGGATTAGATAAAAGTGCACGAAAAGAGAAAGTAGTCTGATAAAGAATAAGAGCAAAACTCAATTCCAAATTGTGAAAGACCTCACCAGAGAGAAGCAACCATGAGTCAATACCATTCAAAACGAAAATGGAAAATGCCTTACAGATGCAAGTGATATTGCCGAAAGATGAACTGCGTATTGTAAATAACTCCACAACCATCCGTCCACAGGAGACCCAGAGGTCCTTGAAGTTCCAAACTCCACAACTGATGATGATTTCCCCTTTCTCAAAAAAGAGACGTAGACAGCAATAAGATCACTGAAGAATGGGAAGGCAGCTGTAGTAGGCAACAACCCAGATGAACTTATCAAGAATAATGGCTGATTGGTGATAAAGCAACTAACCTAAATCTGCAACACGATCTGCTGGATGCCAGGTGAATGGTAAACACAGTGGACGCAGTCACTGATTATAACACACCCTAAACAAGGCAATTTCCAGATGTGTCAAAATACAGATCTATCAGTCTGATAGGCATTCTAGTAAGTTGAAGCTGAAGATCATCTTGAACAGACTGAATCCACAACCATAAGAAATAATAGCTGAATGACATGCAGGGAGCCGGAGTGGAAGACGCACAACAGAACAAATATTCAGTTTAATGGTTCTGTGTGATGCGTAATCGCAACATCAACAAGACATCTATCACGTGTTCATAGATTTTAAAAAGGCGTTGGACGGAGTGTGGCACAAGGCATTGTGGGCCACAACGAAAAAGTAAAACATGGGTCAAACGTTGACCAATATCATCAAGCAGCTGAATAACAAGGCTAACAGTGCAGTCACTGCTCAAAGTTCTGTGTGGGACTGGTTAAAGACAACAGTTGGAGTACTTCAATTCTCTCTCCTGTCAGCTTTTCAACATCTTCTTACAGTTATTCATGAGTGAAGACCTGGAAAACCTTCGTGGGACAGTCAGCATTGGAGGGCGTAACATGGCCAATCCCCTTTCTCAGACGAGACTGATGGGCTGTAGACAGTGAAGACTGACATTGAGATAAACGTCGAGAAGATAACACTGATGACAAATAGTGGCAAACAAATCTCACAAAAATCAGGTGGCAGGAACTTAAAACAGTTGGCCAAATTAAATACATTAGTTTACTGAAGAGGGATCACGTGCACAAATTTGGTCATGAGCAGGACAAACAAAGGTAGCTATTCAAAGCCAAGACCCATCTGCAGAGACAAGAATGTCTGTCTGAAACTAAATAGTACGATTGAGAGTCACTAGTCATCTTCAGTTTTTAGTATTCATGTAAGGCCTGGACCATGAAAGCAAAATTACAGCAAAGTCTCCAGGCACATGAAATGAGATGTCACATAACCATACTTGGCATCTCTTACATGGAACATATCACAAATGAGGAAGTGCGTAACATCATCATGCGCAAAGTAGGCCAGTATAAAGACCTCACCACTGTCAAAAAGACAGCTAAAATGGCATGACCAGGTCACTAGAGCAAACAGTCCATCCACAACAGTACTGCAAAAAGCGTTCGGGGTGGCGAAAATAAGTCAGTTCAAGAAAAAAGATGACTGACAACATCACATAATGGACCAAGATATGTTTTTGCGGAGACACAGGCATAGGCACATGATTGAGTCAAGTGGAGTGAACTGGTCAGATGTTAAGCAGCACAGTGCCTCAACGACCACACTAGGTCACGAGACTACTGATGATGATTTAATATACTGAATGAAATAGTTTCCGAGATCATTTAAACCATGTGGCTAGGAGTTAACAGAAGAACGTATTGCTAACATAAAAATAAGTATCACAATGGAATTTACGTACATTGGTCAGCTTACTACCGTAAAAAAAAACATTTCTATATGACGTATATATATATATATATATATATATATATATATATATATATATATATATATATATATATATATATATATGTATATATATATATATATATAAAGAATACAAATCATATGGCATATAACAGTCCTTTCAAATGCACTGGATCCAGCAAGGGATCACGTGTGTCAGGGATTGATAAAGATAAATGCAAAAAACTGACAAACAACAGTGCAGAACTAGTGTCACTCTAGCCTGAGCGCTTTCGACACTTAATGTCTTTATCAAAGGCAAATACAGAACATAGACAAGACAGACAAGTAAAATACAAAAATCGTGTTTCTAGTTTCTTCAACTTGTTGCGGATGCTGTAAAATGTCAAAATCGATGACCCAAAGCGACACATATGTTATTGTATGTAAATTTACGTATGCGTAAATTATATCCTGGATATTTTACATCAGTAGTAAGAGACTATTAAGCAAATTTAGAGAATTATTTAATAGAAAATGTGTCAGCTGGAAAAGATAATTACATTTGTGAACGGCTGTCTTTTTCTAGTCTTCTTGGTTTAAACCACTTGGTTTCAACGTTCGAAGGCGTCGTATCCAGTAAGATTCCTTTTCTTTCCTGGTTTCGGAGCTCCAGTTGTGGTTGTGAGCAATTGCAATAAGTGTTACATCACTGAAGGTGTGGCTAGGGGAGGAGAAGTGTTCTGCAACCAAACTTATGTATAGCTTCTTTGTTATCCAATCAGATCTATGAAGGTTGATCCTTTTGTATATATATATAAAGAGTTAACTGGTGTGATACTGGTGTGCTGGACTCAAAGCCATATTCATAATCATGTTGTAAATCCCTTCCTCGTAGCTAAGCCATCTGTCCGACTTCCTGACGTCATTATTTCACGTCGTCTGTGGACCACGCTGAACCGCTCTCGGACAGGGCAGGGCTTTGTGCAGTCAACCATGTCTGATGGGACCAAACCACTGATTCTTCCTGCTGCTATGTAGCTCTTCAGGCTATGTCACACATAGTAAGCAACTGTCCTCTGACTTAGTTCCATGGTGGACTGCAAGTTGGGACTCGTTTTCATTTTGTTCCATATGTGGAAATAAATCGACAAATTCTTTTTTATCCAGCAGACTCGCACCTCCGGTTGTCGTTGTTGATTATCTAACACGAGATAAGCAAATTCTTCTACCACGGATGGATCATAGTATGCTATTACAATCTGAGCTAGACGGGCCAATTCTTGCCAAATATTGTTGTTCAAGCGCTTATCAACAATATACCCGCTGCCTATTTTACAGGGGCACTGAGAATGTTTGCATAACGAATGCCAAATGCCTTTGAATAGTTACAGATTATTTATACTAACCTTTGAGGCAACCGTGACCTGTAGTATAAATAATACATGCAGTCGTTTCAAGCACCGCTTTACAGTTGTTATACTTTGAATGTAAACTCACATCTTCCGAATTAGCACCAATTCCTGGCCCACGCTAATTTGTTTAATATTAACTTGATTATTTACAGTTCTGATCATTCCTACATTCTATAATGTTCTGATAATTAGGGGTACTAACTTTAGTTAATCATGTCAAAGTATGTCTTAAAACTGCATGCACATGACATCAAAGATCTCAACGCATAACGATTGAGTATAATACATAGAACTCCATGCATGAAACTAGATTCTAAACTTCCTTGATGTACGATAAAGACGTATGTAAACCTGAATTTAATACTTCTTTCAAAGAATTAGTTAATCGTAAAGATCTACATGTCACAGTTGACATATAATGCTAAAATAATATAGAAAACAAAACTTCTACTTACTACACTGCATGAACTCAAGACAACACTCAATTGATTTCTTTGATACATAGATAAACAGGAAGATTCTTAAAGCTTCAGTGGGTATATATCACTAGTATTTCTTCACTGAATTCCTTAGCCCTTAACAATCTTCTCCTTTTAGTTTGTAATGTACAGCACATGCCATTGGGTGAATTTATATTACAGCTATGAAATAAGACTTTTGGGAGAATTAACATGCGGCCAATCCTTCCTGATTTATTGTTATTGCAGTCACAAATATTCATAAAAACACGAGTTATTTTTCTGAAATAGATACACAATCCGTTACAAAAAGTCTTTCCTGTTACTGGTTGCATTAATCGCTATGTTTCTGTCCAATTTTGGTTATATATAGAGTCATATCAGTACCATTTTAAAATTATGATTACAATTCGTTGCAAGCGTTCCAGTTTAATGTTAATTGTTAAAAGAAACAATGACTCTAAAAGGACGTAACTATTACTATAAGTTTGTGACTTACTGAACACAATGTGTGCTTATTATATGTATATTTACACTGGTATCGACTTGAAAATGTCCACACACGAAATCTGAACTAATGTAGCTGTCGATACCGTATTTACATCACTATACTTTCTTATTAACGCACAAAGGGGTATTTATATTTATAGCTATTTATCGACAATATTGCACTAGTTTACGAACATGGTTTTTCTCATTAAAATGTATCGTAAATTATAATTTAAGCACTGAATTTGAATACATTAAAATAAATCACAATTGTGCCGAGCGAATACAAGTCGGTGTAGGCGAATGTAACGACTCTGGTATGATGTCTATGTACAAGATGGATTATACAATGTTATTAACAGAAACTATTTAGTTATGAAATATTGAAATGTGATATCACATTGATAACGATGCATTTGATTTACAAGTTTTATAGAATTAATCACGTTGTTACATTTGTAATGTTTGATTTTCGAACTATAATATATTTACGTCCTAAAGTATGAAATTAAAATTATCTTCACTAGAGAAAATGTATGCTGTTATATCTAAGCTGTGACTTTATGTATGACACAAAATTAATCCCCTACTAATTGTGAATAATACCTACGTATTAGAGCGGACATTGAATACATGTCAAAATGTCAAGCTCCCAGATTGTATTTGCATCATTCTGAGACAAGTTAAGCAAACAATACGAACATATTAGTAGCATGTTGTTGTTGCTGTTTCTGTAGAGTTTAACGACATTTTTCAGCACATGATATGCTATGCAGGACGGCCACTATTAATGGAGTAGGAATAACCCGGAAAATACCCCAGAAAGATCCACCTACCCACGATAAGCTACTGACAGGCTTTCTCACATACACACATTGGCTGAATCGGAGACTCCAAGCCACGCTGTCAGATATTAGATAGGCTATGCATAGTGGCCACTATTAATAAAGTAGGAATAACCCGGAAAATACCCCAGAAAGAACTATCTACCCACGAGAAATTACTGGCAGGCTTTCTCACATTCACACATTGGCTGAATCTGAGACTCAAATCCACGCAGTCAGATGTTAGATAGTAGCACTAATACTTTCTCAGTCATATTACGATATCTGCAATGAGGTAGTTTATAGTGATGTCTAGCACTGGGGTAACATGCCGCAGAGATGTAACATGATATCCAATTCTAACACTAACCTCTTCAAGGTGAGTACCAAGCGAGGCAGCAGTTTCTGCCAATTTTGTACTTGTCCCGGGATCGAATCCACAACTACCCGCTTCCGCGTCGGACGCTCTAACCTCAAGGATATATATATATATATATATATATATATATATATATATATATATATATATATATATATATATATATATAGATATATATATATATATATCGTCTTGAACATAGAAATCATTCTGCTGGGTGACACGTAATGCAGCTTGTTATGAAATTTCAAGTATTGAAGTAATGTGGTACGCAAGGTCAACACTTGCTACTCCGTTGCACGAGATGCAACTTGCATTGAATTATCAAAAAACTTCCTAATATTGACAAGGTATGTTTTGAATATCGGTATATGCCTCATAAGGCAGCTAAACTATTTTACTTAAAGTCGAAACAGCTTCCTGTAAGCAAGACCTCTTCTTCTAATCAAAACGTTTATAGAAAACACGGAGTGTCTGGTTCTGAACAAAGTTATTGCAACAAATTACATGTCCACCTGTATCGCAGACCTTCAAAAATAGCAGTTTAAAACTATGGTCGTCACAATTTCATAGAAATTATAATCGACCATTGGACCTGTAACTTTCCAAGCTATAGGGCATATTACATAAAGAAACTCGTTTTCAAATTCTACTTGTGTAAGGTGTAGGCAGATATTTTAGTTAACTATATGTTAACTTCAACTTTATCCGCTTTCATTTTGTGTTCTTCTCATTATTAATATGTGGCAACAATTGATTTATATTTGAACCAAAAGCTAAGTACTCGACTTCACCTGACTATCGATACAAGTTAATTGTCCAGCACATATTACTCGGTGGTTACAATTCAATTGGATCAAAAACATCAAGAGAAAAGACCAATTACATCTTTTAATATAACTGGCTAGCTGATACAACAGCATACTTGTATATTATCCAAACTGCCCCCTCCCTCCCTACCCCCGCAATTTTTTTTTCTAAGCCGAAGTGTTGATGCTTTGAAGAATACCAGTCATTTTTCATTAAAAGCGTATACAGTTGTCATACTATTTACACACACACACACACACACACACACACACACACACACACACACACATATATATATATATATATATATATATATATATATATATATATATATATATATATATATATATATATATATATATATATATATATATAATTATATGAGTATTTCCGTAGAGGCATGTAGTCGTTTTAACGTAGGAGTCATTTACGTTTTGCAACAGTAATAATTTGTTAACATACTCATTAACTATATAAATTCTGGATAACTTTGCAACGCGGGTTAATGTATCATACAAGAAAGTTTGTGACACACATTGGGGTATCTATTGTTTGGTATGTTAAAAGAACTATATTAAATGCATATTTTACTTCCTTGCATGCCTCATGTTTGAAGTCGGTACACCCATATAGTTTTACACAATGTTATATCTCTGTGATATCCATGCATATTTATAACTATTTTATGTCTGTCTGATGCAAACAGGAGTATTCAATGTTATATGTCTGTGTCATTAATGCATGTTTTAAAACATTTTTTATATCTGTGGTACACAACCAGGTGTATACATTGTTATCTGTCTGTGACTTTTAAACATGTTTACACACGTGTGTATATGTCACATCCAAGCAGGGATGCAGTGTATATGTCAATGAACTGCTCCTGAATACATCCAAACAAGTTTTTACATTGTTGTATGTTCCTGAAGCCACTGTAATATATTTGTGACATCAAAATGGGTTTACAGTGTAGATGCAATCGAACAAGTTTACATACTGATAAAGATATGTGAATTTGTATTTAAGGCACCGAAACATGGTTACATATCTGTATGGTAAACACATTGTAACACATGAGTAGGGTCAATATTTCTTACCACATCCGAATGTGTTTAGACATAATTATACCTCTGTACGGTAAAGTCACTTTATCAAACTCACTATGTTTACACATTGTTTTATATCTGTAATGTAATTGTTCTGTAAGATACTAAAACATGTTTATACACTGTTATATCTCTGTATGATAAATACTCTTAAAGACACGCAAACATGTTTACACTTTGTTATATCTCCCTATGATAAATATTCTTAAAGACACGCAAAAATGTTTACACATTGTCATAAATCTGTATGGTAAATGCTCTTTGACACCCAGTATGTTTACACATTGTCATAAATACCGTATGTGTGGTAAATGTTCTTTGACACCCAGTATGTTTAACCATGGTCATAAATCTGTATGGTACTTTAATGCACCCAAATATGTTTACACATTGTTATATATATGTAAGGGAAATATTCTTTAAGACACCCAACCGTATTTACACATTGTTATATAGCTGTATGGTAAACGTTATCGTAGACACTCAAACACGTTTACACATTGTGAGACATCTGTATGGTAAATGTTCGTTACGAGACGCAACATATTTACTCATTGTTATATAGCTGTATGGTAAATGTTCGTTAAGAGACCCAAACATATTTACATATTGTTAGATAGCTTTGCAGCAAAATTTCATTACGAGACCCAAACATATTTACACATTGTTGTATAGCTGTAAGGGAAATGTATGTTAAGTGACCCAAACGTATTTACTCATTCTTATATAGCTGTATGGTAAATGTTCGTTAAGAGACCCAAAGATATTTACACATTGGTATATAGCTGTATCGTAAATGTTAATTAAGAGATCAAAAAATATTTACACATTGTTATATAGCTTGATGGTAAATGTTAGCTAAGACACCAAAACATATTTACACATTGTTATATAGCTGTATCGGAAATTTTAGTTAAGAGACCAAAACATATTTACACATAGTTATATAGCTGTATCGTAAATGTTAGTTAAGACACCAAAACATATTTACACATTGTTAAAAAGGTTTGCGGTAAATTTTCATTACGAAACCCAACATATTTACACATTGTTATATAGCTGTGTAATAAATGTTAGTTAAGACACCAAAACATATTTAGACGTTGTTATATAGCTGTATGGTAAATGTTAGTTAAGAGACCAAAACATATTTACACATTGTTATATAGCTGTATCGTAAATGTTAGTTAAGAGACCCAAACATATTTACACATTGTTATTTACACATTGTTATATAGCTGTATGGTAAATGTTCGTTAAGAGACCCAAACATATTTACACATAGTTATATAGCTGTATGGTAAATGTTCGTTAAGAGACCCAAACATATGTACACATTGTTATATAGCTGTATCGTAAATGTAAGTTAAGAGACCCAAGCATATTTACACATTGTTATTTACACATTGTTATATAGCTGTGTGGTAAATGTTAGTTAAGAGACCCAAATATATTTATATATTATTATATAGCTGCATGGTAAATGTTCGTTAAGAGATGCATGATAAGTACGCATCGCTATATAGCTGCATGATAAATGCTCATTAAGATACACAGGTAGGTTAACACAATACTAATTGTACGCGAAAAGCTTTCCTAAGATATCCAACACAGTTTAACTGTTTTTGAAACAATGAGAAATGTTTTGTAAAATATAAACTTAAAGTAAAAGATAACGACAATGCTATAAGGAGGAAGAAATGCAGTCAATCAAGCTAAACAATAATTAACTGCATTTATAAACTATTTAGTTGCAAACAAGGAGGTGATCTAATAAACATACAATAAACAACAAAAAACAATGTACCATCGAATACCAATTGTAGCTTCAGTTTAAAAGTATGTACATGAGAAAATAAGTAGCGGTAAAGCTACGAGGTGTACGATAAGTTCACTTCCATTATAAGGTCACGTAAAATGGAACAATTCACCTTGTCACATAATAAATGTGGTAAGAAAGAATTATTCAGAAATTATGAATATTCGTTTACTTGTCTATTGGCTAATTAGATTTGTTCAATTGGTCGGAAGAAAAAACTCACTTACATATGACAAATAATGGACATTTTATTTCCTAACTCTTTTTAATACAAATGCCACGATGAGTTTAATAAAGCAAAACATAATATGGGATTTTGGCATCAACAGCACACCATTATTGGTTGTAAAAATTTGAACAAATTCAAGCAGATTATATTTATTTCAAAAGCATGATTAATTGTTCTTCTGGTCGCTAGGGGATTATTTACGGTCCTCACTCATGCGCAGCAGGATAGAGTTATAGAGAGAAACAGAGGTAGAGAAATAGGGAGGGATCGAGAAAGAGGCTGAGAGAGACAATTATATGTTCAACCTTCCACATCAATATTTGCAACACGCGTTATTGGCAAAGCGATTGACGATGTATGTGTAGCAGTAGTTATTCCTCAATAAACGAAATCCATTGTGGCTGGAATGACGTTAAGAGATGAAATTCATAATTCACAAAAACGGATAAAAACACGTTTCTCGTTAACGGCCCATATAATATCAGTTTCCAAAATGCTGTGTTGTGATAATGGGCAACCATTCCAAATATTATTCCTAACATGGATACAATATAATTTAAAAAGAATAAGAACATTAAAGTGTTAACAATGCGTTCGCCCTAAGCTCGCAAAATGTGAGATATGATCACAGTCGTGTATCATGATTTTTTTTAGTCATTTTTAGTAGCAGCAAAATGGTTTGTAATGCAAAAGATGACGGCATTTGATGACATTAAGCAATAAATGAGTACATACATGGATAAATAAATACACAGAAAAAAATATATATAATATATATATCTATATACATATAGAGATATATATATATATATATATATATATATATATATATATATATATATATATATATATATATATAGAGAGAGAGAGAGAGAGAGAGAGAGAGAGAGGTAGGTCTTGGTAAAACAGAGTTTATTCCACACAATAGAAGACTATTTTCTCATTGTCAAATTGAGGTTGGGACAATGCGTTAAAATCTGTATTTCTTTGAGGAAGAGAAAGTAGTCACCTGGGACTTTAAAGTTTTGACTTCTGTGATTTCGAAACGTTTCGTTAGCTAATTGAATTATTCCTTCACAAATTGTGTTCCACGAGGAGCGAATAACAAAGTCGCCGTCGTCATCGGATCAGGTTGATTTGGTGTAATGCACTATGCTTCATTGTTCCCATTGTCCTATATATACCTATATAGTATTTGGTGAAAGCAAGTTATATTAAATGCAATGGAAGAAGAATATTTCAGCATAAACATAGTGAGTTTGGAGCAGGGAGGACACTAATGGTTGCATTATGCTCTTTGTTCAGGCATCGAAGTTGGGTTTTCTTATTCGACCAAGCGAACTAGTTCAATCGTGTCGTTACCATGTTGATTTCGATGATTTCGAAAAGAGTCGCTAGCTCTTTGAATTATTCCATCACAAATTGTATTCCACGAAGGGCGAATAACAAAGTGACCTTCATTATACGACCAAGTTGCTCTCGTGTACTGTCCTATTAGGTGTCTGATGGTCGCAATTGTCCCAGATGTGTCTGTATGCTGTTCCATTAGAACCACAACTTGTCTGTGTCTCTCAATGGCATCAACGCATTCTCTCAGGCTCCAGCGAGACTCCAGAAATGCTGGTGTAATTACAGGAACTATAACCAGACTTTCGTTAACACATCGATGTATTTCTTCTATGATAAGCATGCCGGGAACAAAACTATCAGCACCAGTGCACACAAGATTCTTTTCTGTGTTGAACGTTTTCTTGAGATATATATTTAAGGAAGGCAGAATGTTTTCTTCCACGACACGAGAGTCTTGGCTGCAATAGGACAAAAATACTACAAAATTAAACTTTGTGTTATCGTGAAGAACTTCCTTCTTCAAATTTTCAAGGTCCTTGTTTTTGCGTGCCTTTTTGCGCCTATGATGAATTGTAATGCCGAATGTAAAGATACTTAATATAATAGCAAGGGATGATGCAATTCCAATGCCGATACTATGTGCAACGCGGCAGTTATCTCGGACCATTTCAATAAATGTATTGGTCAATAATTCATCTTTGTTGTCATATTTACATACCATATCTGTCCTGTTGAGAATGCCGATGTCTGTAAATGCCATCCATTGTAAAAAATCAAGTGTGTCACAGTTGCAAACGAGAGGATTCTCCACCACATTCAACGATACGTATTGTGGAATAATTTGCGGGATTTTAAGGAATTTTATATTATTGCTGGCATTGTATCCATATTTGTATTTCTCTCCAATAAGACTTCTATCCTGAAACTGACTAATCAAAATATTCAAGGAGTTCACATGATTATATGCAGTGTCTCGATGAAGAAATACTTGCTCCAATTGTCCTAAGAAAGACACTGGCAAACTCTTCAGTCGATTCTTTCTCAAATCAATCAATTGTAAATCCCACGTTTTGTGCAATTCGAGATTAAAGTATGCAAGTTCGTTCTCACTCAAATCAATTAGGCGCAGTTTGGTATTGGATGAGAATAAGTTTAATGGTATAACACTAAGATAGTTATTACGTAGGAAGATTGTCTCCAGGTCTTCATTTTTTGCGAATATACTCGAAAAACCATCCAAATGCTGCATTTTGTGCAATTGGTTCTTGGACAAGTCTAAAATTTTCAGAGACTGAAAACTACTTAAAAACGATGGCGATATATATTCCATATTGTTACTAGCTAGTTGCAATGTCACTAATTCATGGAAATCATATGATCCAGAAAATGTAATATTTAAAATTATAATATTATTATTACTTAAGTCCAACATTTTTAGACCTTTTAGCACATTTTTCTCAAACATGTATCTTATATTTAATCTTGCTTTATAATTTGGGTCTATCAGGTTTTCTGCAAAAATGTATGCTATATTTAGATCTATAACCGAAGGTACAGTTGTATCCTTTAATGTGATATCAAATTGCAGAATAGAATTGCAGCTAGTAACATCTAATAGTTCAATGTTTTTAAATAGTAAAGGAACCACGCTGATTATATTAGCAGTGAAAATTAATGTATTATAAGAAACGTTTAAGTATCTTACTCTCGAAAACATTTCTACTACAGTATCATTTTCTACAATGAGTGACTTGACTCTACTTATATCAAAATATTTAAGATTTTTTGTACGTAGAGCCATTGCAAAATTTTTTCCAAGGATAACATGACGACCAATAGCTCCGATTCCAACTAATGATAAATATTTAAGTTTCTCTAGTTTGCCATTCAATGCTGTTTCTACTACTGCCAGTTTAAGGTAAGGGTTCCCATCTAAATGCAATGCTTCAAGATCAGGGGTAGAGTGGAACACATTGGGGTGAATTTTTTCGAGATCGGGACATGAGGATATGGACAAATATTTTAACTTCTTTAGTCCATCAAGAAACTCCTCTTCAATGAAATCGACCTTACTAAATTCAACAATTGACAATTCAGAAACATTTGCCCAAGTTGGATTCCTAAAAAGACCATTAGGAAAATTTCCGTCAAGTGTATCTGTTCCAATTAGCGTAACTTGCCGTATATTAGCCGGTAAAGAAAGCGGAAAATCGTCCTTGCTGGCAATATCTTTGCAAATATAAGAAATACCATTAACAGCACAAGTTACATTTGCTTCAGAAAAAGGTACACAGAATGATACTATGAAAACTACGAGGAAACTAAATATTGTTTCCATGTCAAGCTTTTAAATGTCAGCTGTAGGATCCATTATTCTTCAATCCATTATGACCGTTTCATTGTCCTGTTGCTGGACGCTGTCCACATCCTGCTTTTGACGAGTCATCTTATCCTAAATAAGTAAGAATCACAGATAAGTTTAGGAAAATGTACTTATAAACGTTATATATATTTTATATAATGTTCCGACATAAAAGAAACACTCCGGTGGCCTCGTGGTTAGAGCGTCAGGCGCGGAAGCGGGAGGTCGTGGGTTTGATCCCCGGTGAAATCATACCAAAGACTTAGAAAAATGGTACTAACAGCTTGACGCTTGATACTCAGCATTATGAGGTTAGTGTTAGGACTGGTCGGCCTGTTGTTAGAATAATGTGACTGGGTGGGACATCATGCTACATGTCTGTGGCATGATGCCCCAGTGCTAGACCACTATAAACTGCCTCACTGCAAACATCGTAGCGGTATGACTGAAACATTGTTAAAGCTACGACAAAAATCATATCTAAAAAACCGTCATCAAGGTAAATAAAGTTCTGATACAACTTGATTACTACTTTGTCAATTAAAAGCTTATTTTTCATTTTCTAACTGTTCATATTTTGAATAAAATAATTAAACAGCTGTGAATATATAGTATAGAAAAACTGTGAAAGTTTTGTGTTTATCAAGCCGTAGATTCCGTATAAAGTGATTATTGTTTGTAAGCAATAACGTTTCTGTAAAGAATACAATTTTATAGCTAATTTTATAGTTGGCCGGAATGTTGCATCGTGTATGACGTATAAGCAACGGATGTATCTAATAACAACATACAATATATGTAATATAAGTAATAAATAAACAAATATATCATTTCTTATTCAGCCTTGCCAAAATGACAACATGTCATCATATATACACCAGTTACAAAGTGTGCTCTAATACGCACCTAATGTAATGACATTTAGGGGTGATTGTAAAGGCTTTATTAGGAGGATGTGAGATCATCTTGCCTCGAATCAAAGTGTCTACTGCTATCATTGGCTTTATCTGCTTTCAATCAATTTGTGATACTGTACTGGCTAAACACTGTGCAGTGACTATATGACGTCTATCTTTACATGCCCCACTGAAACTTCAAAAGCACCACAAGCTGGAAAGACCAAATTCACAAATATATCCATATCCTTAATTATTACACAATATTAGCTTAAACTGTTACACCAGAGCCTTAACTGATTAAACCTTGCCAAAGGCTAATTTACGTAACTGCCCCTTGCAAACTCAAGTGGAAATATACTGCCTGAATCGTGAAATGTTTAGATATCTCTTCAGACCTTTTAGGAATGTGTCATCGTCGGAGCAAATTCCGACGATGACACATTCCTAAAAAGGTCTGAAGAGCTATCTAAACATTTAATTTACCGAGGCTACGACAAGGACCTGATTACTGAGGCAACCCAAAGGGCTAAGCTAACAAACCGCGATGACCTACTAAAATATGGAAAGAAGGAAAACGCCGATAGGATACCATTTATCCTGACCTACCATCCAGACAACCCCAAAATAGGTAAAATCATCGGGAAACACTGGCCCATCGTAGAATCATCGGATGCACTAAAGTTAATCTTCCCGAACAAACCTGTAGTTGCCTACCGGAGACCAAAAAACCTCAAGGACATCCTAGTCAGGGCGAAGCTAGCACCAATCACTAATCAAGACCACCCGAGTCAATCTGGCCCCTGTCGCGATAAAAGGTGCAAAACCTGTCAACACATGATAGAAACCAGGACATTTTCTAGCACAGTGACGAGAGAAAAACTAAACATACATGGTCCAAACAAAACGTGCAAAACAGAGAATGTAATTTATCTCATCACATGTAAAATCTGTAGCATGCAGTATGTCGGAGAAACTGAGAGGCTACACAAAAGGATCAACCTTCATAGACCTGATTGGATAACAAAGAAGCTATACAGAAGTCCGGTCGCAGAACACTTCTCCTCCCCTAGCCACACCTTCATTGATGTGAGACTTATTGCAATTGCTCATAACCACAACTGGAGCTCCGAAACCAGGAAAGAAAAGGAATCTTACTGGATACGACGCCTTCGAACGTTGAAACCAAGTGGTTTAAACCAAGAAGACTAGAAAAAGACAGCCGTTCACAAATGTAATTATCTTTTCCAGCTGACACATTTTCTATTAAATAATTCTCTAAATTTGCTTAATAGCCTCTTACTACTGATGTAAAATATCCGGGATATAATTTACGCGTACATAAATTTACATACAATAACATATATGTCGCTTTGGGTCATCGATTTAGACATTTTACAGCATCCGCAACAAGTTGAAGAAACTAGAAACACGATTTTTGTATTTTACTTGTCTGTCTTGTCTATGTTCTGTATTTGCCTTTGATAAAGACTCATTAAGAGTCGAAAGCGCTCAGGCTAGAGTGACACTAGTTCTGCACTGTTGTTTGTCAGTATTTTGCATTTATCTTTATCAATCCCTGACACACGTGATCCCTTGCTGGATCCAGTGCATTTGAAAGGACTATATATATATATATATATATATATATATATATATTCATCAAAAGAATTGCTACTTACTCATATTGACACCACCCGAATGTGAATCAACATATGATTGATGCTCAAGTTCGTTGCAAAAGAGCTTGACGATATATCTCTGGGAATTACACGGAATTATTATCACACAAAACCTTTACTTGATAATATGCTCTTATTGTGATAGGGGAACATGTGGGTGAGTGAGCGTAATTGACGCTCCCTTGTACACCTGTAATTATTTGATTGGCATATTACTATTAAAATGAATGTCATATAATGAAGATGTTTTTTGCCTTAGCAGAGCTCAGGCTGCTTAAATTAAGAACGTAATGCTAACTAAAATGAATGTCACATTGAAATTGTGAAAAGAAGCGTTATGGAATTATCAAATGTATAAAATAGAATTCTTACCTACAACATTGTCTGTCAGCCAATCTCGACGAAAATCTCGATAGTACTCAATTCATTGTGTTGATAAATAAAACATACACACAGATCCCTAGAGTTACAGTGCAGATTTGGTAAGTAGTATTTCATAACTGAATTCGTTAGCCATTAAAATTCGTCTGCCTTCAGTGTTGTACTTGCCAGTATAAACTGTAGTGTAGACTTGTATTACACTTTTAAAGGTGACTATTCGAATAATTGACATGACGTCAATCCTTACCCGTATAGTGGCAGTGCAATCACACGATATGCTAATCATAATGTATATTATAACTGCAGTAGGAAGAAGCCAGTAAAGCCCTGATATAAAAGATCCACATATTTGCAACCGAACAGACCTATATACACTGGATGTTCTTCGGCCATCCAGGAAACCTGACACAAAATATTAGTTCATTCGATGACTTCAAATATAAGTAATAGGGAAACAGGGACTTGTAATATACATTATATTTATAATAAGGTAATATTTTACTATTACCAGAAATTATATCATAATTATAACGAAAGGGCCTAACTGTAGATATTATGACAAGAAAGACTAGTAGTGGAAGTTATACCAATAATGAGGTAGCCGTGACTAGTAACATGACTTTTACCAGTATTAGGGAGAGTGGACTTGTTTTAGAGCTTTTATCAGTAATAGATCAACATATACTAGTAGAAGAGAGTATACCTGTTGTTGTTGATGTTATAGGTTTTAACGACATTTTTCAGCACACGACAGGCTATACAGAAATTATATCTATTTTAGGGCAGGAAGGTCTACTATTTGAAAGTAAACTAGTACTACTGAAACATGGACTAGTAGTATAAATTAGACCAAAAAAGGGCAACAGTGACTAGAAGCAGAAATTATACCAGTATAATGGAAAAGATGACTAGATTTAGAAATTCTACCAGTATAATGCTTTTTTGAGATGACTAGATTTAACATTGATACCAGTAATCATTTCAAACTATAATTTCAATTTGTGAACACATTATGCAACGTTAATTGATGAGACCTGGATTGTACATGAACCTACAAATTACCAAAAACTTATAATTTGCAAAATATAGTATTTACTTACATTTGACAAACATACACTAACATCTTTTGAAAATGTCCACGCACGAAATATGAACTCAGGTAGCTGGGATTGCCTGCAGAAAACACTATATATGAAGCCAGCCTCCAAACCTAAATAGATAAAATGAAAGCTTCTATATCTTATGTGTGCCTTTATATTTGACACCCAGTAATCCTTAAATAAGTGTGAATACAAGTTATCCATTAGAGAGGATGTTGAATTCATAGCAATATGAATTGATCCCAGAGTGTATTTGCGTCAATCCGAAAAAATATGCAAACAATACTAGGAAATTATGTAATGGCAGGTTTATCTTTTGTTTGTTTGTTTTCTATGGTTTAACGCCATTTTTCAACACAATATAGGCTATACATGGCGGCCGGTATTAACGGTGGAGGAAATACCCGGAAAACCCCCGGAAAGAACCATCGACCCACGAGAAGCTACTGGCAAGCTTTCTCACATAACTACATTTGCCGAATCTTAGACTCGAACCCACGCAGACAGAGGTGAGATGGCAGTGATCTGTAACGGACAGCGCTTTAGACCACTCGGCCACTCGGGGCCCCAGGTTTATCTTTTAAGATATATCATTTACTATTTCGTCATTATTATTCATATTTTTTTCACTAATACTTATAACTGCTAGTAAAATGGTCGCTATAATATATATATATATCTATATATATATATATATATATATATATATATATATATATATATATATATATATATATATATATATATATTGGGCGTATATATATTGGGCGAGACTGATTCTTCAATTTGGTACAAATGGTCCCGTTGGGCAAATGCGCTAGCCAACCTGTTAAGTATTATCGTCTCGGAAAACAATGGCATAACGTGTGCTGCAACATTTGAAGTTCCAGGTATAATGGAGTAAGCTTAATTCCTCACTTTCTTTCAAAATGCACATGAGTTCTTCTTATCTAGCATCTAGCATCAAGTAATCTTATGGGTGGTGCGTAATGAAACATATAATGTGGAGGGGTGTGAATGTCTTATAGAATCAAAACTATTTTGGCAATGCTTATTTCAAGATTATTGTATTTTCATCTAATTTAATTGATAACATATGTCGCCTCTAAGGTCACACCACGATGTTTTCAGCGATATTATCATTGTCGATCCTTTATTACTGTGTAAAACGGTATGGAATGGACTATATTAATTACATGATCACTTAAGTGGTCTTTAAACATTTAAGTGGTTTAAATATCGGCGAGTGAATAATACATGACGGACACATAACTCACTGTATACCTTGATCAGAATCTGAATTTTACGCTCTGACAAACCATCTATAGAAGTTAACAATAAGATTGGTATATACGTCTATGATAAATAAACATGATATATACCATTATCAGAGCTTTGACATTTTAGCAACACGTATAGTGACCTGTTTGGATATAGCATAATCTGTTTTTATTGCGTCCAGTAGTGAGAATTCAAAGTGTGAAAATGTATGGATCAATTTGGTAATAAAACATTGAGGGGGACAACATTCTTCTGCACACATTTAAAGTGTTGGCTGAAAGAACAAGCACACACCCGATAAGACCAATTCCCTGAACATTTACAACTTGGTACTGAACACTCTGATAATGCCTTAACTGCGAATCAACTCCCGATTTAGGCGTATACCAAATTATCTTGATCTTCAAAAGAGATATAATTTCTTTATGTTTGAGATCAACACAACTCGCACACCGTTCTGCTAATTGAATAATATATTGAAAGAGCAAACCATTTTAGTTTTTCAGTTGTGAAATGGCATGAATGTTTGTACCTGTCAGTAATAGATGATTTAAGTAGTATTTGGGGGAATGTGACGACTGAATATAACAAATTGAATTCTGTTCATAATGACTTGAATCCACCTTTTGATTGTACCTGTCGGTGTGTAGTGTCTCCTTAAAACTATGTAATGTAGAACTGAAGAAAGACAAAGAAAGACTGAGAGAGATTTGTAACCCAGCAATGCAGTAACCGGGGAACCTGAACACCTGTGAACCTCGACAACATTTACTTACACTTACACTCTCATTAAGGAATGATAACAAAAATCATGTGAGCAGATTTAGGACTTGTTTGAGTCGACTATTACTCTTGACAAATCGAAAATATCAGTCAAGATCAAAAGATCTGTTGGAGTCTGTGTGTTTATCTGAGATTAATCAACAATACGAAGCAATATTCTGGAATCTGTTTAAGTAAGTGATTGCTTGAGACAATACTTATGGATGTGTTTGTGTATGTGTATGTTCGAGATGGATCAATGTCATAAAATAATCAAGTATCTATTTGATGTGTCGTTGATGGATAAGAGCCAGTATTGTCAGGCAATAAAGTTATATTTACGTATGTTCATCAATTAATAATAAAGACAATAATATATGCAATGTTCTGATGAAACCAATAAGAACAATAGTCATCATGTTTTAGTCTGGACAGCAATGTCCACTAAAACTGATTAGCGATTTCGTAAAAAAAATGAACTGAAATAGCCCCAGTTTACAAGTAAATATCCATATAATCAAACACATTACACCAATGCATAATGTGTACTATAAACACCCATCACGCACACAAGATGGCGTAACCACCGTTGCCACGTGATGATTGAGGTCACATTAAACAATTTTGAGATGTATTTACAGCTTCTTGCGATTTTTGTTTTCTTTCATAAACTGAACCTACGTAGCCAGACATGCATCCAATCAGTTATGTGTGCCAAGTGCGATAGACAGGACACGTGTTTTGTTTCCTTTAAGTATAATTGATATACCGTTATATTCTGTTCATAATGACTTGAATCCACCTTTTGACTGTACTTGTCGGTGTGTTCCAGTTTTTATACCGATGCAAACATGTCTTTCAATGCGTGTAAGCGTTTTTTTCTTCCAATATATTTATTTATTCCAGTGTGTTGATCTATGTCTACCGCGCCCGTAACCATTTCTTGGTATGTCAGTATTTTTTTCTAAGTTGTCAGTTTTTGTTCTAGTACAGGTTGGTATTCATTCCAATGTATTTCTTTCTTTCAATGTGCATCATTATTTATTCCAATTGTTACGTGCTTAGGCTCGAAAAAGCAGCAACACAGAAAGAGTGAAAACAAACAAGCTTGTAAAACTTTAACAATGAATTTATTAAGTACTATTATTTTCATAAAGTAAATAAACTTACGGTTTTAGAGAATCAAATCCAACATTAATCCAATATAGAATTCACAAAAATAATCCACTAATGGAATTGCAAGAGTCCTGATAAATAAATGTTTTAATAGTTCCAGGTTCGAATCTTGACGATGTAATCCAAAATGGCTGACGATGTCACGTGATGCAGTTCTTGTGTTACAATTATCCAAATTAAATTATGAACACGTCTTATTCCAGATAAATATAATATTTCCTCTTTTCCAACGAATTGACACAATTTCCAGTACAAGGCAATTAAAATTATAACTCAAACAGAAAACACAACTTAATAATATAAAAGCCCAACATCTACTGAATTGTTCTATCCCAAACAATAATTTAAATAACTTTTTTTAAAGTGAACAAGAGATCACGTGATTTTCTGGAAATTCATAGAAGGTCAAAGAAATAGGCTACCTTCACTAAGTCACGTATACTAGAATGGTCTAGAAAGATGTCTTTGAATTTTAACCAATCATTTAACACTCTCTAAAAAAGGTCAGAAATAGGTCAACAAGCCAAGGTCAAAACATGATTACAGATAAAGTATGGTCATAGAGATTTTTCTAGAAAAATTTCCCAATTAATGAAATTTAAAAAAACCAAAATGAAAAATTTGGATTTGACATTTAAAAATAAATAATTTAAATCAAATATACGTAACACCTTTCCCCATAAAATAAAAAGAAAGGTTTATATGATAAAACCTTCCTTATATCACACACCAATTTACATCTAAGATTGAAAGAACTAGTATAAATTACACAGTATAATAAATTCTTATACACGGGAAAGAGTGTCCGCAATTCTATTATCTAGAAATAGCCTCAACCTTTTAACTTGTCCATGTCCCACAAAATGTCCTAAGAAAGCCACACTAGCACAGCAGAACTCACTTTTAGATAAATTAATTATCAAACATACATTAGTGAGTCTGTCAAAGAATTTTCGAAGTGTTGCTAGATGTTCTATCCAGGTGTCGTTGTAGATGGTGACGTCACAATTTTCTAGACCAGAGATGATCATTTTTATGAGACGTTGAAATGGACTTTATATTGGTAGAGTCCATTTGGAGTCACAAATCCAAGATTTCCTTTGCTCTTTCCGTTAATGGAATCTTCTAAAATCCTTTCAGAAGGTCAAATTTGGTGACATACTTGGCATTCCCAATTTTATCAATACAATCATCATTTCTTGGTAATGGGAAGGAATCTGTTTTTGTCACTCTGTTCACCTTCCTATAATCAGTGCACATACGGAAAATTTTATCTGGTTTTGGAACAAGTATGCATGGTGAACTCCAATCACTTTTACTGGGCTTGATAAAATCATTCTCCAGCAAATATTGAATGTCCTTTTTTAAGTATTCCTGTTTGAGTGGACTCATCCTGCATGGATGGTGTTTAACAGGTTTGGAATCTCGAACTTCAACGTCATGAAAAATTTTGTTTGTCATTGTAAGAATATCTGGACATAAGTGCTCATATAATAATAATAACTTTCAATTCATTTCTTTCTTGCACTTGCAAATGTGATAGTTTCTGGTCTAGATTTTTCATACTTTCTAAATTCCAACAATTTGTCGCTCCTATATCAGTAGAATCCGATGATATTCCTTCACCAAGTGGGACAGGTACAACTAAATTGATTACATATTTAACATGGCTATCTCTTTCAATATACTGGTGCTCCTATAATTTATTTAGATCCCAGGAGCACAAATGCTATAATTTAAGAAACTCATTTTCTTCTTAACTTTGTAAGGGCCGTAATATATAATCTGAAGAAAAGTAAGAAGAATGAACAGGACCAATACAACTCCATTATCAGACTCAAAAATTCTCTCTCTTGCAGTTCTTTCAAACCATAGTTTTATTTTTAACTTGAATTGCTGAATTGGGAATTCATTCATAACTTGCTGGAAAATTTCAGACATGAAGTTTGAACTTTGGTCAAACTGAATAGATTTAGGAAGACCATTCTGAGTAAAAAAAAACTTTATAAAAGTTTTTACTATTGTTTTATATTTTATATTCCTCAACGGACTCGCCTCTGGAAACCTTGTTGACGCACACATAATGGTCAACAGGTATTGGTTACTTGACTTGGTCTTAGGTAAGAGACCTACACAATCTACCATAATTCTACTAAATGGTTCGTCAAATGCAGGTGTAGGTTGCAGATGAGCCTTAGGTATCTTCTGATTGGGTTTTCCTACCATTTGACAAGTATTTGACAACCATCAGCAACACTCTATCGCTTCATAAGGAGCTGGAAAGAAGGCTTGAAAAGGCAAACACCATCATGTCCCGACTGACTAAGAGGGTGTGAAAAAAAGACGCGCTGACAGAGCACTCCAAAGTCCAAGTGTACCAGGCCTGCATTCTCAGAACCCTTCTATATGGAAGTGAGACCTGGAGTACCTACATGAGGCAAAGCGCCGGTTTAACTCCTTCCATCCTGAAATCAACTAGCAGGAACGTGTCCCTCACAATGAAATTCTGAAGCGTACAAATACCCCAAGCATGTTCTCCCTGCTGAGTAAACGTCGCCTTCGACGGCTGAGTCACGTCCGATGCATGGAGGATGTGAGGCTGCCAAATGACATCCTATATGGACAGCTGACCACTAGCACGAGAAGAATCGGCCGCCCCTCACTCCAGTTTCAAGGATTCATGATAGAGGGACATGAAGGCATGCGACATCGCACCTGATGGCTGGGAAGTGCTGGCCAGGGACAGAGGCACCCTGAGACTGACAGTAAGTAAGGTATATCAGTCGCTGATACGAGGAAAGGGCAGTTGGCGGCAGAGAAACGTGTAAGAAAGGGCCACGTGGCAGCAAACACAGTAACCCAGGCTTCCCAGTATGTCTGCACAAACTAACTGCAAGAGTGACTTCCACTGTGTGTGTGTGTGTGTGTGTGTGTGTGTGTGTGGCTTAGTGTTGATATGTTACACTATCAAAGTTTTCATTATTGTATTTGTTCCTGACTATTGAAAATATTCTGTGTAACTAGTCCGAATCAAGGTTCGTTTTTTACATACTTTATTTTAAATAGGAAATCCAGCTTGTATTTCTTTTATGAGTGTCTAGTCCGTGGGGAGACTTGCTAGACTTCGTATTAATAACATTACATCAAACCATTTTCAAGGCTTGTGCAAGAAAATGTTTGATTTTACATCTGATGTTACAATTAACTAGATGGCGCAAAAAGTAGTCCGAAGCACTAGATATACAACACGCCTGATATAACTAAATGCATCTTGCACAGGATGCCAAAATGGACTGCAAGTGAAGCTTCCTCAAGTAGACTACCGTAAATTGCTGATAATTTCATCATACTAGTTACACATTTTTTGCAGGTTCTCGAACTTAGAATAAATCTATAACTAGGACTACGTTAAGGTGCCACGAAACCCGCCTCATACATTTATATCTCAGGGTGACATGGGATGGTGCCAATAAATTTATTCCAATAACGTTTAACCTTTGTATAAATGTCTATATATTTTCCAAACGTGTTGGTCACGATAGGTTGTTTCTGTATTAAAACATGTATTATTCAAGCTGCAAAACAGCAATAGTACTTTGTTTTGTAAAACTATCCAATTCGTTACCATATTCCCGCAGTGACCGGGCTATGAAATGATGAATTTAATAATTTAATCAGGCTACATTAGAGTCGATTCCTAAACATTACTCAATGTTTATTCCCAGCGGCTGTGATGGATCTAAAATTAGAACCCATTTGAGATCCTCTATGACACAGTTCATTACAATAATAACAATTAATTCAGGAATGCATGATACATGACCTGGATACAAAGTAAGTACATTTGAGATACCAAAGATATTTGATCTTGCATTTTGTAAAACAAATAACTTCTTTTGCGTAAATTAGGTTTCTCAGTAACTGAAAAGAACTACTTGCAATGCACTGATTGAGGTAAAGTATTACAATAATGTCAACATCAGTCTTGTCAACGGGTTCAAACGCTATACAAATATAGGTTATTAAGGTTGATGATGCCAGACATAGTATAAAGATCTGTCTCTATTTATCATATTTCATTCATCCTAATGCATCATACGGAAGTCAGTAATGTTTTTATAGGAGAGTCAACCATTATTAAGATGTTACTCTGCTAAGTGTTACGTGTCCTTTATTCCTCTACCCATCCTCTTTTCCAGTTTGATCTTCTTTCTACCACTTCTTTTCCTATCTTCCCAATTCTGTTATTTTGTTCCAGTTTTAGTCCTCTAAATGCGTTTGTTCTGTCACCATAATGATTCATTTAGAAATCAGACAAATTAATTTAAGACACAAATCACTTTGTATGATTTAAAGAGGTTTACTTCACAATATAAGAATAACTGCATATTTTATCAAAAGGGTGGCACACGCATCTAAATAACCGATATTTTCATACAGCAGTGTACGTGAAGGAAGTAATTATTAATACTGCTTCGTGATATAAAATAATGAAGATATATCATGTAGGTATCCCCAGCATCCACCCCGTCCTAATGTAGTCCCAGCTACGCGGGGCGGGACATTTACGCATTCCAGACCATCAGCTGCCTAAGGTACTCTTCCCACGGAGGTCAGAAGAAATGCTTTAAAGACAATCTGGAAGTCGCAATGAAAGCGTTCAACATAAACCCTGAATCCTGGTAGAAAACAGCAAGCGATCGAGTCACTTGACTTTCCTTGCACATAGGCTCCAAGTTGTGCGAATCTAGCAGAACAGTAGCAGCACAGCTGAAGAGGCCAGCCAGAAAGCACATATCACCAAGACTCATAGAGATGTCCCACTCCTCCCCTGTCCCTTATGTGAACGAACATTCCGTTCAAGGATTGGCCTCATCAGCCACATGCGCAGGCACAGAACAGAACCACACTCTCCAACCCTTGGATGACTAGAGTGGTCCTCCTCGAATCGACGGACAAACAAAACAGAACACAAATAACCTCAAAGCACATCAAAATCCCACACAAAGATATTTACAGCTAACTTAATGCAACGTAATCGACTTAATTCTGTTAACTGTAATATTAATTTGGCCAATATATAATTTTACCTTTCGATGCAAACAGATTCCAAATTCCATGATCAAGAAACGAGTCAATGCAATCCAAACGATTACTCTAAGTGAATTTTACACCAATACAGTTTTCTTGTGTCTATAACACTATGTTAGACACTATCACTTGTAGGATTTTCTAATGCACATCGGAATTGGATCAAGTTTCCAATAAATACCCAGATCTTCCCTCTTCAATTATGGATTCCGCCTGCTCTTCTTAGTCATCTACTTTTCGTTTGATTGGTTTGCTCGCATCATTTTGAATTTGTTGTCGTGTCGGCGAGTCAAGTTTGTAAACTCCGGATTGCAAGAACCCCTGCTTTATCTCATACGTTACCCTTAGTATGAACAAAGAGTTCTTCACTTTGAAATATTTTGGCAGCATCTAATTGCATGACCCCTTTATAGGTACTTCTAATCTAATAGATTTAAATCAATACTTAGTTTATCTTGACACAACATTATCCTAAGCACAAGAATTCGTAAAATTGCATAAATTCAAGAATCCAAATTCGTCCAGATATAATCGGCGCTTTGCGTCCACAGAGAGTATCTTTATCGACAAAAATTCATTTTTATTCTGTATTTGTCTGAACCAGCAAGCTGAATTCTCTTTTCCAAAAAGTGACAACTTACACGACGGATCCTTAGTCTTTATTTCCTGCCATAAAATGCAAATGATGCTGTTGATATTTTCTGTGATGTCAGTTTGTTTAAAACGTTGAAGCTTCTCGGAAAGTACAAATATCATCTAGCAACACGATGGGTGTCAACACATGTAAGATCGCGAATGCAATTTGTATGATTACCGAAGTTATGTTTTTGGTTTGGGGTCTAACAAATATTGTTAAATTTTAATACAAAAATCTGGGCGTACATCTTGAGTATTTTAGAAACGTTTCAATAAATTTCTTAAAATTTGTATGAGATGAACACGTTGTTACATAGCGCACAATATTGATTTTCCTTTACCAAACCACAACTTGTATTAAAGTTCTTCGAATTACTTTTATTGACTCAAATGCTATTGAATTTTCTTTTCATTACATTTTTGTATGTACTCTGTTTTATCAATCGACGATATATATATATATATATATATATATATATATATATATATATATATATATATATATATATATATATATATATATATATATATATATATATATATATAACAACAGTACAATACACATTGCAGAAATTGATAATATGTATTTGTGGCGTAAAATGGCACAGATGAGGATTGTAACGTTTCAACATCACTTTCCTCGTAAAGTCTTTGGTTTGTCCGTCCTACATACATTACAGCTTAAGATATTTCAAATGAGACGTCTTGGGTATAATCTGCATGAGACAAAAAATGCCTCTACACTAGTAACGTGGCATTGATCTAAACCAGGAAGAAAATAGCATATCACCAATGACGCTTACACCTGCCTGAACACTCGATCATGTCATGTAGAAATACACGTGCTGTTCCAAATTTAAAAGACAGGCTTTCAAGTATTTGAACTACCGGGTGGAGATCAGTTGTTTTGTGCCTTGATATGTCTGCATGTAAGTAAGAACCATCCGTTTTAGATCACATTCTCTAATAGATAAAAAGAAATGTAGTTAACCCGAAAAATCTAGCAACACGATGGGTATAAAAAAATCTAGCTACACGATGGGAGTCAAAAATCTAGCAACACGATGGGTGTCAAAAATCTAGCAACACGATGGGTGTTAACACTAGTAAGATCTTGAATGCAATTGGAATGATAAATGAAGTTATGTTTTCGGTTTGGTGGCTAACAAATATAGTTAAACAGTTATTCAATACAGAAATCTGAGCGTATATCTTGAGTATTTTAGAAACGTTTCGATACATTTCTTAAAAGTCGTTTGAAATGAATATATTGTCACATAAATCACAATATTGATTTTTACTTTACGAAACCAAAATTTGTATTTGAATTCTTCCAGTTAATTTATTTGCCTCAAATGCTATTGAATTTCTTTTTATTACATTTGTATGTACTCTGTTTTAACAATTGACGAATATATATATATATATATATATATATATATATATATATATATATATATATATATATATATATATATATATATATATATATATATATATATATATATATCAACAGTACAATACACATTGCAGAAATTGATAATATGTATTTGTGGAGTAAAATGGCACAGATGAGGATCGTAATGTTTCAACATTACTTTCCTCGTGAAGTCTTTGGTTTTGTACTTCCTGCATATATTACAGGATAAGATATTTCAAATGAGACGTCTTGGGTATAATCTGCATGAGACAAAAAAATGCATCTACACCAGTAACGTGGCATTGATCTAAACCAGGAAGAAAATAGTACATGTATATCACAGATAACGTTTACACCTACTTGAACACTCAAACATGTTATGTAGAAATACACGTGCTGTTCCTGATTAAAAAGACAGGCTTTCAAAATTGGCTTTGTGGAAGATAACATTACTATGGAAACAGTTGGAGACTTTTTGTTGGGTTCAGATGAATTTAAAAGTAGAGATAATAACCATATGGATTCGCTGGAGGGGGGGGGGGAGGAGGAGGGGGGGGGGGGCCGCACCAGGTGACACCATCTCAGAGGGGTGACACCAAAATGAAAAATTGCAAATTTTACAGAGCACACACTGCTCGGTCTAGTCGGATTTCATAAGCGGATAACCGATCATAGTTAAATACATGACTAGCAGGCACAGGGTGCCACCTTGCAGTCTGCAGAGCATCTGCTGCCTATTAATTAGTCTGGTGGGGTGACACCAACCCTAGCTACGCCGCTGTATGAATTGTCTCGACTGTCACTGTGCTTGAAACAATTTTGATCACCATGACAACTCTCACGTGAGCATTCGTTTAGCGCGGATTGTTTGCATTCTCACATATAAAAAAAAAAAACAGTTGTCCTATCTGTCTAATTGCAGTTTGTTGCCCACTTTTAGTTTGAGTTGCCCATTGTGCCTTTCATAGCCGGGTTAACACCATTATTCAACTTAATATGCCGAACGACAAAACGATCCATTTGTGTGATGCTTGTTATTCCAAGGATATCAGCAAAGCAGCCAAAGGATTTTGTGTTATATGTAATGAAACCACGTGCGGAGTTTGTATGAAAGATCACAAAAGGCAAAAAATATCACGCTTGCTACAGTGGATGATTATACCAATATATGATCGATGAACATATAAAAAAATACCTCATTCATTTTTGCAGAGACTCTCAATTTCCCTTTTGCTCTACGTGCGCCGTGGTAAGCATAACAAATGTTTACATGTGACTGAGTTAAACATGAAAGTCGCTAGCATTTTGTGCACACTTTATTGTAAACAACCGCATAAAAGCTAAGGATATATGAGGATCAAATTAAGAATTTTATTGAGACTAATGCGACAAGCCTCATTAGCTTAGAATTCCCAGAAGACCGCGTGAAAGACATCTGTGATTTGAGAAAAAACTAAATGACGTTATTGATGGTTTGGAGAAAGGAGTGACTGATTGATTGACTGATTTTTAACTGCGCACCAGCACTTCTAGGCTATTTAGCGCCATACAATGGGTTGTATTTATACATGTTTAAAAATACTGAAAGGTTTAATATCGACCAGCGATATAGAAAACCAAATAGTTTAAAGTAAAATGGTAAGATGTTGGTAACAGTAAAATATGAATCTCCCCAATCAACGGGAGAAAGGAGTGAGGAATGACCGGGAGAGAATTTATCAAATATACGTTATCACAAAGGATGAGCAAAAGAGATCAAATGTGATGAGACGTGTACTCTAAATGAGACCGAATTATTGCATCGTGAAATCAATTCAAAATTGAAATCAGTTTTGACAATTCCTAAAGGTGACAAAGCATCATTAAAGACAAAAAGGAAAGTCAAACGTGACGTAACAGAGAGATTCAAAACTCTAACAATGCACATTATACTTTTATAACGAGTCCATGTGTCAATTACAAACTCTAATTGTGTCCATTGGTGCATAAACGTTACACTCTATCTCAAAGTCGATCACAGGAAGGGAAGATAAATCATTACACATCTATGTACTCACATGGACGTTATGGCGACCTTTAAATTTTGTTCAATCGCAAAATATCCGATAATGCCTTCTACAAAGATACCATTATATCTGGTCTCATGAGATAGCGTCACTTTTAATGTTGGTTTCAATAAATCTTATCGGTGCTTGCTCAATAATACAGGTGCACTTCCAAGATATGTACAGAAGTAGAAGTGATCCTGCACATGTACATGTTTGTGAGTACAATAATCTTAAGATATCCTCTTGTGACTTCGTGTTTCTGAGACATTAGTTTGTATCAGCAATTACTAAAATATTTCGCTACGGATTTTGAAGTTCTTTTGAAAAATTTATATTTGTGAATCCTCAGTTTCTGAGCGTTTCTTCCCAAAATATCAAGCGCGCTGATCTGGGTTGCATCTATACTGACACTATTTAGTTAATTTAAATTATATAACGTGTGTAAATATGTGCGAAACTTAGTACAAGAGCTTGTAATGAAAATGTCTCAAGAAGGACATATAATTTCTTAAAAATCGTACGAAGATCTATCTTTAATAGATAATGATATCCGACACGGGTTGATTGAAAGGTACGGCTTTGGCTTTAAAAGTTTTCAATTATACCTACTCAATCAGTTGCAATCTACCTTTATTCTTATAATATAACCACTTCTATTGTAACCATTACTTCATTAACTACTGACCACTCGGGTGATCTAAGTGGTTAGAGCGTCCGCCTCTAATGGGGAAGGACGCGAGTTCGAGCACCGACGAGACATTATGAAGACATACAAATCGTACAAACAGATGCTTCGCTAGGTGCTAAGCATTAACAGGTCAGCAGTAGGACTGGTCGACCTAGTGTCAGGGTAATGTGGCTGGGTGGAACATTATACTATATTTAGCATGCTACATCATGCTACATTCCGTGACGATCGTGTCTTCATTCAAAGTCCATTAACCAAATTTTTGAGAGTTTATCGAGGAATATTTTATATACCTAAATGTTACGACCTTCTATAAACTGTAAAACTCAATGCTAAAAGTTAAATCCTACGCAGATATTCCATTCTAACCTGGAGTTGGTTTCTTTGGAGTTTTTGCAATGTTTTACTATGATTACTTATGATACTGTAGTATTTTCTTGCATTTGTTATGTTTGTTTATTGTTTAAATCGTATTTTAAATATATTGATCCAATCGCACCTTTACCCAAACTAAGTTTCATTTTGTCTGCATCTATCTTTTTAATTTGTTTCGTTTAATTCCTGTCACGTTTTCTCGTGTTGCTATTCTAATTTAACTAAACCGATTTCTGCTTCCATTTTTGTGTTTTTTGTTTTGTGTTCGTTTAATTGTTTTTGAATCTGCTTTCAAATCCAAGTTCTTGTTTTAAGTGCTTACGTCTAAAGTATATAAATCTTGGATTGCATTTAAAGATCTGTCATACCTTCACCCATAATAACACCTTTACTCAAATCCTATATATTTTCTATCGACTTCGTCAAAGTCATTCTTCATATGTAATTGTGACAGACTATTATTGGACAGCACAGGCTGTACCTTTCACGTGTTGAGCGTAATCTTTCAAGTCAACAACCAATCGTCGATAACTTCCTCATTACCTATCTTGGTTTAGTTCATTCTACAACTGTTGAAGTTCTGATCATATTATCTCATAATTTGTTACAGCCTTCTTTCAGAACTATACACCACCACTCTCTATAGCTTCAACACGTATGCTTTATTCATTCATTTTAAATAATACCTGTATATTTTCTGCGTGTTTTGTGTCTAAATTCTCAATAACAGTCGGAACAGCTTATAAAGAAGTTGATAGAGTAACTAATTAGATTAGAGTAGATTAATTAATCTCTATATTTAAAATATGATGAGCACCTGGAACCAGAATCTTGTCGTCTTGTATTAGTTTTGGGTTTTTTTCAGTTCTGGGACATTAGAAAATCTGGTCTCCAATGATATCGATAGTTTAAAAAACTTTTTAGTCCATGTTTATATATCCTCAGCAGTCTTAAACTTTAAAGCGCCAACATGATTCTGTATAATCCTCTTATTAGCTGCATCGAATGTTTCAAATAGGATCACTTGTATTTTAGATTTCCTAAAGGAAGTAAATCTCTATTTTAAACTATAACTTGTATACCATCACGTAGAATATTTTTATCTAATGCAAATATCACCTTTTATTGACAACATCTTATCATCAACATAACACCATTTACATCTCCCGTTGATTGGGAAGCTTCATATTTTCCTGTTACCAACATCTTACCATTTTATATTTAACTATTGTTTTTTTATATATATCGCTGGTCGATGTTAAACCTTTCTTGTTTTTGAACATGTAACGTATTGTATGGCGCTAAATAGCCTAAAAGTGCTGGTGCGCCGTTAAAATTCAAGTAAACAAACAATCAAATAGGATCCGCTAGCTTTGTGACTCTATACCTGTTAAAGTGCATGTCACTGCATGGACCTTGACTCAGTCGTTTTCGGCTAGCGGCCTCTTTCTATATGACTTGAAAATTAACAGCACTTAAACCTCGTTAACAGCACTTAAACCTCGTAAAGAGTTTTCTATCAATTATTGAACAACAAAATTAATTTGACATACGTATTCAACCAATGTATTTTAAAAGGTTAGAGTCACCTTAATTCAGTATAGCAGGTACTGTTACAAGTTATATGAATTCTTTCAATGATGAAGGAACATCTTTTTTCTTTTTTACAGACAGATAAACAGACAGACAGACATATCTACCTCCACTAATACATCCCGTTATGTACATACAGACATACACGCACAGCCAGCCAGCCACACACACACACACACACACACATACACACATACATACATACATACATACATACATACATACATACATACATACATACATACATACATACATACATACATTGGGTAGTATGTATACAGTTCTATAATTCATAATGATTGCTCTACGATCTTTTCACAAACTCTATTGATCTGTACAATATACCCTTCACAATCTTTTTTCTTTTTTACAGACAGATAAACAGACAGACAGACATATCTACCTCCACTAATACATCCCGTTATGTACATACAGACATACACACACAGCCAGCCAGACAGACACACACACACACACACACACACACACACACACACACACACACACACACACACACACACACACACACACACACACACATACATACATACATACATACATACATACATACATACATACATACATACATACATACATAAATACATACATACATACATACATACAATATACATACATACATTGGGTAGTATGTATACAGTTCTATAATTCATAATGATTGCTCTACGATCTTTTCACAAACTCTATTGATCTGTACAATATACCCTTCACAATATCTATTGACCTGTACAATCTACCCTTCACAACGACTAAGACGCATGTTGATTTTATTGACAGCTATTGATCTGTTCCTTTCAGATATCTATTCTAAAAAAATAGCCAGTGTGCGTTGGTCTGACATAGTTCTAACTTTGCGCTGGGTAGCGTTATTACCTACTTTGTGTGATTAAAGTACTGTATTAAAACACATAGAATGACAGTATTCAGATATGTCTGACACTATGTTACAAGCATGGAGCATTTAACAAAATCTTTGGTTGGTGTAATCTGTTGGACATGTTTTACGTTCGATGCTATGACCGAACTAGTCGCCAATGAATACGTGCTGGTACTTGATCCTCAATATCTTCAAACTGTGGAGGATATTAGCCGAAATTACAACCTAACACTAAAAAGGAAGGTAATAACGTGTACATAATATGTGTCATTTTAATATTTAGTGTCAACAAATGTGTATATCCCATTTATAATCATATTTCTTTCCTCCCTGCCCTCATTATCATAACATAATAATTGGAATTATGTCACATTTATTGTTCTTGTTATTAGAGATAATATTTCTGTTATTATTATTACTAATATATATATATATATATATATATATATATATATATATATATATATATATATATATATATATATATATATATATATATATATAGAGAGAGAGAGAGAGAGAGAGAGAGAGAGAGAGAGAGAGAGAGAGAGAGAGAGAGAGAGATGTATCACGTCATATAACATTCTTTCCAAGTCGCATTGGATTATAAATACAGCGTTCGTCAGGAACATAGGTGTTATAATGTGACAGTAAAACATAACAACAGAAGGAAAGAGTTGAAAACTTAGAATGTGTTCCGGAATCTAGCGAGTCATTTCTCAAGGAAATTTAACTACACAAACAATAGAAAAACAAACGAAACATAAACAATTGATATTTGGCTGCTTACATTTACAGAGGCTATACAGTTAGAACGAGTAAATCAATTGCCGACTAAAATAAGTAATTCAGCAAATGAATTATTGAATCATCTATAATGGTATTGATAACTGTCGAAATAAACTTTTATTCGGCAGTTAATATTTTGCTGATATGCTCTGTATTTGACTAGTGAAAAGTTAAAAAGGCGCCCCCCTTCCACTCACGCCCTCCCCCATCCGCCCATCATGAAATACACCATCAGCCCAGCGCTCTAGACGATTGCCTAGTTCGCCTAGCGGAAGCGCCTGCCCTGTTGAACCGTTAATATCAAGTGTTTGTTTTACTAGATGTAGCAATATTATACACCAATATTAGATGTGATCATGGAATATAATCATGCAGCAAACCTAAGATATAAGATGTTTGAAGACAACACCATGACATTCATGCTCCAATATTGGAATTAATCTATCAATTAGTATCGTTGAATTCACTGCCAAGACCTGCCTTTAAAACACGGAACAACCGAAGGGAATAATGTGAATCTTTCATACGTACATACAGTGCACATATATGAATTACGGTTAGATAATGTTGTATTATGCTCGTGACAATCGTCGACATTTAAATGAGCAATACACGACATATTTTATTACAGCTTATTGTACATTTCACGTTTGACAAACACTTAATAGAAATCTTTGATTAACTCTACCAAAAAGCAAACTCATTTGTATACCTAGTCGAACTGTTATAATCATTTAAAGAGGTCGATGTCCAAAGCGATGTATTGAATTTATCAACAAGAAACCTTTCTGATAAACGACTTGACACACACACACACACACA
Source organism: Unio delphinus (assembly GCA_029339505.1). Classification (NCBI taxonomy): domain Eukaryota; kingdom Metazoa; phylum Mollusca; class Bivalvia; order Unionida; family Unionidae; genus Unio; species Unio delphinus. The sequence goes on from JAQISU010000361.1 coordinate 3,861,272, forward strand.
CACACACACACACACACACACGTTTATTCCAAAAGAAAACGACATTTCTATCATATCTAGGCTTATAAATCCGTATTTATCCTGTATAGTCCAATTAGTTAGGACAGAACATTTGTAATACTACAACGAAGTGAACAGTCTTTTATGAATGTTTTCATTCAGTTAGTGATCTAATGTATTCAGCGTTTCCTCCACTTCGGCAATTGTCCCAGAACACCACCCACACACACACAGACATATATATATATATATATATATATATATATATATATATATATATATATATATATATATATATAGAGAGAGAGAGAGAGAGAGAGAGAGAGAGAGAGAGAGAGAGAGAGAGAGAGAGAGAGAGATTATTGGGGAGAACGAAAGTTAAGTTCATACGTGCACATGTTAGAAACAATTTAAATTATTGAAAAAGAAGCGAAAGGAATGTGCTAAATATATGAAACTATTCAACGTGATTCTTGTAATCCCAACACTGTTTTTATTACAATTAAAATCATCAATTAGCATTTCTATTATATGAATCTAATTTATACCTCGGCTCTTCATTTATATATTCTCCTCGTTTTATCAGTATCATGTCTTACGAAAAGAAAAAAGTTATTCTCAATTCAATTTAGTTGTTGAATGTATCTTTTCCAGCTATTTAATGACACATTCCTGTTTGTGAAACTTGATGAACCAACACAAGCTGAAAAGGGAAACTACACTTGGGATATAGAAAGCTTCAAAGCTGCCTTGGGAAACAAGGTATCAGATATTGTGTCGTTTTCGAGTCAAAGCAACGTACCGTTCTGGTCCTTTTAAAACTCGTACCGTGTAAAATAATATCATTTATACATTGAACATTTACTACTTCGTATCGCTTTTCAGCGTCAATATACGGTATGTCTTCGTCAACGGACCCTTTTCGAACTATTTCTTCATAAAAGAGCTTGAATAAGATATTTTCTATTAACACCTGGCGTACTGCTTAAATTGTATATTTGCCTTTTTTAAAGTTACTTTCCACAACATAATAATATCATTTCAGTCCTGTTAATTGAAAATCGTGCCTCTTATTTTGTGCCTCTTATATATATATATATATATATATATATATATATATATATATATATATATATATATATATATATATATATTCGTGTGTGTGTGTGTGTGTGTCAAACACATACTAACATTTAACATCTAGTAATTAAGCGCCGTAAATGAAATTGATAATATAAACATTTTATTTATAGACTTTCGAAATAACTGACATGTTAAGGACATATGTCGATATTAAATTACGTATTAGATATATGGAATGTATGTTTTAAGATATTTACGATCAAGAAATAATATCTACAAGACTGTAGTCCTGATTATTGATCCTAAGGATGCAAAAGTAATAACATAAGGTACCTTCATGCCATAAAGTAACTGTGTACAATATTTAGCTGAGCCATACTATCATCAGGCTGTTTGTAATTTGAATGTCCGCATTTTTACCTGACGAATCTAATATTGAAATATCTGTTCGGAAGTTAATTCTTAAAAATAAAATGAGACAGCATTTGAATAAAAAAAAAACATTTATGGACCGCTTTCTCAATTGTGCTGCTTGAATGTCCTTTAATAAGCATATGGATTTATATTTTAAGTTATGGTAATCGACATCACATATATTTTAACTATGTTAAAAGAATATTTATTTCAATGGGTAACAGTATGTCATGTCCATGAATCAGCCCCTTTCATCACAACGAACATGTATGCTATCTCAGAATGTTACTCCAAAAGTGAACTAATACATAAAGAGAGCGTTCGTCAGAAGTTGTTATGATGTTGCATGATGCATATCAATAATGAAATTAATTAATTAATTATTTTAGATTTAATTATTTTACAGGTGACTTTGATAGAACAACAAATTTTGCGAATGTTTGGTCAGCCACAGGTGCAAAAAGCAGGTGCTGCCACTGGAACAGAAGACGGATGGAATCAAGAGCCTGTGAGTTTCTATTTAAACTCTCTCTGATTAAACACGCAAATTTTCCAGAACTTTAATAACATAAACTGGAATGGATTATTGCCAGCACTATAATGATTACATTGTTCAAGTATATTATTTATTTGTCGGATAACAAACTATGTGCCCAAGTGTGAGATTTTATGATGTTTTGTTTTATTCAGCCTGAAAAGCAGCTCAATACGTTGACATTTGACTGGAAACAGTCACCTCACAGGACTAAATGACGTGAGAATCTTGATATGCTTTCGATGTTTAGTCTGAGAACCATGTTATATATATATATATATATATATATATATATATATATATATATATATATATATATATAGTATTTTCTATCATTTCAAACATGTACCTCATGTACCTAACTCAGACTCACCGCCTTCTCTCATTTGTAACTGAGTTTAGTATTTGTAATTAGATAACACAATTTGGAGTTGAATTTGAGTTTGAGTATAGGTATCGTTTGTCTGTAAACATGTGTATTGTTTTTCTGTACACATATGTATTGCTTGTCTGTCCATATGTGTGTATTATTTGTCTGTCCATATGTATGTATTGTTTCTCTGTACACATATGTATTGTTGTCTGTCCATATGTGTGTGTTGTTTGTCTGTCCATATGTGTGTATTGTTTGTCTGTCCATATGTGTGTATTGTTTGACTGTCCATATGTGTATTGTTTGTCTGTTCACATTCATTGTGTTAAGAAAGAACCTCACATCAAACCACAGTACAATATAGATTGTTCTTAGAAGGACACCTCACTAGGATTAGAAAAGATTTAAATACTTTTTCAACATTAAGCTGTTAAAAAAATTGTTACATATAGTTAGAGTTAATTGAATTAATTTATTAATAATGGGGATACGAGTACATTGCATATGCATTAAAACCTATGGCATGTTTTAATTGCATTATGGTTTCCATTTATGTACTTGATATATTAAAGCGTTTATGTTTTTGACTATGGGGAATGTTTGTTTATTATTCAGTATTATCAGGAACATAACATTTGATTGTATCGCTAAATAAAATCGAACAAAACACATAGACAATTGACAAAGTAGCGTAAGCTCTCTTGTCATTTAAAAAAGGTTGTAATCTTTACCCATTAGCATATATTTGCATCGTCTATAACATCGTCTATAACATCTATTATTCGATATCTGATGGTAACAAGTTTTGCAATATTAGCGGAAATAGTGTGAGGTGTCTGGTACACAGTGTAAGGTAATGTATATGTACATGTAATAGCCCTGTTCACAGATGACAGGAGTTGTCACGCTTGCAAAGATATGTCAAGATCACAGTAAGTCCGTACGAGTTACCACCCATGAAGTGTTTAATGAATCTCCTACTCTCTTCCTAACATCATGTATTTCCATATATGCTGCAGAATGTTTCTGTGTGGTTTTGAATTTGTTATCTGGTGTTGTGTGTGTGTGTGTGTGTGTGTGTGTGTGTGTGTGTGTGTGTGTGTGTGTAAGTGCGTGTTGCCCTCCATAACAGTTGAAAAACAAATAGCTGCAAGATTTTACTGCGTCAACGTATTTTACATATTTAAGACAGCGAAAATACGCAGTGTTTTAATTATTATTCTCACAGTGTAACCTCAAGAGAAATTTCTATCCAAAAATGATATAAACTAACGATTCCAGTTGAGCAAAGCAGAGTTAGCTGAGTCTGTCAATGTACACTTTACATAATTCGTCGCATGGGCAGAGTTCTCAGAGCTCTCGGCTGATCCACTCCGGTCATTTAACACATATATATAACAGTATTACAAATACATGCTTGCTTGAAAACGCCATGGTTGTTACGCCAGAAAATATCAATATATTATAATTTTGCGGCACTGCATGCGTTTCACCATATTGTTAAATAAAGCTTCTTTAGAGTGATTCTGTTGAATGTGGTTTCTGAAATATAGTGCAGCTTGTAGCTTTATCTTCCAATCTTTGAATAAAATGTATTTTCCCCAAAACAGTAGATTCAGTCAAAGTGGATGCTAATTGGAGAACAGTTTTTGAACAAAATCTCACACAAAAACAATACTATCAGGTACGTAGGATAGATAGATAGAGATATAGACTGACAGACAGATAGATAGGAAGGTTCGTAGGTAGGTAGGTTCGTAGGTAGATAGCTAGCTAGCTAGATAGACAGATAGACATACATACATACATACATACATACATACATACATACATACATACATACATACATACATACATGTTTCTAATTAAGGATATAAAACGAATTTCATGTACAGTGCACACTGCTGTTCTTTGTTGTTTATGATTCAAAAACATACCAAGAGAATTTTTGCCTGCGTTCTCTATAAAATATTTTCTTTGTATATCGATTGTTATGGGAACGTTCGTGTTGCAGGTATGTGTAAATGTTTGTTGGATAACATACGTGTTATTATGCAGGCAAGTCTATCAATTTTTGCAATATAGTTTACCTGTTATGTTGCTGGCATGTGTGAAAGCTTGACTGATACCTTACCTGTTATGCTTTGGTATTCAGTTGTTTATATTTGATATATTTACATTTTAATGTAATTGGCTAAGCTAATTGGCACTTTATTGATTCTGATTTTGTTCTTTCTTTTATTGTATCATTTAGTACCAGCAAATTAACCACATAATGTGTTATTGATCTCTGTTCAGTTTTCTTACAGCATCAGTGTGTCTGATTTGAATCAAGTCTTTGAACGAAAACCATGCCTATTGTTCTGTGTCTGATTTGAATCAAATCTTTGAACCAAAGCCATGCCTATTGTTATTAATATACAGGTCAGCAATCAATACTTGGGAAACCAACCAGCTCTCATAGCTTGAAAATGATATGGTAATTGAGTAATGTTTGATACGTTCGATTGCTGATTCTTTTCACTGTCTGTGTTTGTTTTTACCCATTTGTTAGGATAAGCAAAGGGAAGGCTATAGTCAATACTATGCAATGGAAATCGAAGACGCTTGGAAAATGAGCTACGAAGGCAACAATGTTACTGTTGCAATAGTTGATATCGGGGTAGAGCTTACTCACAAAGATCTGAACAAGAACATTGTAAGTACATAGTAAAGGTTTGTGCTTAAATCTGTAAGTTTGTCCTGTATTGTCTGTTTTATTAAATTTGCAGTAATGTGCATGAATCATAAAATTGGTGTTGCTGTTGGAAGGTTATACATGACGGCCAGTATTAATGGTGGAGGAAGAACCAGGGAAAATCCGCGGAAAGAATAACCACCCCACGAGAAGCTACTAGCAAGGTTTCTCACATATCGACATTGGCCAAATATGATCCTCGAACTCGCGCAGACATAAGTGAGATGGCAGTGATCAGAAACGAAGAGCGCTTTAGACCAATCGGTCACTTGGGGCCCCTCTTAAAATTGTAAAGACATGGAATTGATATGATGCAAATGTACGCTGTAATTGCAAACACTTGGCGTTACACGATGTTAACGTTGACTGTAATTACATGCATAAGGAGTGAAATGTCAAAAAATATATTTTAATTACATGCTGATAGCGTGATATGATGTCAATGCCGACAGCAATTATATGCACATGGCGTGATATCATGAAAATGCAAACAGTAATTACATGCACATGGTGTGACATGATACAAATGCAAACAGTAATTACATGCACATAGACATGAGACAGCAGTAGAGGGTTATACATACCATTTTCAGAAGCGTTTTGTTTTCTAAAAATTAAAAAACTCTTCCTACGAAAATGAAAAATATAAGATCAAGACGACAAACCGAAAGCCTCTAATTACCGAGAGTTTCTTTTATTGACTTAGTTTTTTTTGTTACTTTATTTTTTGCTGTTATTGTTTTCTAAATTTGCATGTGTATTTTGTTTACCTACCGGATGTTTCATTAAGGTTGCACCCTCTCTGCTGGTCTTTAGGTTTGAGAAATTAAATCATTATTATGTATCAATAATGGCACAAGTTATGAATTCTTATGCAGCTAGATTAGCTCGAAAGCGATTAGAGGCTATTAAGAAATATCTTCCCGTCCGTGATTATGTCAGACAAAAATTACAAGATCGTCAGGTGCCTCAGCTGGCATTGCAGATGGTTCATACCAATTACTTAAACCAATTGTCGATCCAACAAAGACAATTGTTACAGCAAATGAGGCAACACAAACAGCTTTTGAAACATTGCCTGTTGTTATTTGATGGCCGTTTTCAAGCACCTTTACCGCCTTCCAGAAACCTCCTCATTTGCAACCGGAAGTTCATTAACAACTTCTGTTAAGAGCTATACCTAAAATCATGCAAAAAATTACGCCTGGAGGTATTGCCGATATCAGAGATCCAGACCAATTGCTTCATATTGCCACGTTTGGATATCGTAATAGAGGTAAAGATGTTGAATATGTGAAAAACTTTAAAAGTTGCCGATTATATTAGGAATGTTGTATATTGCATAGCTAGTGATATAACGCAAATCAAATCTAAGGAAGATATTTAAAATTATAATAGTTTTAACGAGCGATTAGGTGAGTATATCGAACAAACAACACAAGAAAGGAGACGAAGCTGCAACTCGAAAATCTAAACAATTAAGGAAACGAAACGAAAACTAAAAATACAGTCGAACTTAAAGAGGTTGAAAGAGCAGGAAAAAAACAAAGAAGAAGACGATCTGGAATATGAAGAAATTAGACAATGGAAGGAATCGCATTTTTTGCCAAGTAGGAAAAGATATGAAATAAGAACAAGTGAGGAAAAGGAGTGACAGGAAGTGGTATTACAACTCAAGAAATTCGTCTTATCACTATTGTCCTAACAATGTCCTTTCTGATGTTGAACGATTAGAAATTCTGATTGGCGGAAAACGAACATGTAATAATCTCAACAAATTAATTTATGAAGTAGCTTATATTTGTCAACAATTATGTACAAGCAGTATCATGGATATTAATGTTAATCGGTCTCTCATCAACGAAATTGTTGATTACTGTCACAGTGATTAAATAAATAAATAACAAATAAGGTTATCATAAATACTGCTCAAAGTGGACTGATTATGGGCATAGTGATAATCGTGCGATTATCTACCAATCAAGCAATCTACAGTGATGGACTCTATGATGGTTGAACTGGATTTATTTCGAATGATAGCAACACCAAAAAGGAATAAAAGTTGCAAAACAATTAGGAATTAAAGCAATTTTCGTGGTAAAGCTCCTAGTGCTATTGGTAATGTACCAGTAAAGTATTGTCAGCAATCAAAGATAGTTTAGCAAGATTAATAACACGAAAACCTCAACCAGTAAAATTATCCAGCACTGTAGTCATGCTTTAAAATGAATTTATTTAGTGTACCACTATCAGAAAAAGGAAAACAATTATAATACAATGTTTTAACATATATCTGATCCAGAATTCGACATGGATGTTCCAGTTCTCAAGGATGAATCTGTGCGTGAATATCAGTATTGTTTTTATGATGCCCGTAAGTCTAACGCACGTGGAAAAATTGAGTTGCATGTAAAGGAATACTTCTTGCATTTGAGATTGAAGGTAGACTTTTGAAGGCAGATGATACAGCATACGGAATTGGTGATCGAGTTGGTTTTGTTAATAATGGTGTCCTGGCATTATTTAACAGTGCCACATACGTGATTAATGGAAAAGCTATTGAGTATCGAACATGTTGATATTGCCACAACACTATTTGGTGTGGAAGGGGCTCAGAGTGACAGAGTGGTCTAAAGCGTTCTCCGTTATGGATCACTGCCAGCTCACCTCAGTCTGCGTGGGTTCGAGTCTAGGATTCGGCCAATGTGGGTATGTCAGAAAGCTTGCCAGTAGCTTTTCATGGGTCGGTGGTTATATCAGGGTTTTTCATCCACCATTAACACTGGCCACCATGTACAGCCTATCGTGTGCTGAAGAATGGCGTAAAACCATACAAAAACAAAAACAAAATAGTAGGTGTGGTTAGATATTCCAGAGTTTAGATTAATCGAGATCAATTGGTCCATCAATGATGTTTGCAAAGGTTACAAACTGACCTTCCAGAAGTCAAAAACGTAAGAATGAACGCAGATGGAACTAAAGATGCATCGATAAATGAAAATTTCAACTTGTGATTTTTAACACGCAGATCAATATTGAATGGCAGTGAAGAATTCTTGTGTGCAAGTCCACTATCCCACATCATTAGATTTTGTAGAAGTGTTAAAAACGTTATTGTTGGTGTTTTCGCACCATGGTACTTGTAAGAAAATCCACCGACAATGATGCAATCTTAATGCAGTTGATACAGGTCAAGTAAGATTAACAAAACGTTTTTTTGTGGATGGTAGTTATGACTCCATCGCGCGCTGTAGGAAAACAATTACTTTTTTATATATCAAGATGGTACTTCAATATTATCATGGTTAACGATGACCACAGATAGTGTTCATAATAATGCTGCTGGGTTATTTGCATGGTATATAGCTTCACAGCAAGTTTTTTTTTCACAACGACACAGACTCATTGCGTTCCAGGAAAATGCCCGAGTAAATAGCAGGAACGAAATCCAATGGCGTTTGACACACATGGCGTTTCTGATGTTTCTTTGAGGATAAAATGATATTATTAACCTTGTGAAGACTTCGATAATGGTTTTCAGATATCTCAGCAAAATTTCACATTATATTCGGTCTATTTCTTTTCAGTGAAACATTTATATTTGTTTAGGCAATCAGTCGTTGATTGATTTCCGATCTCGTGTACCTCGACCTCTCGCTGATGATTATAATGCAATCGCTGTCATACTCAGTGATACATCGATGTTACTTAAAATGTGCTTGTGGAAGAATGACAGTCATTGATGCCCCAGTAGAAGACATGTAGTTAAATCACTCATTATATTATCAAATGACATTTAGTCACCGTACGTTTTCTCCGACTCCTAGTCATGCAGAAAAGAATACAATTAAAACAGGAGTTCAACTCCATCTTTATTCGATTTCCATAAAAGATTTAATAAACATAGGTGATATATTTTCACTGTTTGCTTCTAAACAGTTGTTAATAGCCGCTGTCATTAAACATTGTATGTTTAATAATGACTAATCAATTTCAGAACATTATGATAGGTTTACGAAACAACAACGGAGGATTGAAATACAATACAGTATGTGTGCTTTGCATCCGACATATTCAACATCGGCCAAACATATCGGTTATTGCAACTGTGTATTAATGATATTATAAACACTGTAGATAAATCACAAGGAACTCTTAAACATGCCATTGCGACGAACATGATTACTTAGTGTTTCTTGGTACAAGTTCAGTTTTAATGTTTTCGTACAGCGCATTTTCTTTTTCTTTTTACACGGCAGATTTGTGACTATTTTGTAATTTAAACACGTTATGTGGATTTAAAAAATAATTCTGATGAAATTGTGTATCATTTTAATATCTTTTTTTTAGAAATCAGAGACTGTTAATACTTTTTATAGTTAATTACATATGACATTTATGATTATTGAATACTTAGAAATTCATCATTGATCTATAGTATTGCGGTTGATAGAATGTTTATATATTCGTATTATTGCGCTCTGGGCGGTTCACAATTTGATATGCCAATTATATTGATATATTAATTTGCTTTATACCAACACTGTATATGCCATGTCATTTTTTAATGTACGATATATATATATATATATATATTCCATTTCAGGACTTAAGTCTCTCATACAACTATATTGATGAGGACTACAATGCCAATCCGCCTGACCATACCAATTATCCAGACAGAGTTGATATTGAGTAAGTACTGAGTTCAGCACTGTGTTTATGTCTGACTCGATTCGGAAACGCTGCTTTTTCCACTGTTTTAATTCCAATCCAATGCTACATTTAAATTCTTGGCCATCTTGGAACATGCCCGCACCTAGGAAATTCTGGGCCCCAGGCAGCTGACAGATTTCGGGCCCCTTTCGTGTTTCAAATATGTGCGTATATTTTAAAACGCGGGCCGCTATCTAGCTCGGGCCCCTGACAAGTGCCATGGTTGTCCCCCCCCCCCCCTAGGTGCGGGACTGCTTGGAATATAATCGTTATCAAATATCTAAATGTACAAAGTAAGAATTCGTGGGACCATTATATATTAATGAAAAAGAATCACCAATGTAGACGGAAAACTTTAGAAACTTTAGAGCTTTTATTATATCTTTTATTTTTATTCCTAATACCAATTAATTTAGGTATGCTACCATTTTAGTGGGATTTAAAATCAGTTTATTATATGTCATAGTATATTGATTATTATTTTGATAAGATGCTTTGTATGTTCCGCGTAACAATATGTATCCATAACATTGATAGTTCTTTAATTTAAGACATGGATCAAAATGCGCTGGTCTAGTGGCTGCATTGAAAAACAATAATTTTTGTTCTGCTGGAGTGGCTCCGAAATCAAGACTAGCTGGTACGTAGAAATTATATGTTTGCAACTGTTTGGCTTGAGGGCATGTTGTTTTATTGCCTCCCACTTACAAACGTTGATTGTTCAAGCTTTCACTGCACATACTATAGTATCCATGATACAATTTCGCAATAGCTCTCTGTTAATTACACCATGTACTGTAAGCATTAAAGTGGTTTGTTCTTTCTCAAACGGACCTCCTTCGTTTTCCATTATTGTATGCTTATGTTATCGAATTCGCCAGCTTATTTGTATCGCGCTTCATGACTTCATTCATGGCGTGAGGGTGACAGGGCTGTTGGTGGTCAGAATTTAATCACTCAGGATAGACAAATAAAAGCAGATCATTCTTTATGAATGGTATTCAACCTAAGTCCAGATTGGGTTTATCAAGACTAAGTACATGCCTAGTTGAAACATTCTGTCTGTCTGTCTTTGTCCTCTCTTGTGAGCAATTGTTCACAATCTGTACTGGAGTTCCGAAACCAAACAATAGAATGAATCTCACTTGATACGCCACCTTAGTACATTGAAAGCGAGATTTTTAAGCCAAGAAGACTAGAAAAGAACAGGCACGCACATATAGCATTATCTTTTTGCAGCCGACACATTTTCTTTGAAATATTTATCTAACTTTGAGTTCTAACTTTTGCTTTTTAGTTACCCAATAATTACTACTATAATAAATGAAATATCCGGGGCATATTTGCATTCACATACTTTCACATAAAATAACAGATTTATCTACTTCTAGGTCAATACAACGTATACATGGATATAGTTAAAATTGATGATTTATTTAAGACGTTTCTTTCTTCTTCAATTTTGCTAACGACCGAAAAGTAATACTGCATTCACGTTTCATTCAGCTTATGCTACATTATAGCACTCTAGAAAATGGCGGTGGTGGCAGTTGATGGGTTGTTGACTGGCAAATTCTGACAGCCGAAGAGAGCACTATGTGGAGCTTTATTTCCAGCTGGAAGTTTCATATTTTTTCCTCGCCACATTGCAATGGGATCTAGTTTAACCAAACTTACTTTTATGGGGATGTGAGCAGAACGGTGGTTTTCAACAGACAATTAAAAAAATAACTGTTCTCTGCTCAAATTAGGGACTCCAATAACAACCTCTTTGGACCCGGTCGCCTTGAATCCTTTCCTTGAAAGCTGCCACGGACTATATGTTACATGTGTTTTATTGATAATACTGTCAGATTGATGGTTTGCTTTTTAAGTTTTTAAAATTAACAAATTCCTCTTTTTTTGTCCTAATCTTGTTTATCGATGATTGGCACAGCTTTTAGATATTTTCATCTTTTAATTTTGCCCTTTATCTTTATAAACGCTGATAAAGCTGTTATTTTAAATTTAAAGTTGCAGACTGGTTCATTATTTTTTGTTAATGCACTTATATCTTCAGTTCCTCATTTAATCTTAATCTTGGACTGGTTTTTAACCTATACATTCGTAGTTTCTTTGCTTCTAACCAGCGAGTTTTTTTTAATACATGTTTTTAAATCCAACCCGATTCTACTAACCATTTTGTATCACTGATTAGAACTATATATTCCAGAGCTATAATTGTACATAGTACATTTTCTGTAAGAAAGTTTTATTTCGTGCTGTATGCGTCATTTAGTTATTTTTCATTTAAAACAGCAGAAGTTCTATGGATTTATCGCATTTTTGTATCTTCAGCTATTCGTTTTATGAAAGATGACGGTTGGAGTACAGATGCTTGGCTGGTGTCAGCACTTCGACATAAAAGGACTGATATAGACATATACAGCTGCAGTTGGGGCTTGCCACAAGATCCTTTTGCTGTAGCGCAACCAATGTACCAACGGATACTTTCAGAAGGAGTGCAAAAGGTTATTGTATTTACAGACAACAAAGTTTATAATTTAAGGTCTGGCTTAGATGCTTAGCTCAGATTTGTTTGTTTCCGCTTTCCGTGGAAAACACCATATATTTTACTCCAATTGTGGGAGAATTCTTTATATAGACAACAAAAAACTTAACATGAACAATATGTCATGTTATTAATTCTTATGCGATGCACATCCTTTTACTTGACATACTACTTTTTATAAATATATTCTTCTCGTTTTACAGTTGAATTAAGCATTTGATGAATAAGAACATTGCACACATGTATAGTTTTATTTCTTACTGTTCGTTGCATGTGCATCCTGATGTCATTACTCAGCTGATCAGTGTCGGTCGTGGTCGATTATGTGATCGATTGCTTTAATGCAGATGTTTCTTATGGAGACAAAGCTAAGCCTATACGATCCAACTTATGTCGGACATTCCAGCATTTAATTGCAGCTCTTCCTATTCTCACAATGGCTGCAAGTAATATCGAAAATAATTCGAGGAGAACCCTTGTTGAAAATCACATCCAACATTATAGCATTATATTGTACGTTCACTGAGAAATATTCTAAATGGTAACTTACATCTCAATCAGAGAAACATAGATGTAGCATGTACACTCACATTAGGATATATTTAGATTGAAGTAAATTAGGAGACTTGCATCTTCTATACGGTATTAACATTAAATATACGGTATTAACATTAAATATACGGTATTAACATTAAAAACTTCTACAGTTTTCTTGGCTTTTATATACAGTTGTAGATAAAATCACTACAGATATATGGGAATAGTCTATCATGTTTAATTCCATTTCTTTTTCGAAATCATGTCAGGGTAAAATGTAATCAAACAGCTGGAAATTTCTATAAATGAAGACATTTAGTAAATAATCTGCATCAGTGACCAGACAAACATGGAGACTTTACCATCAATATGGATACTGGTATAGCCACAATTTCTTCCTCACCCTTCTATATTTGTATACAAAAGAACATACGTGGTGAACGCCAGCCAAAATACATAATCTCCTTTAGATCCATGGTGACTCTGCAAATAGAAATATTTCGATATTAACAAAATCAAACAAGTACTTTCCTAATGTTCAGCATAAGTTTTGTGTAACGTTGGAAATCACATTCCTTCAATAATGGTTCAGATTGTATGGTCATTTAACCCACAATGTCTGACATTGAATATTTTCTTTAAGGTCGTGACTTACATACAACAGTATTTTACAACTGTCTTGAAAGTCAATTTATAATAATCCACACACAAGATTTGTGGTTACAAAGTGAAGCAGGCAAACGCCATCCCTTTTCGTATCGAGTTGTATCCCTTTTTGTATCGAGTTGTATCCCTTTTCGTATCGAGTTGTATCCCTTTTCGTATCGAGTTGTATCCGTAAAAAGTGTTGAAGCAATGAGTCAGATTACCTGACACACAATTTCGATTTATTCCCTTATATTATCATTAAATTCCATTGGTTCAAAATTAAAGGAAGACGTGTAATTGCTCTGTTTCTACCAAAAAGGGAAAACAAGCGTCGTTTTTTGACAGATAATGTTTCGACTGATAACTTTATACAATACCAGTCGATTTTTATTTAATACGTATTATATTAATGTTTTATTTAACATTCCATTTGTTCAGGGACGAAATTGTAAGGGATCAATTTTCATATTTGCTGCTGGAAACTACTATCCAGAGGGAAACTGTAATGCAGACGGGTACATAAATACAATCTACGGCATTACTATAACTAGTGTAGGAATCAACGGCACGAGACCATTCTACATCCCCGTGTGTGCTTGCGCCTTAGCTTCGACGTTTGGAGAAGAAAATTCAATAACATCGTATCTTCTGGTAGTGTATAATCATTAAAATATAAACTAGAAAATGTATCTAAAAAACGTAAACAAATCCATATTCTCAACCAATGGGATTCAGTCCAATAGACGATGACTAAATAAAGGACCTTAATAATCTAAAATTAGTAAGGGTGTGTTAAACATGAAGACTTTTTGACATCGTGAATATCATGTAATAAATCTAATATGCAAGTGTTATGCCACATATAGAATATACATTATTTTGCAACGTTAACGTAGGAAACTTAAAAACAATGAAAATTTCTAAAAGCTGTGTTTAATCTATCAGTTCCCCGTTTAAAGAGAGAGAGAGAGAGAGAGAGAGAGAGAGAGAGAGAGAGAGAGAGAGAGAGAGAGAGAGAGAGAGAGAGAGAGAGAGAGAGAGAGAGAGAGAGAGATTGTCAGCTTGAGATGACTGTTATTCAGCGATACCCTCCGACTAAGGAAGGTGTATATACATTCAGAAAACATTCAGAGAACTCTATTTATAGACTTCGATATATACCAGTCATGCCTAATTGAGAATCCTCATAACTTTTGTAAACATCTGCTATTCACAATTTATCTCTGTATTTTCAAACAAATCATTTTCATTTCACCAAGTTGAATAAGTACAGTATAATATCAACTGCCATTTTCTTTTAAGTCTACTACGGGTCGAAACAGTTCGTGTACAACAGATTTTCATAGGACGTCAGCGTCTGCCGCCTTAGCAAGTGGAATTCTAGCCTTGACGCTGGAAGCAAAGTAAGTAATTTCGTTTCGTTAATAGTTTTCTTTAGTTTTATGAACACAAAAAAACTGGTTGGGATTCAAAGCAAATGCAAATTTTAATCATTCGAATGCTTCAACGTTTATCGGCATGAATAATTTAAACTGCATAACACGGTTACTACGTAGATAGTACTTTCACTTAGTTCAATAATCAAATGTATTTAATCATAAAAACACCAAGGCTGAATAATAATAATAATAATAATAATAATAATAATAATAATAATAATAATAATAATAACCACAGAGGATACTTAGGTCTTTACATTATGAGATCAAAATAAAGTAAATTATATAACGTAAAGTTCAGATAAGAATGAGGAAACTTGACGATCCTAACTGCCATTTTCTTATCTTTCTTTTATTATCTTTTAATCGCAAAGATCAGCCCAGGCAGGGTATGTCAATCATTACTTTGAATACATCTCTGATAAACGTAAAATGTTTAAAAGAACTGAATATTAATGACTTCTAACAACTGAAAAAACGCGCAAGCTTTATGAAGGAATAATATCAAATTAAAAAAAATGCACTGAATATTACACGCGTATCTAATCTTTCCTGTCTCTTAAGACTGTCAGGATACATATGTGGCAATGCACAGTACGAAGGAAGATATACAATGATGCATTATGGGTGTTTTTCCTGTAACTAGAAGAATAATAGAAGCTAAGTAAACGAGTTACCTTAGATCACGTGACGTGGTCTAAATGAGTTTTATTTAATGTGGAAGCTTCATGAAATCTGTTTTATCATTACTTGAATAAACATTGCACATAGTTTGGCAAAAGTAACATGCGTATACAATGTATCACGTATCTAATGTAAATCTATATCTTGATGTATTGTAAAATATAAACGTTAAAGAGTTTTAGACGCATTCTTTTCTAGAGATGAATTTTTAAAAAAAATAATAATATAACCTGGTGCAAAGCTTCCAGTCTTCAACTAGACGCACATAAAATTAAATTAGTTACTAATCTTGCAAACTTTCGTACTTAATCTATGTAGGAGTTGGAGCTGCTTGTATTTGGTTTTACCCATTATTCGGGTTTTCGTTCAAGCTGTGAAAATGAAAATGTTCTTAAGCTTAATTCTATACATTTTGGCAGTCCATCCCTGACTTGGAGGGACGTTCAACACATTATTGTTGAAACAACCTCATATAAGGGCATGGAACATTCTGGAAAATGGATGGTAAATGGAGTTGATAAGAAAGGTAAGTGTCTATGACATTTCTTTTCTAAACTTGATTGAAGGGATTGTTTTACCCATTATCAATTTATATCACTTAATATCATTCAAAGCAATATTGATAGCGGGGCTTCCATTACTTAAACTGTTTATTAAACTACAGTTAATAGTAATAGATGATACAATACGTATTCCAAATATATCCACTAATATAATTCAAATATACTTTTCATATTGTATTTCTGCTTCATTTAGTCAGTCCTTATTTTGGATTCGGTCTGATGAATGCATCAGCCATGGTCAAGAAAGCAGAGACATGGACATTGGTGGGACCTGAAAGGGTTTGCAATGCAAAGTTCAGTAGCCAGTAAGGAATTTAAATTACGTTCATATTTTGGCTATATAAACGAGTAAAGTAAAATTATTTACTTCAATGTCGCTGAAATCTATAAAAGTATATGAGACTACTTGTTCCGTAACGTTTGAGACACATTTTGCCATTTTCTTGAATTAAGATACATACAAACAGTGGAATGTGTACCTAAGAGGCACGGCTTCGTTCAATGATGGCCCTTACGTATATCTCAATATTACCATTTCTTTAACAACGAATGGATATATTTGAGCATTTGCAATGTATATAGCTTAATTGTTTGTGCGACAATTAGTATCGTTATTTATTATCAAAGCGATACTTGCAAAAGTTTTTGTATTTGCTTTTTCTTATTCTTTGTTTTTAAAGTAGCAGATCATTTCAATGTTCATGAGCAATTGCATTTTCTTGTTTTTTTATCTGACACAATATGGTGAACTTACGAAGCGCTTGTTTTATCTTTAAATTATGTGTATACCTTTGCTATTAGATAATTTGTCATTCGACCAGTGATCGAACCTCGGTCTTCATGACTATAACTATGAATTCCGATCAATTAAAATAAATATTAAAAACATTTTTTAAACTTAAGTTTATACTACCAAGGAAAGAACAATAACGGTGCATGACGCAGGCGTAACTTTATTGACTTCATTTTTAGGAATGAAGAACAAAATGTATCGCAAGGATTTCGGGAAGTAACAAGTAGTGTATGGACGAATGGGTGCAGTGGCACTGATTTTCATATAACAACACTTGAACATGTTCAAGTGAATATTTCAATTGAGACAAGTAACGTATCCGGCATCGAAATCTACTTGAGATCAGCAATGTCAGCTAATCAACTTTCATCTCCCTTATATACACATACTAAAAATTCACATATCAACAGAACTACACGAAAGGTATCCTGGGTTTTTAATACAGTTCATTTCTGGGGAGAAAATCCCAACGGAACATGGATAATATTGATCACGTATAATGGTGAGTGCAAGTAATCTTTTTATATCAGTGGACTAGTTTTGACTGGGTTGAGCGATTTTAGCTTTATATAGAAAGACTTAAAAGCTACTTGAATATAGGTCTTTTGGGGGTTTAAAATATTGTATGCATGAATTGTTTGATACTTAATGTATGTCATATGTTTTTTTGGTTATGTGCAAGTTTTTGTTAAATGATTCTGGAAAAAAGTAATTTTTGTTTACTTATACTGTAGAGAACGTTTGCACGTAGGAGTTGATCATGTCAATTAATGTGTTTAAATCTACCTCCAACAGATGTTTGTTGAATTTTAAAGAGAAGCGAGAAGTCCAAATAAAACTTGAAAATGATGAAAAATGTACCCTTCTTTTACCGACATGAAAATATATTAAATATTGTAATCTCTTTTCAGCCACTGAAAATACAAAATTACTTGAAGCAGAATTGATTTTGCACGGCACAAAAACTAACTTTACATCGTCTGAGAAATGCAGTCGTACAGGTAAGATGTACTAGACCCAGACAATGGTATAGTGATAGCAATCGTGCAAATAAGACATTCTAGTCAAGTAATTATATAGTAATAGCAATCGTACAAGTAAAAAAAGCATAGTCAGGCAATAGTATAGTGATAGCAATCGTATAGGTAAGATATTCTAGTCAGGCCACGGTATAGTGATAGCAATCGTACAGGTATGAAATTCCAATCAAGCAACCATATAGTGATAGCAGTCGTATAGGTAAGATATTGCAATCAGGCATTAGTATAGTGATAGCATTCGTACAGGTAAGATATTCAAATCAGGCAACGATATAATGATAACAACAGAAATTGAGGTCAGGCAATGGTATCATGATGAACTTTTCGAAACGTAAGCAGTCAGTAGCTCCTAGTGTCAACATATCTTATATTTCCTTAAACAAAACTCATTTTCCTTCAACTGCATTTTGTATAACAATAAGTTGTACAGAATAATGAATGTATTAGTGTTTACTGTTACACAGCTCAACTTAAATGATAAAATGTCAAGGGGTAGTTTAGGAATAGGATATCTGTCATAGACATTTAAAATACGAAAAATACATTGATGGGAAGAGATAGACAAACAGGAAAACAAATTTATATTTAGCTAGATTGATTCATTGGTTTATTGATTTTTCAGCTGGCATATTGATTGATTGCAATGCATTCTGTTAATAATTGTGTATATTTTGTAGATGATGCAAGTTCGTTTGAAATGCCTCCATCTGCTACAGGAAACAAAATGAACACAGCAACCAGTCTTCCTTCAAATATAAATGTGAATGAAAGCTACGGCCTGTCGACAATTGCAAAAGTGATAATACCGATAGTGTTAGTGTTAGTTTTTATTGCATTGGTTTTCTTTGCAATTCGATGCAGATTATTGCAACGGATTTCACCACTTATACAAAGATTAAGGAAAATGCAGTCGCGATATGTTCCAGTCAGGTTTTCCCGATTGCGAGGAAACGAACGAAATGACGAGGATATCCCTTGAATAATTTTCCAGAGTGTACGGAAAAGCTTTTAATCAATTATTGAACCAATGTACCTACCGTGTTTATTTTTAGTGAATTTTAAGAATTAAACATCCTTTATTCTTTTTTTAATTAGTTTTTGTCAAATTATACTTTGGCCACCATAATACTTACTTGGTTATTAAACTGTGTACAAATATATTTAGCAACAGTATTTCAGTCCTTAGCCATGTTAAAAAAATACATTTTGTTCTCACATAGTTGGTATAGTTTTCCTATACTTTGGACAGTTTCATATTTTAATATTACCACACGTTAAAGTCACACTTTGAGTAATTCTGATTGGTCTAAAATTACCATGAAATTATTGCGTTTTATGTTTTCGCGACTGGCTGTGCTCGTGGAGAAACACGTTTCAACCTGGGCTTCTGGACTTGTTTGCTTTTAATGAACATATTTGGCCGCCATTTTCAGAATCGACTTTCGAAAATTAATTGGGGATAAATGTTCTCGTCTGCTTCAATATAGCCCTGTTCAATAACGGTTGTTATCTCCCTTGATTTATTACCTCCCTTTGCATCCTCTTCACAAATAAAAATAAAATTGACCTGTTCCCAAAATTTTGGGGAGCAAAAATGGCACACAAGGTAAGAAGAGACTATATATATATATATATATATATATATATATATATATATATATATATATATATATATATATATATATATATATATATATATATATATATATATATATATATATATATATATATATATATATATATATATATATATATATATTAATGAATATATATACATACATATATTTATATATATATCTCTATGAATGAATATATATACATACATATATATATATATATATATATATATATATATGAATGAATATATATATATTTATACATTCATACGTACATAATATATATATATATATATATATATATATATATATATATATATATGTAAATATACATACATAGGCGAATATACATACATACATATAGAGAGAGAGGATTATATGTACATAAATATAGAGGAATATATATATGTATACATATAGAGGAATATGTATATTCATTATATATATAAATATATATGAATATATATCATATATATATATTTATATATATATATCTATGAATGAATATATATATATACATAGATATATATATGAATGAATAGATATATATATATATATATATTTATTTATACATACATACGTACATAATATATATATATATATACATATATATATATATATATATATATATATATATATATATATATATATATATATATATATATGTAAATATACATACATAGGCGAATATACATATATATATATATAGAGAGAGGATTATATGTACATACATACAGAGGAATATGTATATATGTATGTATAAAACTTATGTTTATTGAGAGTCATAATAGAAGCTCAGTATCAACAGGGCTGGATATGGTCAAGTGTTGGGGGATGTTGATTTTTTGCTCACCGGAAGTAGATTTAACAAAGAAAGACAACTCACACAAGGGAGGTAACAACCCTTATTGAACAGGGCTATAGCTAATGGGCTGCTGTGTCACGTGTAGCATATAATAACAGGAAAAATGGTTACAACCACAATACCTTGAAACAATAACAACAACAACAAGTAAAACTATGGATATTGCTTGTGTGGGTAGGGGCTGAGGGAGGCGCTATATAGGGGTTTCAGGTTTGCAACGGAGTTACTGATCGTAGCGCCTAAAATTACCTCCCTTAGCTCAAATACGTATGCCCGCAAAAAATTAAGTTTCGGATAGCTTATTGTTCTACACTTGATTAGCGAAACATAAAGTCAACAAAGGAAAACCAATGAATCAATTATATGTCAAACTAATTTTCTCATACTAGGAGAATAATCAGATAATTAGATTCGGTGTCCATACTTACATTATATCAGATAACTAAATATTTACTTTCCATACTTTAAGAATGTAAATTAGTTAAATTGAATACACTGTCCATATTTATATTATACCTGATAATATAGATTCATTATCCATAATGTCAGATACATTTGAAGGAACATTTCACCTTGCTCTCCGATTTTAAATATTTATTGCACATTTTTGGCTGCATAACTTTAAAGAAAACAATCGCGACAATTTACATTTCTGATATGTTGATATATCCTTATTTCTCAGTTACCAAACACTGCATATTACATATGTGATACGATTCCAAGTCACAGTATTTAGTCTACTGTTCCCATTCAAGCACTGCATATATCTTGTCACAAATACATTATAGAATATACGATAAAACCTGCGTTAAGTAAAATTGCTTTCAATGAGTATCGCAATATTAATGTAATGCTTTGTTGTGAAAGTGACACTATGAGGCCATGTTAACAATGTTCGTCAACTGCACAGGTAGCGCATCAAACAATCCGCCATCAGACATATTTGGACAATCTGTGTTGAAAAACGATATTGTCTGTGTCAAATGTTATGTTTATTTGGAAGGAAGCTTGTTCTCTGATTTATATTATGCAAGAAAAGTATAATCTGCTTTCAGTATTAATTCAACTTTGGTTGGGATTTTTTTTACGCACAACAAACGTAAGGTAGAACTTTGGTCAGAATGAACGAAACTTTTGTTCTTATTTCCATGTAAATAATTTCCACTGAAATAAACACAATGATAAAAGGAATATCAATTGATATTGATTTAATATTGAATGTATAAAACCCATTGATTAATAACAAGTTTTAGCTTGCCTATACTGCAAAATGCTAGACGTTATTCAACTCGTTTCATACATTCAGTATTAAATCAATACCCATCCGAGATCCTGTACTTATCAAATACCCTATGGCCATGTCAGTAATTTCAGGAAACATTTGGCAATTACTCTGGAAATTCTCTATCTGCATTATTTTCTTGTCCTAAATTAATATCACCTCTACATGGGCATAATTGCAATGTCCTCTTAATATTGGCTATTTGGGAGTGACTTCATATCCTCTGCTATTTTGTTGCGTCACAGAGACTTGATGACGTCTCAACACACTTTGCGTAGTATGCAATAGTTGGAAATTTTCAAATCTTTTAGTCTTTCTTATTTGAGTCTGGTACGTATGTGTTGAACACATGGATTGTCAAATACCTTGGTTGCCTCCCTTTATATATAATGCCCCTCCAACCAAAAGATTACTAGTGTTGTCCTCGTCGACTCGATGGACGAACAGCAAAAAAACTATATATATGTTATTGCCTTGTATATTTGTTGCAATAATAAACACGTGTGATTGAAAGCGTTGTATTGTTATTTCAATAATAGTCGTTGTATGTGTTGTATTTGTATTTCTATAATACACCAGTGTAGTTTAATTCGTTGTATTTTCATTTTAATAATCGTTAATTCTAGTCGAATGCCTTGTATTTTATTTGGTTCTCAATAATGTCGAGTTAGATGAATACGTTGTATTGTTATTTCAATAATAGTCCTGTGTGAGCAACTGCGCTATATTTTCCTTCCAAGCATAAACATGCGTGCTCGAAAGCGTTGTATTGATATTTCAATAGTAGCCCAGTGTGGTTAAATGCGTTGTATTTTTGTTTTTTTCCACAAATGTCCAGTATGGTTGAACCAATTTTATGTTCATTTTAATAACTGTCTGGTGTTGATAGCCCTTTACATTTAATTAATAGTCCATTTTAGCTCAATTCCTCGTATATTCATTTCCAACACAATCCAGTTTACTTGGACGCGTATCATTTTCATTTCAAAAATGGTCCCGTGTGTGTGAATACGTTGTATTTTCATTTCAATAATGGTTCAGTGAGGTTGAATGCCTTGCATTTTCATTTCAGTAAAAGTCCAATGTGGTTGATAGCATAGAATGTTCATTTTAATAATTTAAAATTTTCCATTTCAATATACTTTTGATATATGTACGGATCATTATTTTCGTAAGGAATAGCAATTGCTTAAATAACAAAATAATGTTTTGAAGCTTAGTTTACTTTCACATTAGGACTAGAGGTTTGTATTGTTCATGACGTATATGCAACGGTTAATGCTTTTAACAGACAATATATGTAATACAAGCTAGTAAAGGATGAACTCCTCTGCATTTATTATAATTAGTTGAATTTGAAATTATCGCCAGTTGGGGTGTTGCTGTTGCTATCGATCTTGTTGTAACGATCTGATACAGAAAACAATCGAACGAAGGTATACTGGAAACATAGAGTAGCCCATGATATACCACAGTGCAGAAATGTTAATCTTTTTACACGCGAGAATCCATGAGCTATCAGTAGGGTCAATGAAAAGGGTGTTGCGATGACAATCGAAGAGCATGTGGAACAGCGACTTAAAATGTATTTGACCTTGTTGGAACGAATTAGCAATACGAACATCGAAAAGGAGAATGTGGTTCCCAGGGATGCTGTCGCGAAGCATCTTCTGCATGATATGTATGTAGAATCGCCTCGTGAGCCACGCCAATACAAAACACGTGCTAAATCCGAGCCGATAGAAGCAGCATTGCATGAATGTGTTTCAAAGTATCAATGTAGGTTTGAATTCGTCTGATACCAAGCGATGTATACTTTCAAAAGGAAATACTAATTCAATCCACTCACACGACGAGATCGTGAATCAATATACGATTGATGCTCAAGCGCATTAAAATAGAGCTTAGAAGTTATTTTCTGTAAATGACTTGAAGTTATTCTCGCACCAAACCTCGACTTGGTAGACGTTATAATCGGTACTAAGTTATACAGTGAATAATTCTGTCGGTGAACTTCAATTCAGTCTGAAATTGTAAATTCATCGATTTGCGATGTCGAATGGTAGCACCACGCCTTCTGAAATCTACTTCCACGTTGACTACATATACTGCCAAGGACTTCATTTGGCCTTCAACGCCCAAAGAAAGAAACCTTGGTTACAGAAGAGATACTTAATCTACGTGATGCCCGAAGAGACCTCAAACACACCAGACACACAACAGGGGCAATGGAGTACCGAAGCGTAAACTAGAATATCAGAAAACACTTGAAGAAAGCAGCAGAATATCTGATTAGACAAAAGTGCACGAAAAGAGAAAGTAGTCTGATAAAGAATAAGAGCAAAACTTAATTCCAAATTGTGAAAGACCTCACCAGACAGAAGCAACCATGAGTCAATACCATTCAAAACGTAAATGGAAAATGCCTTACAGATGCAAGTGACATTGCCGAAAGAAGAACTGCGTATTATAAAGAACTCACACAACCATCCGTTCACAGGAGAACCAGAGGTCCTTGAAGTTCCAAATTCCACAAATGATGATGATTTCCCCATTCTCAAAAAAGAGGCGGAGACAGCAATAAGATCACTGAAGAATGGGAAGGCAGCTGTAGTAGACAACAACCCAGCTGAACTTATCAAGAATGAGGGCCGATTGGTGATAAAGCAACTAACCGAGATCTGCAAGACGATCTGGATGCCAGGTGAATGGTAAACACAGTGGACCCAGTCGTTGATTATAACACGCCCTAGAAAAGGCAATTTCCAGATGTGTCAAAATACAGAACTATCAGTCTGATAGCCATTATAGTAAGTTGATGCTGAAGATCATCTTGAACAGACTGAATCCACAACCATAAGAAATAATATCTGAATGTCATGCAAGGAGCCGGAGTGGAAGACGCACAACAGAACAAATATTTAATCTAATGGTTCTGCGTGTTACGTAATCGCAACATCAACAAGACATCTATCACGTGTTCATATATATTAAAAAGGCGTTGGACAGAGTGTGGCACAAGACATTGTGGGCTACAACGAAAAAACAAAGGTCAAAAGTTGACCCATATCATCAAGCAGCTGAATAACAAGGCTAACAGTGCAGTAACCGTTCAAAGTTCTCTGTGGGACTGGTTCAAGACAACAGTTGGAGTACGTCAATTCTCTCTCCTGTCAGCTTTTAAGCATATTCTTAGAGTTCTTCATGAGTGAAGATCTGGAAAACCTTCAATGGACAGTCAGCATTGGAGGGCGTAACATGGCCAATCTCTTTTCTCAGACGAGATTGATGTGCTGCAGCAGCGAAGACTGACATTGAGATAAACGTCGAGAAGACAACACTGATGACAAATAGTGGCAAACAAATCTCACAAAAGTCAGGTGGCAGGAACTGAAAACAGTTGGCCAAATTAAATACATTAGTTTACTGAAGAGGGATCTAGTGCACAAATTTGGGCATGAGCAGGACAAACAGAGGTAGCTATGTCAAAGCCAAGACCCATCTGCTGAGACAAGAATGTCTGTCTGAAACTAAATAGCACGATTGAGAGCACTAGTCATCTTCATTTTTTAGTAGTCATGTAAGGCCTGGACCATGACAGCAGAATTACAGCAAAGTCTCCAGGCACTTGAAATGAGATGTCTTATAACCATACTTGGCATCTCTTACATGGAACAGATCACAAATGAAGAAGTGCGTAACATCATCAGGCTAAACGTAGGCCAGTATAAGGACCTCACAACTTTCAAAAAGACAGCTAAAATGGCATGACAATGTCACTAGCGCAAACAGTCCATCCACAACAGTACTGCAGGGCAGCGTTCGGGGTGGCAAAAAAAAGTCAGTTTAAGAAAAAAGATGACTGACAAAATCACATATTGGACCAAGGTATGATTTTGCGGAGACACAGGCATAGGCACATGATTGAGTCAAGTGGAGTGAACTGGTCAGATGTTAAGCAGCACAGTGCCTCAACGACCACACTAGGTCACGAGACTACTGATGATGATTTTATATACTGAATGAAAGTTTCCGCGATCGTTTAAACCATGTGGATAGCAGTCAAATTTATATTGGCAATGACATTACTCTGACAGATAGCCTCAACGTGTTCAAAACCAATTGTGTGTGTAATGTGATGCATAAGAGCTTGAATGAAGGATAGCAGATGTGCAACCCATGTTGCTTTTATTCTCTCGGATAATATGCTTATCTTCCGATAGAGTCAAAGCTGTCCGAGTAAATATCATTGCCGCGCATCTGGAAACTTGAAATTGTTGTATTTTAAAAACAGCACGATTAAAACTATCCTGATCTAATGAAGTTTGTTTTCAACCTCAGCAGAAAGAAGCTTGCGACAAGAAAGAGCGTATTGCTAACATAAATAAGTGTCACAATGGAATTTACATAGACTGGTCAGCTTACTATCGTAAAAAACATTTCTATATGACGCATATATATATATATATATATATATATATATATATATATATATATATATATATATATATATATATCGTCTGCATCCGTCCGTCTTCGAGAGGCGGTGGTGTAGCTTCCGATTTGGGTGTCCTATCTGCACCTTCGCGAGTTGCTGAAGAGTCCGACCCTTGAGTGACAGTCTCTGTTGCACTTGCTGCAGGTGTATGCTGATGCTTGCTGAGGATGTTTTTGGTTCGCCTTCCTCCTGGCTCTCTTTGCAGCGAGGTTTGTGTTTCTCATCTCCTCAGCTTTCTGAGTGCCCTGTCTGACAGCAAGACGCCACGCGGAGCGGTCGTCAGCACAGCTCTCCCAATTGTTTATGTTGATGTTGGCTGTCTTCATGTCCTTTTTGTAGACATCTTTGTAGCGCAGACGTGGCCTACCAGTCGTTCGTGCACCTTCTACTAGCTCGCCGTACAGCAGGTCCTTGGGTATGCGGCCTGGGTCCATTCTCCTAACATGGCCTAGCCAGCGAAGGCGCCTCTCGCTGAGAATGGAGAACATGCTGTTCATGCCGGTGCATTTCAGAACCTCTGTGTTGGGAACTTTGTCCTGCCACTGGATACGCAGAATGGGCCGTAAGCATCTCAGGTGGAAGCTGTTGAGTTTCCTCACGTGGTCCATGCCTCGCTGCTGTAAAGGAGTGTGCTGAGCACGCATTCCTGGTAGACGCGCAGTTTGGTCTTCTCGGTGAGGTTGTGATTGTCCCAGACCCTCTGGTTCAGTCTCGCCATAACTGCTGATGCCTTGGCAATCCGGCCATTTACATCAGAATCAACGGAGAGCGAGTTGGACATGGTGGACCCAAGGTATGTGTAGTCCTCAACAACTTCCATGTTGTACCCATCAATGGCGATGGTGGGAGAGGAGTCTGTGTCCTGCACCATTACATTCGTCTTCTTCAGACTGAAGGTCAGTCCAAACTGCTTGCAGGCGTGGGAGAGGCGGCATACTAGCTGCTAAAGTCCATCTTCCGTGTGTGATGTCAAGGCTGCATCGTCGGCGAAGAGCAGTTCACGGATGAGAACCTTTGTAACTTTAGTCTTTGCACGGAGACGAGCGATGTTAAACAGCTTTCCGTCAGTCCTGGTGTGTATATACACACCCTCGCTGAAGTCATTGAAGGCGTACTGGAGGAGAATGGAAAAGAAGATGGCAAAGAGAGTTGGCGCAAGGACACAGCCTTGCTTCACTCCGCTGCTGACTGGGAAGGCGTCTTATGTTGCGCCGTTGAAGCACACTGTGCTGTGCATGTTCTCGTGGAACGATGTTATGATAGCGAGCAGTCGTGGGAGGCAGCCTATCTTCTTAAGGATCCCGAAGAGTCCGCTCCGGCTGACAAGGTCAAATGCGTTGGTCAGGTCTATGAAGGCAATGTAGAGGGGCATCTGCTGCTCACGACAGTTCTCCTGCAGTTGTCGTAGTGAGAAGATCATATCTACAGTTGACCTGCCTGCTCGGAAGCCACACTGGGACTCTTGATGCTATTATCTGCAAGCGCGCCAGGACGACACGGGCGAATGCCTTTCCAACAATACTGAGAAGAGAGATGCCCCGGTAGTTGTTGCAGTCACTGCGGTCTCCTTTGTTCTTGTATAGTGTGACAATGTTTGCATCTCGCATGTCCTGGGGGATGTGTCCTTGCGCCCAGCAGAAGCAGAGGAGTTCGTGCAAAGGCTGGATTAGTGCTGGTTTCCCTATCTTAAGGACTTCAGGCGGAATGCTGTCACTCCCAGGGGCCTTCCCACACGCGAGGCAGTCGATGGCTTTGCTAAGTTCTTCCAGGGTGGGTGGTGTGTTTAGTTCCTCCAAGACTGTCAGGTCTGGAAT
The DNA here is from genome assembly GCA_029339505.1 of Unio delphinus. Classification (NCBI taxonomy): domain Eukaryota; kingdom Metazoa; phylum Mollusca; class Bivalvia; order Unionida; family Unionidae; genus Unio; species Unio delphinus. Next base: position 3,889,460 of record JAQISU010000361.1, read on the forward strand.
GGCGTCTAGGGCGGTGTCCGTGACGACATTTTGGGTTGCATACAGCTCAAGATAGTGCTCAACCCAGCGCTGCAGCTGTTTGCCCTGGTCTTTGAGTTGGGCGATCTTGGAGGTGGGTGGGCCTGTTGCCTTCTTGATACCCTCGTACATGCCCCTTGCTTCCGCCGTTTCGGCATCTATCTGTATACTGGTGCAGTGGTTCAGGCAGTAGGTGTTAGCGCAGTGACGGGCGGTCTGCTGGGCATTTTTCCTGGCAGTCCTGAGGGCCTGTAATGTTTCAAGGCTAGGCGCAGCCTTTTAAGCCAGGAGGGCTTTCCTCTTCGCCTCAGTCACGGGTTCCATCTCCTCCCATCTGGCCTCATACCAGTCTGTGTTTTTGTGCTCTTTTTTCCCGTAGGCAGTAATGGCCGAGTTGTACACAGCGTCTCGGAGGTGGGACCACTTGGAGTCGATGGTATCATCAGGTGTCTCTTTGGTGAGAGCCTCGTGAAGTTTGCAGATGAACTGCTGTGTCTTCTCTGGATTGCTTGTCTCCATGATACCTGTTGGATCTCCTTGCATTTGAAGAAGGTGTTGGTCACACATAAGCTGTGAGTGCAGCACATCTCCTGCAGTCGCTGGCCATTCTCATTGATTTTGCCCCTTCCGTGCGGGTCGAGACAGGTGGGCCATGCCTCGTAGTTAGCTCCCACTCGCGCACTGAAGTCTCCTAGTAGGTAGAGGCCCTCGGTACTGGGGATATTTGATATTGCTTGATCCAGAGTCTCGTAGAACTGGTCGTTTTTTTCTGGGTTTGAGTAGAGGGTTGGGACATACACGCTGAAGATGTTGGCTGGGCCTGAGGATGTTGATAGCCGGAGGGCAAGGATCATCTCAGTGCCTGATGATGGAGGCTCAATGAAGGCGACGAGGGTGTTATTTACAGCGAAGCCGACACCATGCTGCCTGGGTTCGTCTGATGGTTTTCCTTGCCAGAAGAAGGTGTAGTTGGCTTCCCTGATGGTGCCACTGTCGGCCAGTCGTGTCTCCTGAAGTTAGGCAATGTCGACATTCAGTCGGGAGAGTTCTCTGTCAATGACGGCAGTCTTCCGTGCGTCGTTGATCTTCTGCAGTGGTGAGTACAGGGCACAAGGTTCTGATGTTCCAGCTTGCGAAACGAAGAGCTGGAGTCTTCTTGTTTCCTCTTTGTATTTTGTTTGGTGCAGAGTTTTTTTTGCCTGCTTTTCGAGATGGTTCTCTAAGCTCCACGCACCCAGTGAAGCAGGCAGGCCATGGCGGGAAGCACCTTATTGACTGGAGGCTGCCCAGCTTGAGGCGGGCGGTAGCTTCCAATGAGACATGGCGATCTCTCCCACCGTCGAAAGCAGCCCCTGGCGCCAAGTTCTACGCCAATCGAGCTATGGCTTATAATCGGTAGACTGCTGCTTCCCATGTTGTGCCGACGCCTTAAGACGATGCTGGGCAGTCTAGAATGGAGAATCAGCTGTTGCCTATGCAGCAGATCCCCCTATCCACGTATCCACGCAGCTGGTGGACCCAAAGGAACAACAAATGTCGCTACAGCTTGGCACCAACGGCGTCGCAGGAGTTGCCGGAATGACGTTGAAGTCAACGTCAGACCGCCTTAGGGACTCCGTCTCCGGATTTTCTATCGTGGTTTACTCCCTTAGCCTTCTCGTGAGTGGGTATAGCCGCAAGGCAGCGGAGGTTTGGGATCAGAGTTTTCCTTCTCCTAGATGAGCTACCATCCAAGGTTTACAAGCCCCATCTACCCGAAGCGACTGGTTTCAAGGCGCCAGTGGCCGGCTTCACCCCTTCTCCTGTCAGTGAAAACATGGTCCGCCGGACGTAGAAGCTAAGCCACTCGCGAAAGCCAGGAGCTGGAGTTTAGTTGACAGAGGCGATCAGAGTCGCTAGCCCTATGGGGCACTTTTGAAGGAGTGGGGAGTTTGTCTCCCACTCTCACCCCGGCAATGTCAACCTTGGACCACAATATATATATATATATATATATATATATATATATATATATATATAAAGAGTTAACTGGTGTGATACTGGGGTGCTGGACTCAAAGCCATATTCATAATCATGTTGTAAATCACTTCCTCGTAGCTAAGCCATATGTCCGACTTCCTGACATCATAATTTCACGTCGTCTGTGAACCGCGCTGAACCGCTCTCGGACAAAGCCAGGTCTTTGTGCAGTCAACCGTGTCTGATGGGGCCAAACCACTGATTCTTCCGGTTGCTATGCAGCTCTTCAGGCCATGTCACACATCGTAAGCAACTGTCCTCTGACTTAGTTCCATGGTGGACTGCAAGTTGGGACTCATTTTCATTTTGTTGCATATGTTGAAATAAATTGACAAATTCTTTTTTATCCAACAGATATGCACCTACGGTTGTCGTTGTTGATTATCTAACACGAGATAAGCAAATTCTTCTACTACGGATGGATCATATTATGCTATTAGAATCTATTAGAATCTGAGCTAGAAGGGCCAATACTTGCCAAATATTGTTCTTCAAGCGATTATCAACAATATACCTATTTTACAGAGGCAGTGAGAATGTTTTGATAATGAATGCCAAATGCCTTTGAATATTTACAGACTGTTTATACTAACATTTGAAGCAACCGTGACCTGTAGTATAAATAATACATGTAGCCTTTTCAAGCACCGCTTTACAATTGTTATACTTTGAATGTAAACTCATATTTTCCAAATTCGCACCCATTCCTGGCCAATGCTAATTATTTAAGATTAACTGTATTATTTACAGTTCTGATCATTCTGATCATTCTATAATGTACTGATAATTAGGGGTACTAACTTTAGTTAATCATGTACTAGTATGTCTTAAAACTGTATGCACATGACAACAAAGATTTCAACGCATGACGATTGAGTATAATACATAGAACGCCATGCATGAACCTAGATTCTAAACTTCCTTGATGTAGGGCAAAGAAGTGTGTAAAACTGAATTTAATACTTCTTTCAGGAAATTAGTAACTCGTAAAGATCTACATGTTAAAGTTGACATTTAATGCTAAAATAATATATAAAACAAAACTTCTACTTAGTTCACTGCATGAAACTGAAGATAACAGTCAATTCATTTCTTTGATACATAGATATACAGGAAGATTCTTAAAGCTCCAGTGAGTATTATCACTAGTATTTCTTCCATTCATTACCCCTTAACATTCTTCTCCTTTAAATTTGTAATGGACAGCACATGCCGTTGGGTGAAATTTATATTACAGCTATGAAATAAGACTTTTGGGAGAATTAACATGCGACCAGTCCTTGCGGATTTATTGTTATTGCATTAACCATTAACCGCAATGTTTATGTCCAATTTTGGTTATAAATAGAGTCATATCAGTACCATTTTCAAATTATGATTACAATTCGTTGCAAGCGTTCCAGTTTAAAGTTAATTGTTAAATGAAACCATGACTCTAAAAAGACGTAACTATTAATACAAATTTGTGAATTACTGAACAATATGTGTGCTTTTTATCGGCATACTTACACTGGTATCGACTTGAAAATGTAAACACACGAAATCAGAACTAATGTAACTGTCAATACCCTACATACATCACTATATATCGAACTTGATTCCAAACTTCCTTATGAACGCACAAAAGGGTATTTATATTTAAAGCTATTTATCGACAATATTGCACTGGTTTACGAACATGGCTTCTCATTGAAATGTATCGTAAATTATAATTTAAGCACTGAATTTGAATAAATTAAAATAAATCACAATTGTGCTGAGCGAATACAAGTCGGTGTAGGCGAATGGTCTGGTATGGTGTCTATGTACAAGCTAGATTATACAATGTTATTACCAGAAGCTATTTAGGTATGAAATATTGAAAAGTGATATCACATTGATGATGATGCATTTGATTTACAAGTGTTATTGCTTTAATCACGTTGTGACATTTGTAATGTTGATTTTGAACTATAATATATTTAATTTCTAAAATATGAAATTAAAATAACATTTACTATTGAAAATGTATACTGTTATATCTAAACTATGACTTTATGTATGCAACATAACTAATCCCATACTAATTGTGCATAACACCCATGTATTAGAGCGGACATTGAATACATGTCAAAATGTCAAGCTCCCAGATTTAACTGCAGTATTAATTTTAGCTTCCAGATTGTATTTGCATCATTCTGAGACAAGTTAAGCAAACAATACGAACATATTAGTAGCATGTTGTTGTTGCTGTTTTGTAGAGTTTAACGACATTTTTTCAGCACATGATAGGCTATGCAGGGCGGCCACTATTAATGGAGTAGGAATAACCCAGAAAATACCCCAGAAAGAACTACCTACCCACGATAATCTACTGGCAGGCTTTCTCATATACACATATTGGCTGAATCTGAGACTCCAAGCCACGCCGACAGATGTTAGATGGCAATGACTCGTAATGAAGAGCACTTTAGACCACCACTTGGCCACTTTGGTAGGAAAGGCTGTGCCATATTTTGTTGTAACACATTGCGTTGTAATGATGTAATGAATTTCATTATCACCCTACTTTGGTAGGAAAGGGTGTGCCATATTGTGTTGAATTTCATTATCACTTTACTTTGGTAGGAAAGGGTGTGCCATATTGTGTTGAATTTCATTATCACCTTACTTTGGTAGGAAAGGGTGTGCCATATTGTGTTGAATTTCATTATCACCTTACTTTGGTAGGAAAGGGTGTGCCATATTGTGGGTGTGCCATATTGTGTTGAATTTCATTATCACCTTACTTTGGTAGGAAAGGGTGTGCCATATTGTGTGCCATATTGTGTTGAATTTCATTATCACCTCACTTTGGTAGGATAGGGTGTGCCATATTGTGTTGAATTTCATTATCACCTTACTTTGGTAGGAAAGGGTGTGCCATATTGTGTTGAATTTCATTATCACCTTACTTTGGTAGGAAAGTGTGTGCCATATTGTGTTGAATTTCATTATCACCTTACTTTGGTAGGAAAGGGTGTGCCATATTGTGTTGAATTTCATTATCACCTTACTTTGGTATGAAAGGGGGTGCCATATTGTATTGAATTTCATTATCACCTTACTTTGGTAGGAAAGGGTGTGCCATATTGTGTTGAATTTCATTATCACCTTACTTTGGTAGGAAAGGGTGTGCCATATTGTATTGAATTTCATTATCACCTTATATGAAGGTATTTCTGAGACACAAAGGAAGGCAACGACTACTCAAACCGGGACTTAGTCATTGAATTGCTAAGATCGGAGAAAACATGTTCTTTAAAAAGCATTTTTAAAATTAGTGGTATTAGTTTTTGAAATTATATTAATAGCTTCTAATAAGTAAATGTTTGTGTATTGGTTTGGTTCATTTATAACTGTTATGTAAATAAAGTTGTAGTCATAACAAGAGAGAGAGAGAGAGAGAGAGAGAGAGAGAGAGAGAGAGAGAGAGAGAGAGAGAGAGAGAGAGAGAGAAAGAGAGAGAGAGAGAGAGAGAGAGTGAGAGAGAGAAAGAGAAGAAAGAAGAGAAGTCGCCACAATGATAAAACAGCTACACTACATCTGAAATGAGAAGACAAAAGTCTATTCTCTCGTCGATACGGAACTGACTTTATTTAATTAAACAACACACATATATTACTACATTCTAGAAACACATCAATAAACTTTATAATAAAAATGCATGCAACACATATTATAGTTTCCCTTTTCAAGCTTTCCAACTTCATTTATTCGTATAACTTCTGCATTTCAATGCAATGCGTTATTCAGTGAGAGACCATGAGTTGTACCTTATGTCAGATGACGTCATGGTCATAAATCTGTATGGTACTTTAATGCACCCAAATATGTTTACACATTGTTATATATATATGAAAGGGAAATATTCTTTAAGACACCCAACCATATTTACACATTGTTATATAGCTGTATGGTAAATGTTCGTTAAGAGACCCAAACATATTTACATATTGTTAAATAGCTTTGCAGCAAAATTTCATTACGAGTCCCAAACATATTTACACATTGATGTATAGCTGTAAGGGAAATGTTAGTTAAGTGACCCAAACGTATTTACTCATTCTTATATAGCTATATGGTAAATGTTCGTTAAGAGACCCAAAGATATTTACACATTGGTATATAGCTGTATGAAAAATGTTCGTTAAGAGACCCAAACGTAGTTACACATTGTTATATAGCTGTATCGTAAATGCTAGTTAAGACACCAAAACATATTTACACATTGTTATATAGCTGCATCGTAAATGTTAGTTAAGACACCAAAACATATTTACACATTGTTAAATAGCTGTATGGTAAATGTTTGTTAAGACCCCAAAACATATTTACACATTGTTAGATAGGTTTGCGGTAAATTTTCATTACGAGACCCAACATGTTTACACATTGTTATATAGCATGATGGTAAATGTTAGTTAAGACACCAAAACATATTTACACATTGTTAAATAGCTGTATGGTAAATGTTTGTTAAGACACCAAAACATATTTACACATTGTTAAAAAGGTTTGCGGTAAATTTTCATTACGAGACCCAACATGTTTACACATTGTTATATAGCTTGATGGTAAATGTTAGTTAAGACACCAAAACATATTTACACATTGTTATATAGCTGTATCGTAAATGTTAGTAAAGAGACCAAAACATATTTACACATTGTTATATAGCTGTATGGTAAATGTTTGTTAAGACACCAAAACATATTTACACATTGTTAAATAAGTTTGCGGTAAATTTTCATTACGAGACCCAACATGTTTACTCATGTTATATAGCTTGATGGTAAATGTTAATTAAGACACCAAAACATATTTACACATTGTTATATAGTTGTATCGTAAATGTTAATAAAGAGACCAAAAAATATTTACACATTGTTATATAGCTGTATCGTAAATGTTTGTTAAGACACCAAAACATATTTACACATTGTTAAATACGAGAACCAACATATTTACACATTGTTATATAGCTGTATAATAAATGTTAATTAAGACACCAAAACATATTTACACATTGTTATTTACACGTTGTTATATAGCTGTGTGGTAAATGTTAGTTAAGAGACCCAAACATATTTACACATTGTTATATAGCTGTATGGTAAATGTTCGTTAAGAGACCCAAACATATTTACACATTGTTATATAGCTGTATGGTAAATGTTAGTTAAGAGACCCAAACATATTTACACATTGTTATATGGCTGTATGGTAAATGTTAGTTAAGACACCAAAACATATTTACACATTGTTATATAGCTATATGGTAAATGTTCGTTAAGAGACCCAAACATATTTACACATTGTTATATAGCTGTATGGTAAATGTTAGTTAAGAGACCCAAACATATTTACACATTGTTATATGGCTGTATGGTAAATGTTAGTTAAGAGACCCAAACATATTTATATATTATTATATAGCTGCATGATAAATGCTCGTTAATATACACAGGTAGGTTAACACAATACTAATTGTACGCGAAAAGCTTTCCTAAGATATCCAACACAGTTTAAATGTTTTTGAAACAATGAGAAGTGTTTTGTAAAATGTAAGCATAAGGTTAAAGATAAAGACAGTACCATAAGGAGGAAGACATGCAGTCAATCAAGCTAAACAATAATTAACTGCATTTATAAACTATTTAGTTGCAAACAAGGAGGTGATCTAATAAACATACAATAAACAAAAAAAAAATGTACCATCGTATACCAATTGTAGCTTCAGTTTAAAAGTATGTACATGAGAAAATAAGCAGCGGTAAAGCTACGAGGTGTACGATAAGTTCAAATCCATTATAAGGTCACGTAAAATGGAACAATTCACCTTGTCACATAATAAATGTGGTAAGAAAGAGTTATCCAGAAATTATGAATATCCGTTTACTTGTCTATTGGCTAATTAGATTTGTTCAACAGGTCGGTAGAAAAAAAACTCACTAACATATAACAAATAATGGACATTTGATTTCCTAACTCTTTTTAATACAAATGCCACGATGAGTTTAATAGAGCAAAACATAATATGGGATTTTGGCTACAACAGCACACAATTATTGGTTGTAAAAATGGAACAAATTCAAGCAGATTATATTTATTTCAAAAGCATGATTAATTGTTCTTCTGGTCGCTAGGGGATTATTTACGGTCCTCACTCATGCGCAGCAGGATAGAGTTATAGAGAGAAACAGAGGTAGAGAAATTGGGAGAGATCGAGAAAGAAGCTGAGAGAAATAATTATATGTTCAACCTTCCACATACATATTTGCAACACGCGTTATTGGCAAAGCGATTGACTATGTATGTGTAGCAGTAGTTATTCCTCAAATCCATTGTGACTGGAATGCCGTTAAGAGATGAAATTCATAATTTACAAAAACGGATAAAAACAAGTTTCTCGTTAACGGCCCATATAATATCAATTTTCAAAATGCTGTGTTGTGATAATGGGCACCCATTCCAAATATTAGTCCTAACATGGATACAATATAATTTAAAAAGAATAAGTACATTAGAGTGTCAACAATGCGTTCGCCCGAAGCTCGCAAAATGTGAGATATGATTACAGTCGTGTATCATGATTTTTAGCCATGTTTAGTAGCAGCACAATGCTTTGTAATGCAAAAGATGACCGCATTTGATGACATTAAGCAATAAATGAGTACATACATAGATAAAAAAATACACAGAATATATATATATATATATATATATATATATATATATATATATATATATATATATATAGAGAGAGAGAGAGAGAGAGAGAGAGAGAGAGAGAGAGAGAGAGAGAGAGAGAGAGAGAGAGAGAGAGAGAGAGAGAGAGAGAGAGAGAGAGAGAGAGATCTTGGTAAAACAGAGTTTATTCCATACAATAGTAGACTATTTTCTCATTGTCAAATTGAGGTTGGGACAATTCGTTAAAATCTGTATTTCTTTGAGGAAGAGAAGTGAGTCACCTGGGACTTTAAAGTTTTGACTTCTGTGATTTCGAAACGTTTCGTTAGCTAATTGAATTATTCCTTCACAAATTGTGTTCCACGAGGAGCGAATAACAAAGTCGCCGTCGTCATCGGGTCAGGTTGCTTTGGTGTAATGCACTACGCTTCATTGCTCCCATTGTCCTATATATACCTATATAGTATTTGTTGAAAGCAGGTTATATTAAATGCAATAGAAGAAGAATATTTCAGCATAAACATAGTGAGTTTGGAGCAGGGAGGACACTAACGGTTGCATTATGCTCTTTGTTCAGGCGTCGAAGTTGGGTTTTCTTATTCGACCAAGCGAACTAATTCAATCGTGTCGTTACCATGTTGATTTCGATGATTTCGAAAAAAGTCGCTAGCTCTTTGAATTATTCCCTCACAAAATGTATTCCACGAAGGGCGAATAAGAAACTGACCGTCATTATAAGACCAACTTGCTCTTGTGTACTGTCCTATCAGGTGTCTGATGGTCGCAATTGTCCCAGATGTGTCTGTATGCTGTTCCATTAGAACCACAACTTGTCTGTGTCTCTCAATGGCATCAACACATTCTCTCAGGCTCCAGCGAGACTCCAGAAATGCTGGTGTAATTACAGGAACTATAACCAGACTTTCGTTAACACATCGATGTATTTCTTCTATGATAAGCATGCCGGGAACAAAACTATCAGCACCAGTGCACACAAGATTCTTTTCTGTGTTGAACGTTTTCTTGAGATATATATTTAAGGAAGGCAGAATGTTTTCTTCCACGACACGAGAGTCTTGGCTGCAATAGGACAAAAATACTACAAAATTAAACTTTGTATTATCGTGAAGAATTTCTTTCTTCAAATTTTCAATGTCCTTGGTTTTGCGTGCCTTTTTGCGCCTATGATGAATTGTAATGCCGAATGTAAAGATACTTAATATAATAGTAAGGGATGATGCAATTCCGATGCGGATAATATGTGCAACGCGGCAGTTATCTCGGACCATTTCAATAAATGTATTGGTCAATAATTCATCTTTGTTGTCATATGTACATACCATATCTGTCCTGTTGAGAATGCCGATGTCTGTAAATGCCATCCATTGTAAAAAATCAAGGGTGTCACAGTTGCAAACGAGAGGATTCTCCACCACATTCAACGTTACGTATTGTGGAATAATTTGCGGGATTTTAAGGAGTTTTATATTATTGCTGGCATTGTATCCATATTTGTATTTCTCTCCAATAAGACTTCTATCCTGAAACTGACTAATCAAAATATTCAAGGAGTTCACATGATTATCTGCAGTGTCTCGATGAAGAAATACTTGCTCCAATTGTCCTAAGAAAGACACGGGCAAACTCTTCAGTCGATTCTTTCTCAAATCAATCAATTTTAAATCCCACGTTTTGTGCAATTCGAGATTAAAGTATGCAAGTTCGTTCTCACTCAAATCAATTAGACGCAGTTTGGTGTTGGATGAAAATAAGTTTAATGGTATAACACTAAGATAGTTATTACGTAGGAAGATTGTCTCCAGGTCTTCATTTTTTGCGAATATACTCGAAAAATCATCCAAATGCTGCATTTTGTGCAATTGGTTCTTGGACAAGTCTAAAACTTTCAGAGACTGAAAACTACTTAAAAAGGATGGCGATATATATTCCATATTGTTACTAGATAGTTGCAATGTCACTAATTCATGGAAATCATATGATCCAGAAAATGTAATATTTAAAATTATAATATTATTATTACTTAAGTCCAACATTTTTAGACCTTTTAGCACATTTTTCTCAAACATGTATCTTATATTTAATCTTGCTTTATAATTTGGGTCTATCAGGTTTTCTGCAAAAATGTATGCTATATTTAGATCTATAACCGAAGGTACAGTTGTATCCTTTAATGTGATATCAAATTGCCCCATAGAAACGCAGCTAGTAACATCTAATAGTTCAATGTCTTTAAAAAGTAAAGGAACCACGCCGGTTATATTAGAAGTGGAAATTAGTGAAGTATAAGAAACATTGAAGTATCTTACACTCGAAAACATTTCTACTACAGTATCATGTTCTACAATGAGTGACTTGACTCTACTTATATCAAAATATTTAAGATTCTTTGTACGTAGAGCCATTGCAAAATTTTTCCCAAGGATAACATGACGACCAATACCTCCGATTCCAACTAATGATAGATATTTAAGTTTCTCTAGTTTGCCATTCAATGCTGTTTCTACTACTGCCAGTTTAAGGTAAGGGTTCTCATCCAAATGCAATGCTTCAAGATCAGGCGTAGAGTGGAACACATTGGGGTGAATTTTTTCGAGATCGGGACATGAGGATATGGACAAATATTTTAACTTCTCTAGTCCATCAAGAAACTCCTCTTCAATGAAATCGACCTTGCTAAATTCAACAATTGACAATTCATAAACATTTGCCCAAGTTGGATTCCTGAAAAGACCTTTAGGAAAATTTCCGTCAAGTGTATTTGTTCCAATTAGCGTCACTTGCCGTATATTAGCCGGTAAAGAAAGCGGAAAATCGTCCTTGGTGGCAATATTTTTGCAAAGATAAGAAATACCATTAACAGCACAAGTTACATTTGCTTCAGAAAAAGGTACACAGAATGAAACTATGAAAACTACGATGAAACTAAATATTGTTTCCATGTCAAGCCTTTAAATGTCAGCTGTAGGATCCAATATTCTTCAATCCATTATGACCGTTTCATTGTCCTGTTGCTGGACGCTGTCCACAACCTGCTTTTGACAAGTCATCTTATCCTGAATAAGTAGGAATCACATATAAATTTAGGAAAATGTACTTAAAAACGTTATATATTTTATGTAATGTTCCGACATAAACAAAACACTCCGGTGGCCTAGTGGTTAGAGCGTCAGGCGCGGAAGCGGGAGGTAATGGGTTCGATCCCGGCCGAATCATACCAAAGACTTACAAAAATGGTACTAACAGCTGACGCTTGATACTCAATTTTTTTAGGTTAGTGTTAGCACTTGTCGGCCTGTTGTCAGGATAATGTGACTGGGTGGGACATCATGCTACATGTCTGTGGCATGATGCCCCAGTGCTAGAAATCACTATAAACTGCCTCACTGCAGACATCTTAGCGGTATGACTGAAACATTGTTAAAGCTACGACAAAAATCATATTTAAAAAAACCGTCATAAAAGTAAATAAAGTTCAGATACAACTGGATTACTACTTTGTCAATTAAATGCTTTTTTTTTTCATTTTCTAACTGTTCAGATTTTGATTAATATAATTAAACAGCTGTGAATATATGGTATAGAAAAACTGTTAAAGTTTTGTGTTTATCAAGCCGTAGATTCCGTATCAAGTGATTAGTGTTCGTAAGCAATAACGTTTCTGTAAAGAATACAATTTTATAGCTAATTTTATCATCGTAGTTGGCCGGAATGTTGCATTGTGTATGACGTATAAGCAACTGATGTAACTAATAACAACATACAATATATGTAATATAAGTAATTATGAATGATAATCTCTACATACATGCATTTTCGCTGATTAATAATTACTCCTAAATAAACAAATATATCATTTCTTATTCAGCCTTGCCAAAATGACAACATGTCATCATATATACACCAGTTACAAAGTGTGCTCTAATATGCACCCAATGTAATGACATTTTGGCGTGATTGTAATGGCTTTATTAGAAGGATTTGAGATCATCATGCCTCGAACCAAAGTGTCTACTGCTATCATTGGCTTTATCTGCTTTCAAACCAACTTGTGATACTGCACTGGCTAAACACTGTGCAGTGACTATATGACGTCTATCTTTACGTGCCTCACATAAACTTCAAAAGCACCAAAAGCTGGAATGACCAAATTCACAAATATATCCATATCTTTAATTATTACGCAATATTATCTTAAACTGTTACACCAGAGCCTTAACTGATTAAACCTTGCCAAAGGCTAATTTACGTAACTTCCCCTTGCAAACTCAAGTCGAAATATACTGCCTGAATCTTTATGTGATAGACACAAAAGCCCTCTCATATATTATTAATGCACTACTTTGTGTTGTTTATACCTTGTATTGATTGTTTCGAGTAGTTACGACATGCAAGCGTGCTGAATGCTTAGTAGTTTGTATTTGTAGTGTTTTTTTGGCATGTTTGTTTTAGTCCTAACGAAGAGATTGACCAGTGGACCGAAACGATGGGAAACAGTTTAAAATTCGGTCCTTTATATATATATATATATATATATATATATATATATATATATATATATATATATATATATATATATATATATATACATATATATATATATATATAAAGGACCGAATTATAAACTATATATATAAAGGACCGAATTATAAACTATATATATATATATATATATATATATATATATATATATATATATATAAAGGACCGAATTATAAACTGTTTCCCATCGTTTTTTTATTATCGTACAAAACCTTTACTTGATAATATGCTCTTATTGTAATAGGGGAGCATGTGTGAGTGAGCGTAATTGACGCTCCCTTGTAAACCTGTAATTATTTGATTGGCATATTGCCATTAAAATTAATGTCATATAATGAAGTTGTTTTTTGCCTTAGCAGAGCTCAGGTTGCGGAAATTAAGAACCTAATGCTAACTAAAATGAAGGTGACATTGAAATTTTCAAAGGAAGCGTTAGCTGGAATTATGCCAATGTGCCTGACCCAAATATGGATTAGTCATCTTAAGTCAAATATATAAAATAGAATTTTTACTTACATCATTGTCTGTCAGCCATTCTCGACAAAAATCTCGATAGTACTCAATTCATTGTGTTGATAAATAAAACATACAAACAAATCCTTAGAGTTACAGTGCATATTTGGTAACTAGTATTTTATAACTGAATTCGTTAGCCATTAAAATTCGTCTGCCTTCAGCTTTGTACTTACCATTATAAACTGTAGTGTAGACTTATATTACAGCTTTTAAAGGTGACTGTTCGAATAATTTACATAAGGCCAATCCTTACCCGTATAGTGACAGGGCAATCACAAGATATGCTAATCATGATGTCCATTATAAATAACTACAGTAGGAAGAAGCCATTAAAGCCCTGATAAAAAATCATCGACATATTTGCAACCGAACAGACCTATATACACTGGATGTTCCTCGGCCATCCAGGAAACCTGACACAAAATATTAGTACATTCGATGACTTCAAATATAAGTAATAGGGAAACAGGGACTAGTAATATAAATCATATTTATAATAAGTTAATAAGTTAATAGTTACTAGTACCAGAAATTATATCATAATTATGACGAAAGAGACTAACAGTAGATATTATGACAAGAAAGACTTGTAGTGGAAGTTATACCAATAATGACGTAGCCGTGACTAGTAACATGACTTTTACCAGTATTAGGGAAGAGTGGACTAGTTTTAGAGCTTCTACCAGTAATAGATCAACATATACAAGTAGAAGATATTATACCTGTTGTTGTTGATGTTGTAGGTTTTAACGACATTTTTCAGCACAAGACAGGTTATACAGAAATTATATCTATTTTAAGGGAAGAGGGTCTACTATTTGAAAGTATACTAGCACTACTGAAACATGGACTAGTAGTATAAATTAGACTAGATTTAGAAATTCTATCAGAAAATTTAGGCGTATACCAAATTATCGTGATCTTCAAAAGAGATATAATGTATGTTTGAGAGCAACACAACTCGCACACCGTTCTGCTAATTGAATAATATATTGAAAGAGCAAACCATTTTAGTTCTTCAGTTGTGAAATTGCATGAATATTTGTACCTGTCAGTAATATATGATTTATGTAGTATTTGGGGGGAGTGTGACGACTGAATATAACAAATTGAATAATAGTAGTGTGTCCCTAAAACTATGTAATGTAGAACTGAAGAAAGACAAAGAAAGACTGAGAGAGATCTGTAACCCAACAATGCAGTACCCGGGGTGTACTACGTACCAAACCTGAACACCTGTCAACTTCGACAACAATTTACTTACACTTACACTCTCATTAAGGAATGATAAAAAAAATCCTCTGAGCAGATTCAGGACTTGTTTGAGTCGACTATTACTCTAGACAAATCGAAAACATCAGTCAAGATCCAAGGATCTGTTGCAGTCTGTGTTTATCTGAGATTAATCAACAGCACGAGGCAATATTCTGGGATCTGTTTAAGTAAGTGATTGTTTGAGACAATACTTATGGATGTGTTTGTGTATGTGTTTGTTCGAGATGGATCAATGTCATAAAATAATCAAGTATCTATTTGATTTGTCGTTGATCGATATGAGCCAGTATTGTCAGACAATAAAGTTATATTTACGTATGTGCATCAATTCAACGAATAAAGACAATAATGTGTTCAATGTTCTGATGACACCAATAATAACAGTAGTCATGATGTTTTAGTCTGGACAGCAATGTCAACTAAAAGTGATTAGCAATTTTGTAAACGTACGGACTAAAATAGACCCAGCTCACAAGTAAATATCCACATAATTAAACAGATTACACCAATGCATAATGTGTACTACGAACACCGATCACGCACACAAGATGGCGTAACCATCGTTGACACGTGATGATTGAGATTAAACTAAACAATTTTGAGATGTATTTACACCCTCTTGTGATCTTTGTTTTCTTTCATAAACTGAACTTACGTAGCCAGACATGCATCCAGTCAGTTATGTATGCCAAGCGCGATAGACAGGACACGTGTTTTGTTTCCTTTAAGTATAATTGATATACCGTTATATTCTGTTCATAACGACTTGAATTCCAGATCCATCTTTTGATTGTACTTGTCAGTGTGTTCCAGTTTTTATACCAATGCAAACATGTCTTTCAATGCGTGTAAGCGTTTTTCTTCCAATATATTTATTTATTCCAGTGTGTTGATTTATGTCTAACGCGCCCGTAACCATTTCTTGGTATGTCAGTATATTTTTCTAATGTGTCAGTTTTTTTCTAGTACATGTTGATATTCATTCTAATGTATTTCTTACTTTCAATGTGTATCAGTATTTATTCCAATGTTATTCCGTATTTCGTTTATTGTATGACAGAGATTGTTTAGTGGTCTGCATTAGTTCCATTGCATACAAATTTGTCTTCCAATGCATGTCAGCAGTTCTTCCGAAGTGTGTTATATTTGTATTTGGTGCAACAGTTTGCAGGCCTACAACACACGTATTAACTCCAGTTATATTTTAATCGAATGTTTTCATTATCAATTACTAATTTCTTTATTTTTATGCTTGTGGAATTCATTACAACATTACTGTAATTCATGTTATCGTAGTGGTAGATATCTCAATATTGAATCCTTGCAAGAATAAATGTATATAATTTCGATGATTATTAATGCTTAGGCGTGTGACACGTCCAGTAGTACATGTTCATCAATCAAAGATGAGTTTTGGTTCATATATATATATATATATATATATATATATAAAATATAATATAATATAATATAATATAAACTTTAAAAGCACATCATCCAACCCATGACCCTACAGACGTACAGACGTTTTGGCAAATTATCATACACTTTTGCAAAATACCATTATTTTTGCGATATCATGTGTTACGGCTATTTGATTTAATTTTATTTATTTTAATTATTGGATCCAAATTTGTCATTTAGGGTTTATTATTTATTAAATGGGAAATTTTTCTAGAAAATTCAGTTTGACCCGGACATTACTGGTAAACAGGTTGACCTTGGCTTGTTTGACCTAAATCCTGACCTTGCTTTAGACATTGTCAACAAGTCTTCAATTATATTGGTTGATTTCAAGGACAACATTTTATTTTTAGTAATTTGTGGCTTATTTTTTTCTGGTTCATGGGAAGGTAGCTTCCTTCCATGACCTTCCAGAATCACATGATTCCTCTTGTTTACGAGGGAATTACAATATATATAGCTGTGTTTTAGAAGCTAATTTTAGTAGATTTTGGGCTTATTGTAATATTAAGTTGTGTATTATCTGTTTGAGTTTAATTATTTTGGACTTTGTGTCAATTCGTTGGAAAAGAAGAATTATCTGGAAAAAGGACATATGTTTATGATATTCATTTGGATGATTAAAAACAAGAACTGTACCACGTGACATTGTGAGCCATTTTGGATTACATCGTCAAGATTCGAACCTGGAACTATTAGAACATTTATTAATCAGGACTTGAAATTCCATTAGTGGATTATTTTGTGATTTCTATATTTGTTGGATTTGATTCTCTAAAACCGTAAGTTTATTTATTTTATGAAAATAATTGTACTTAATAAAATCATTGTTAAAGTTATACAAGCTTGTTAGTTTTCACTCTTTCTGTGTTGCTGCTTATTCGAGCCTAAGCACGTAACATAGAATTGGTGGCTATCGTCCCGGGATTGAGATTGAGATTGAGATTGAGATTGAAATAAATTTGAATTTAAATTTGAATTTCCCCTAGTTTTTGAAAATTTCAAATATTTAGTGAGACTAACACGCTTGTATCAAAATGACATCTAAGGTAGAAATATTTCTTTCTAATCCTACCCAGGAGCAATTAGATCTTTTCAAAAAAGACGAGTTTGTTCAACTTGCCAGAAAATACGATCTTTCTGAAGTGATTGATAGAGAAAAAGAGGAGAGAGAGGGGGAATTAGAGTTTAAGAAACTGGAATTTCAGGAAAGAGAGAAAAAAAAACAATTACAATTTGAAAAAGAGGAGAGAGAGAGGGGCAATTTGAATTACAGAAAGAGCAGATGCGAATTGAGAGAGAGCGAGAGAAGGAAGTAAAGGAATATCTTTGTAAAATGAAAGAATTAGAGTTGGCAAGTGAGAATTACCATCATACTTCAAATCAGAATTTTGATTTATCAAGGAATATTAGATTAGTGCTCCCTTTTAAAGAAAAAGAAGTAGATAAATATTTCATTCTTTTTGAAAAAGTTGCAGAAAATTTAAAGTGGCCAAGAGAGAATTGGACTCAGTTACTACAATGTGTAATTACTGGTAACGCTAGTGAGATTTACACTTCACTGTCTGTTCAGCAAAGTGGTGATTATGACGTAGTTAAAGAATGCATTTTAAGAGGTTATGAGTTAGTGCCTGAAGCTTATAGGCAAAAATTTAGAAATTACAGAAAAGAAGCTGGACAAACTCATGTCGAATTTGATGGACAAAAAGAGCAGTTGTTTGATAGATGGTGTTTAGCCAAGAAAGTTGAGCAAGATTATCAAAATCTCAAGCAAATTATATTAATTGAAGAGTACAAAAACTGTGTCCATAATGATGTTAAAACTTATCTTGATGAGCATCAGATTGAAACCTTGGAAAATGCTGCTCGAGCTGCTGACGAATATTCTTTGACACATAAAGTTCCTTTTGTTAACAAGACTTCTACTCAACAATTTACTGGCAGAAAAGTATTTCCGCCTAATTCAAGCCCTTCTAAAACTCAAACTAACACAACTTTCAGGAGTCAGACTTTAGAGAAGTTTGATTCTAAATCCTTGTCTCTTCCGACGTGTAACTTTTGCAAGAAAAAAGGACACGTTGTTTCTGATTGCTACAAATTAAAAAATAAGCATCAGAATCAGGACAGACCTGTTCCAAATGCTCTTATTTCCAAGAAATCAAGGTCACAGTCATGTATTGAAAGCAATACATTTGTTGGGTCTAGTAAACCCAGGTCTGATTTTATTATGGAGAATTATGAACCATTCATATCGAAAGGTTCTATATCACTCTTCGGTGATTTGGCCAATCCCACCCCTATTAAAATTTTAAGGGACACAGGAGCTTCTATTATCAGAGTCTTTTATTATCAGGTACTTTGCCTTTTTCTGAGAAGTCTTCTTCTATTGAAAGTGTTCTTATTCAGGGAGTAGAGTGCGGTTTTGTTAATGTTCCTCTCCATTGTGTAAATTTGTCATCAGACTTAGTGTCAGGACCTGTGACAATCGGAACAGTCTCGGTTTTGCCCGTAGAGGGAATTGATTTATTGCTAGGCAACGACTTATCTGGGGACAAGGTTGTGGTTAATCCACTTGTAACTGACAAGCCTAATTTGGATCAGAAAGTTGATCCAATTGAAAAAGAAATCCCTGATATATTTCAAGCTTGTACAGTTACTAGAGCTATGGTAATAAAACCTCTTGAGAATGAAGTTGAAAAGGGCAGTATTCCCTTATCTGACACTAGTATAGGTCAGGCTTTTGATGAGGTCACTTTTACTCTTGGTTTGGATCAATCAGAAGGTATTGATCATAGTGATCCTCTTTTGACAACTCATTCTCTTTATTCTAATCAGGGTGATGATTTTGAGAATGATGTTACAGAAGGAAGCATTCCTTCAACTGACCCTTGTATAGGTCAGGTTTTTGATGAGGTCACTTTTAATTTTGGTTTAGATCAATCAGAAAGTATTGATCATAGTGGTTTTCTTTTAATAACTCATTCTCTTAATCAGGGTGATAAACGAAAGTCACTTGCCGTTGAACAGGAAAAAGATCCTGAGATCTCCTGTTTGTTTCAAAGGGTCATAAATGAGACTAAAGTTACTGAAGTTCCTGTCTGTTATTTCATTATAAATGGAATTCTTATGAGAAAATGGAGACCTTTCGAGGTACCTGTTGGTGATGAGTGGTCAGTGAACTATCAAATAGTAGTTCCAAAACCTTACAGACAGGAAATACTTAATCTGGCCCATGAAACTCATTTGGCTGGTCATTTAGGGATTAATAAAATGTATCACAAGATCTTGACTCACTTCTATTGGCCAGAAATCAAAAGAGATATTGTCAAATACTGTAGATCTTGTCGTACTTGTCAAATGGTAGGAAAACTCAATCAGAAGATATCTAAGGATCATCTGCAGCCTATTCCTGCATTTGACGAATCATTTGGTAGAATTATGGCAGATTGTGTAGATCCCTTACCTAAGACCAAGTCAAGTAATCAATTAAAGTTAGAAATGAAACTATGGTTTGAAAGAACTACAAGGGAGAGAACTTTTGAGTCTGATAATGGAGTTGTGTTACTCTTGTTCATTCTTCTTACTTTTCTTCAGATTAGATAGTATGGCCCGTACAAAGTTAAGAAGAAAATGAATTAGTTGAATTACAGTATTAGTGCTCCTGGGATCTAAATTAATTATAGGAGTACCAGTATATTGAAAGAGATAGCCATGTTTAATATGTAATTAATTTAGTTGTGCCTGTCCCACTCGGTGAAGAAATATCGTCGGATTCTACTGACATTGGAGCGACGAATTGTTGGAATTCAGAAATTATGAAAAATCTAGACCAGAAACTTTTACATTTGCACGTGCAAGAAAGAAATGAACTGAAAGTTATTATTATATGAGCACTTATGTCCAGATATTCTTACAAGGACAAACATAATTTTCATGACGTTGAGATTGAGAATTCCATGCAGGACGAGTCCACTCAAACAGGAATATTTGAAAAAGGAAATTCAATATTTGCTGGAGAATGATTTTATCAAGCCCAGTAAAAGTGATTGGAGTTCACTATGCATATTTGTTCCTAAACCAGATAAAACTCTCCGTATGTGTACTGATTATAGGAAGGTGAACAGAGTGACAAAAACAGATTCATTCCCATTAATAAGAAGTGACTATTCTATTGATAAAATTGGGAATGCCAAGTACGTCACCAAATTCTGACCTTCTGAAAGGATTTTGGAAGATTCCACTACGGAAAGAGCAAAGGAAAACTCAATATTGCGACTCCAAAAGGACTCTACCAATATAAAGAAAGTCCATATCAACGTCTCATAAAAAAATGTTCATCTCTGGTCTAGAGATTTGTGACGTCATCATCTACAACGACAACTAGAGAGTACATCTAGCAACAATTCGATAATTCTTTAACAGACTCACTAATGTATGTTTGACAATTAATTTGTCTAAAAGTGAGATCTGCTGTGCTTGTGTGCCTTTCCTAATACATTTTGTGGGACATGGACAAGTTGAAAATTTGAGGCTTTTTCTTGATAATATAATTGTATACACTCTTTCCCAAGTATAATTTATTATATTGTGTAATTTGTACTAGTTCTTTTAATCTCAGATGTAAATTGGTTTGTGATAAAAAGAAAGTTTTATCATATAAACCTTTCTTTTTATTTTATTGGGGAAGGTGTTACGGCTATTGGATTTAAATTATTATTTTTTTTAATTGTTAAATCCAAATTTATCATTTAGGGTTTAATATCCATTATTTGGGAAATTGTTCTAGAAAGTTCAGCTTAATCACTTTAACTGTAAATAGGCTGACTTAGATTGTAAACAAGTTTTCACCTTGGCTTGTTTGACTTAAATCCTGACCTCGCTTTAGACATTGTCAACATGCCTCTAAAATTATTGGTCAATTTCAAGGACAACACTTTTATTGAGGGTGGGAAGTGAATGATTTCCTTCTAGAATATTCCATTATTACGTGACTTGGAGACGGTAGCTTTTTTTCCATGACCTTCCAGAATCACATGATTCCTCTTGTTTACGAGGGAATAACAATATATATAGCTGTATTTTAGAAGCTGACATTAGTAGATTTTGGGCTTATTGTAAGTTTTTGGTTGTGTATTATCTGTTTGAGTTTAATTATTTTGGACTTTGTGTCAATTCGTTGGAAAAGAAGAATTATCTGGAAAAAAAGACATATGTTTATGATATTCATTTGGATGATTAAAAACAAAAACTTTACCACGTGACATTGTCAGCCATTTTGGATTACATCGTCAGGATTCGAACTTGGAACTATTAGAACATTTATTTATTAGGACTTGCAATTCCATTAGTGGATTATTTTTGTGAATTCTATATTGGATTAATGTTGGATTTGATTCTCTAAAACTGTAAGTTTATTTATTTTATGAAAATAATTGTATTTAATAAAATTATTGTTAAAGTTTTACAAGCTTGTTAGTTTTCACTCTTTCTGTGTTGCTGCTTATTCGAGCCTAAGCACGTAACACATGTCAGTAATGAAAACGACTTTTGCATATTGACTTCTAGTCACAATGTTTTGCATATTGACTTCTAGTCACAATGACTTTTGCATATTGACTTCTAGTCACAATGACTTTTGCATATTGACTTCTAGTTACAATGTTTTGCATATTGACTTCTAGTCACAAAGTTTTGCATATTGACTTCTAGTCACAATGTTTCTCAAACCATAAACTGAAACAAATATGTCACACCTCTCATCAGAATTTTCCCTGAAGCAGAAACTCATCATTCTTATCTCTTTCTGAACTCCCATGTAAACGTCGTACGTACCACGGAGATCTATTTGTCGATATTTATTTTATAGTGTAAGTGTCTAGGTTTTTTTCTAGTCCGTTGTTACATGGTTCGTGATTTATTATTTTTACCATTGGTCCGTCATAGCACGGTGTGTGGTATTAGTTTGCTATCCATGTGGATGTTACCTTCTTTCTTTTCTTATTTCAATAATGTGCTGGGTACCTCATTAACTTTCTCGCAACAAGGTATGGGGTGTTTTAGGTTTTATTTTCTCCATATATCGGTTGTAGCAGGGAGTGTAGTGTTCAGTTGTTTTCCATTTATATGTTATATCAATGTTTCTGGTTTCTGTTTGTTTCCCATGTTTTGTTTATAACGGTGATTGTATTTTGTATCTAATGTCCATGAGTCCATTATAATATAGTTTGTACAGTTAAATTGTTTCTTGTGGCAGACTGTAGCATTTTGTGTGGTGTTTTACTGTTTTCTATGCATAAAATTTAGCGTAGTTGTGGTGATTGGTTGCATTCCCTGTTTAGCATGTTTGTAGGACTTACTTTCTCGCAAGTTTAGGCCATAACATTGTTATGCAATTAAGTTGCAATCGTTGCACAGCTTTTTTGATGTTTTGTGGTTTTTCTTTGCATTCAAATATTACTAAAAGCTATACTAATTGTATGTATTCCTCAATATGACATTTACTATCTTCCTCGTTTATTTTTATTTTTCTATCGCACAATGTGGTATAGACAAAGTTGACCTGGCACTGGGGCGAAATGACAATTTGTACACATCACCTTTGTAAACGTGTGCGTAATATTGTGTCTGATAAACACAAAATATACAGTGTTTTTATTAAGATATTCAAGACAATTACACGTAAAGCTGTCTTAGCCTCCAAAATACGTATTAAAACTAGTCACTGACCCTTGTCCGCTGCAATATATGTCTAACTTATGCATCTCTTTGATACATAATCAATCAGAGAATCTAAATCGAACGATAATGTTATGTACAATGCAGTTACCTTTCGGATGCACCCTGAAGCTTAGTCGCTAAATTGTACTTTGCGATTACTTACAACGCTGTTAACCGCTCCGGTGGCCCAGTGGTTAGAGCGTCCGCCGCTTGAGCGGGAGGTCATGAGTTCGATACCTGGCTGAGTCATACCAAAGGCTTTCAAAAATGGCACTAACGGCTGCCTAGCTTGACGTTCAGCATTAAGAGGTTAGTGTTAAGACTGGTCGGTCTGGTATCAGGATAATGTGACTGGGAGGGACATCATGCAACATGTCTGCGGCATGTTGCCCAGTGCTAGACATCACTATAAACTGTCTCACTGCAGATATCGTAGCGATATGACTGAAACATTGTTAAAGATACGTTAAAATCCTAACTAAACAAACAAACAAACAACGTAGTTAGCTTCTTAATGCATACTCATCCTCAGTATCTAAACTTTATGGTGATATTTTGTAAAACGTATCAAGCTCTGGCAAGCAAACTCGTTTCCAAAATTGTACATTATGTGTATGCCTTGTCTTATATCGTATTCAATGAAAGTAGCAGTGCCACTATCAGAAGACAATGGACATTCATGTTACTAATATTGTCTACCATCACCACCACGAGATCATATATTCTTACTACAGATATTACAGGTATGTCGCTGGTAATGCTGTGGCTTTTCACCCTATTATACTATTCGTACTGCTAATTTTAGTACTTCCGAGACAATTTCGTCTGTACTATTAGGGTTACTGTCCCTTCGGACCTTACCTTTTTTTCTTATATACATATATATATATATATATATATATATATATATATATATATATATATATATATATATATATATATATATATATATATATATATATGTGTGTGTGTGTGTGTGTGTACGTATATATATATATTTATATATATTTATATATATGTGTGTGTGTGTACGTATAAATATATATATATATATATATATATATATATATATATATATATATGTGTGTGTGTGTGTGTGTACGTATATATATATATTTATATATATTTATATATGTGTGTGTGTGTGTACGTATAAATATATATATATATGTGTGTGTGTGTACGTATATATATATATATATATATATATATCTATATATATCTGTACGCAATGAATATAAAATGGCATCAGCTCCAAATATAATCAAGTTTGTTTATAGCCAACATTTATTCGACATACTAGAACATAAAACCACTGCGTGATGTGGCCTGAAATGGATTTGTTCGTTATCAGTGGATCGCTTTCATATAATTCATTATCATCGAGAGAAAATGGATCATTCTGATTTTTTAAAGTCTTTTTCGACCCGTTTTCTTTTTAAATAGCTAAGCAGGAATAATGTAGAAAATTATATATTTGTTTGATCTATGAGTCATTTGCGGAGATTGCCGAGATGTAACAGGTGTCCAAAAATAATCTTGTTTTTTAGCGTGATCTTTAAATATTTTTCTCTGTCTCCGCCGTGTTTATCTTGATATAAATTGCAGGACATCTGCGCTTTCTTTTTTATGTTTGAAATCAGTATATTCATAATTCAGTAAATTGAGCACTGGATGGACAGTGGTCAAGGAGTATGACATGTGATCTGAAGGATGCGGTTTTGAAATTCACCATTAGATCATCCATGATAAGACAGTATAGCTTGCCTTGATTTTGGAAATGTATAATAAAGCCTTCGTATGATAATGACATCTATAATCTGGCCTATATAATCGTACTGAAGTACAACTGTGAAGTGTCATCTTGGAAGTAGATCAAGCTAATCGGTAGTATGCATTTCTGTATAACTCGTTCATCTGTCACGCTCATATATAATTACAGTTTAGAAAGATGGAAATAAAAGGTAAAATCAATGACGGGCTTACTTGTAGAATATGCAAAAGGAAACCATAATGTTTGTGGCTCCATGTAGCTGTTGTCTGACAACTGATTTGGTGATTCTAATGCTAATAAATCATTCTTGCAAATACTTCAGTAAGAGGTTATTTGTTTTCTGGACTATTAAATACACTTAAGCAGCATAAAAAGTTATATAGTCTTAAGATTGATGTTAACATTGTGAATGGGCGCGTGTTATACTAAGCCTACTTTAACAGAACCACTTGACACTAATAAATGATGCGAAGGGACATATTTAATACTAAGCCAACTTTTTCATTCTTGTTACTGTTGTAATTAAACTTAACAAACATAACTAAGTTACATTTACTACTTCCGTACAGAGACGTAGCTAGAGTGCTTGGCGCCCGGGGACAATATTCATCCCCCACCTCAATTCTGAAGCCCATTATTTTCATCAATAAAATCACCATTACCCGTTACAACCTATTTCCAAGCCCATTTTGGCGCCCCCCCCCCCCATAGTATGGCGCCCAGGGACATATGTACCCCCTGCCCCCTCTCCAGCTACGCTTCTGCTTCCGTATTCCTTCCAGATTTGGTCCGCAAGTTATACTTCGATGCCACCTCGTTTGTGTCGCTATGTATAGAAGGATTCAAAAAGCTAAATTGCAATAAACCCATACGTAAATGCATGGTTCCAGTTGAATGCAGCTGGCTGATACAGTCATAAATAATGTTTTGAAACGATTAGAGATCTGGCAGTTGAAGTAATAATACACTTCGATTGCCAAGTCCCACGAAAGTCACCCGATTCATTGTAGAGATTCGTATATTTGAATAAGAAAACCATAGTTTCCTGACTATCTTTTAAAAGAATTTTTCACCGTCTTCATACCTGCAATTTATAATGATCACATGGAGGATTAATATTTCTGACCCGTACTTCGATGACGACACCTGGAAAACCATATACTGAAACAATTCGGACATACTTTGATTTTCTAGTTCAAGATACAAGACAATACATTTAAGTAGTAGTGTGATGTGCCGCGACTGTGTTCTCTTTAAAGGGCATGTTGTGGAAAGTGGTGAAGACGAGCATAGAGAAGCTATGGTTAAGGTTGCCTCTCACATCCCAGTGTATATTGATATCAAAGACACCGTTTGTAATGTTTGAGGTAATTTTGCATTTGATTATTGAGTCGGGTTATATTGCACTTGACGTATTTTGAGATATGTAACTTTGGAGGTATTGCGATATAGATCGAGTACACAAATAGTGCGATAAAGAGCCGTATGGGTATGTATAAGAACGAAGTGGTGAAAAATTCATTCGCGACTATTTTCATGTTTAAGTTTTATTATTAGAATGCAGGTGTACATAATATGTCTGTTTCATATAATTTGAGAAGATCCTCTTATTTACCTTGTTTATTGGAGTTGTATGACCCTCAATGATTCTGGACTAGCTTGTTGTTCTGTGATTATTGTGAAATCATTCAAAATATTGTCAGACATTGTAATTTTTACACGTCAGGACTAAAATCATTCTAGCACGTTGAAGGCTATATGTATGTCAACTCATTCTAGCACGTTGAAAGCTATATGTACGTCAACTCATTCTAGCACGTTGAATGCTATATGTACGTCAACTCATTCTAGCACGTTCAAGGCAATATGTACGTCAACTCATTCTAGCACGTTGAATGCTATATGTACGTCAACTCATTCTAGCACGTTCAAGGCAATATGTACGTCAACTCATTCTAGCACGTTGAAGGCAATATGTACGTCAACTCATTCTAGCACGTTGAAGGCTATATGTACGTCAACTCATTCTAGCACGTTGAAGGGTATATGTGCGTCAACTCATTCTAGCACGTTGAGGGCTATATGTACGTCAACTCATTCTAGCACGTTGAAGGCTATATGTACGTCAACTTATTCTAGCACGTTGAAGGCTATATGTACGTCAACTCCTTTTAGCACGTTGAAGGCTATATGTACGTCAACTCATTCTAGCACGTGGAAGTCTATATGTACGTCAACTCATTCAGGACCTAAACGTCACTTTTTGGAACACGCAATAAATTTTGACTCGTTAGAAACTTGTCTTCCTGTTATAACTGAGAGATGTAAATTATTATCTAAGTTTTATAAAACTTTGTAGTGAAAAGCAACAGTTTTGTGGCAAAATAATCTATGCAAAAGATACGTTTAATGGAAACAAATTTTGTGAAGATTTGTAATAGATAGATAGATAGATAGATAGATAGATAGATAGATAGACAGACAGACAGACAGACAGATAGATAGATAGATAGATAGATAGATAGATAGATAGATAGATAGATAGATAGATAGATAGATATACGTACGTAAATGCGTACAGACATATATACGTACGTACATAAATACATGAATACTTACGTACGTATGGATATACAGACAGCTGCAAGCGTGGACGTAGAGGCAGGGAAACTTTGTGAAACTAATAAGATGAAATTATCGAGAGAGGCGGTTACAGCCCGGAACATATCTTCAATGTGGATGAAACTGAATTTGTTTGTTTGAGAAACATGCCCAAAATGTCCTACATATATTAAGAAGCTAAATTAATGCCCGATTTCAAGGTCACGTTTTAGTTCGGATCAAATTAAAGCCTTTCCCCGACCGAACCATGAGCAAAATGAATCTATTATCAACGCTAGCGATGGAAATCATCCCAGGACAAGCCCTTAATGCAATATTTGGCATTGGGCTGAAGGAGGCCACTAATTGGAGCCTCAGAGCAGCAGTACAACGTACAACACTGCTTCTCGTTTGGGATAAGGAAGAAAAAATGCAATTACAGGGGGCACTCAAGTACAGGAGAAACAGAGGTAGACAACGGCAGTGGCGGCAAACCGAACCGGACCACAGTACCCCAACCCCACAAAAAGCAGTTCATGAAGAACCAGCCCCTACGACTCCCGAAACGGAATCAACTGTACAGTAGGATACAATAAAGGTTCTTCAGGAACAGATAGCAGTGCTATCTACACAACTTCAGGCGATTTTTACTGTTACGGAGACGGCGGAGATGGCCACGTCACCTATTATCGAACCATCACCATCACCACCACCACCACCACCCCAACAAAGAAAGGGATGAGGAAAAAGGGGGTGATTAAAACATCAACACCCACCCCCACTCATTCACCAGGTGTGGCAATGAACCTAGATAAAAATTAGAGGAGGCCACCCCAAAGGAAAAATTGGAGTCACCGGTGAAGACGGCGAGGATGCCTGAATGGGGAAACTCTGTGACGAACTGGCACTCACTTCACTCTTGAATGGCAAGAGAGAAGCTGCAAGTTTCATCTCATCGGTGACCTACATAGGGTTCCAGTCGTTACAGACTTCACCACCAAGAATCCAGCAATGGCACTTCGCTCTCAAAATCCTCACCAGACACTACTATGAGGCCTTTGAAGACAGACCTCTACACCACCTATTTGATGCAGCAGCCTATATATCCTCCCGTCACGGACTTTATTTTCCAAGAATACCACGGGAGGAGGAAAGAACTGCTGCCTTCTTGGTGCAGTTGGAGGACAGGCGTAATACTTTTAATCCCAATGAGTACCAGCCTTTTTAAGGGCTATATTCATTGCCATTTATTCCTTTTGAGTTCTCATTTGGTACGAGAACTCTATTCGAACAAGTTCTATTGAAAAAACTGACATGATCATTTCGAAACACCGCTTCAAAATTTACAATCTATTCTAACCTATCAGTGACCCACCTACATACGTCGCATAAATATTTTAGTTTAAAATTTGTTAGGAACTTATAATATATACACTATGTACTAGAAATATTGGTATGTTAAGCGTTTGAAAAATTCTACAACTTATTGAATTTGACTCAATTGCACGGGTGGCTGACACATTATTGGTTTAATTTTGTCCATTAGTAAAACTGGACTGAATTTGAAATAAGTATGGCTAGGGCGTTCCAGGGCGTAAACGACATCCATCTACGACATCGGCTGGCCGACCGCCGGGACTTTTTCCTCCTTTTCCTCGTCCAGAGCCCATCAACATAGCGATATGAGAAAACTATTTTTCACTCGTTATTATTTGGTGCCATTGCACCCCTGTAACAAACTACCTGATTGGTTGATAGGTTGAGTGTGTGTTGGGTCTATTCCTACTCACCCAGGGTCTTACATTCATGTCATTAGCCACCTTTTAATGGTATGACATGACGACCAAACTTAACAAGCGCACTTTGTGCGTTAAATGCCCATGTTGATGTGGCACCATTCCTTCCCCAAGGGAAACCAACCATCATATAAATTAAATGATGGTTAAACTAGTGAATAAATGACCTTTATGGCCGGTGTCACGATAATTCAAATTCATCATCGCCCCAACCATCGCTCTGCTAACCCACGTGCATTGCCGCAGGTTAGTAAGGAAATGCTTCCAATTTACTATCATACGAATGAGAAGGAATATATGGCGCAGAATTTATTTGAGGATTGGTTCAGCAACTGTTTCATACTCTCGGTCAATCATTATTATTTTGAAAAGGGCTCTACCTTTCAAATTATCCTTCTGCTTGGTACTATGACAGGCCATCCCAACAACGTAACTACCTACACTCATATGTCGAGGTAGTATATCTGCCGATAAACACGACTGCTGTCCTACAGCCAATCAACCACGGGGCTAGGATTACGTTCAAAGCGATTTGTTTGCGCACACCATTTTCCACAACTGTAGTAACAACAGAAAGTCAGGAAATAACCCTTCGTGACATTTGGAAATCATACAGCATTTTACACTTCATAAAGAATATTGAATCAGCTTGGGAGGGATTGACATAAAAATGAATGCAAGTCATATGAACAAAATGACTAACGTGTTTCGTGAATAATTTCGAAGGGTTGTTGAAGTGAAAGATATAGAATAATTAGTGAAATGTGCCGAGAGAGAGCTTACTAACGCAAATTTAATAGAGTTGGAAGCGCACGCGGCACTTCAAACAAGCAGAAGAGGAAAGAATGGAAGAAACACAACGGGTACTCATTGTAAAGGGGTTACCTGGATGGTTCCCAAAAGTGAATGCGGCTATATTAGAAGAAGAGGGTATGGATCCGAAAATTGTGCTTAGTTGATGAAATGGGCAGAATGATTTTAAGCAAAAGGTTTAATATTATTGATGCAATGATGGCACTCTTTTGAGTTGTGGCTGTTTACTTTGTTATCAAAACAGTATATTCGTTAATTTTAGGAAAACTCATGTTGAATATTTGAAAGAATACATAATGTAGAGTGCATGGGAAGCGTAAATGTTTCCTGATTAATGAAATCTGTATGTGCAAGAAGAAATAAAACGGGTCGCCAACTCAATTATACAACAGAACGAGACAACCAGCATATTGTTTTATAAATATTTGTGAATAGAATCGAGACAAAGATTTTCGTGTATTATTTTTTAAACTTTAAGTCAAGTAATATACAAATTCAGACCGGAAGAATGAGTATCCTGCTGTCATGGATGGCGACATTCAACAACACTTTGCTTACTATCATACAAATATTTGGATATAAATAGCCTAACATGTTTCTTTTGAATATTAAATGTATGAAAGTAAGATATTACAAAATGATGTATCGACCTAATACAGTTTGGTTGGTTTACATAGATTGAACACAAACATTTTTTACTCTTATAGTCCGTTTATTATCCATGTCTTTAATTTAAGGTAGTTTTTATTTGTTTAAGCTCACCAAGAGTATTGTTTGGAAGGAAAGATGAAGATACAAAACAAAGGTAGACTCCGTATAAGGCCATATATATATATATATATATATATATATATATATATATATATATATATATATATATATATATATATATATATATATATATATATATATATATATATATACACACACACACATAGGATATGTTCTAATACAACATGTGTGCAGGATATATTTCATTGTCTCTACCTAGATATTGATATTGTAATGAATGGAAAGGACACTAATTAACAAATCGTATTTGTAACCACAAGATAAAACATATCCAGCATATAGGTCGAAATATAAATTGTGTCATTATATACGAGGCGTTTTCATTATTCATTAATCGAACTGTATCAAACTAAACGTCCTCGGCAAAACAATTTATCCTAACTCACTTAAATAAACTCATCTCACTTTCCTTAGCCTAATCGAACAAGTTTCATCGTTTCAAAAATCAAAAGGAATGTTCTGGCCAGAATCTGTCGCAGACATTTGTCTCTGTTTTGATTTTGTTAACGTTTTGACCCTTTCTCAAAATATGCAAGATCGATTCAGCCTTCAGCAATGCAACTCATAGGTTTTATCATTGGCAGGAAAGTAACAAAAAAAAATATGTAAATTTATTAATCACCGTTTATTATCCATGTCTTTAATTTAAGGTAGTTTTTATTTGTTTAAGCTCACCAAATAATCGTTTTTGATATTACCGATAGAACCTTTTGTAGGCATACACATTCAAGCGTTGCATGGCATAATGATACCACATGTGCAAATGTAAAACAAAAACAGTACGAGAATAAATTCCCCAATAAGTCCCTAAATTCACATCTAAATATATAATAACTTACTAGTGGCTGCTGTGGTTTTTTAAAAATATATTTTGTTTAATGGATGTTAAGGAGTTTCAAAATTAATGCATTTTATTTCTCACAATAACCTGTCTGATACTTTGTTCTATTAACATATTCATAGTTACTCAGTTTGAATTGCAAGAAGATACTAATACCAACACCAATTTTATAACAAATGTAGATACAACATCGTCATCACTATGCAATTCTTTTGTTGTCAGTCGAATTATATTTCGGAATTTTGAGACCTTGGCTTAATTGTAAAGTTTTTATTTAAATATAATCTTTTCATCTTTAGCAAGTAGTACGGTATATTAACCTTTATAAAATTAACTGTGTTTTTTATTGATGGTCTTTATCTTTCTTATCCGGAAGTATCAGATGTGCCTCTGACAAACAAACTCAAAAGCTTTTCGGCAGATGTCGTTAACATATTGTCCGCTACAGACCCCAATATGTCCACAAAAAAGTAGATACAGCGTTCCGGGTGGGATCGTGGATACCCGGGATACCATATGTTTGATGGTGTCTGGTCGTTCCACCACTTCCACACAGTATACGAGCTTATGCCTCGAAGTCCAATCCAGAAATAGTCTGTCCATATATATATATATATATATATATATATATATATATATATATATATATATATATATATATATAGAGAGAGAGAGAGAGAGAGAGAGAGAGAGACAGAGAGACAGAGACAGAGAGACAGAGACAGACAGACATACAGACAGACAGATTGATAATGGAAACATATCATTACCATTTTTAGTTGAACATGATTGGCTTGGAGAGCATTTGTATTTGTTATTATGTTAGGTAGTAAGAATTGTGTCGTAGATTCCCAAACTAAGGCCGATAACACAATAGTTGAATTTCGAACAATGTTACCTTTAAACATCTCGTATTGGTTGACATAGGAAAAGTAACAATCATACAATTTTGTATTGACTACTTTCTTTTTAGTAAAGTTCATTTTTAAATAGGTCTTTTTTCTTTAATCGGAAACAAAAATGGTAATCTGAATGAAGACATATTATAAATAATCTAGTTAGTGATTATGCCCAAGATGACTGAATTTCCGATAAGAAAATCAATATGAATTACAGAACGTTCAAAACTTAAATTTTGAACCAACATAAATCTTTGAACGTATATT
This sequence comes from Unio delphinus, assembly GCA_029339505.1. Lineage (NCBI taxonomy): Eukaryota > Metazoa > Mollusca > Bivalvia > Unionida > Unionidae > Unio > Unio delphinus. Next base: position 3,922,523 of record JAQISU010000361.1, read on the forward strand.
GATGCACAGAACATTTACTCTACAGATGATTTACTTCTCAGACTTCGCCAAGTAATTTGATAAGTGTAAGCCAGATAAGTCATATAAAAGGAAATCTTGGTTTTAGCATCAGGTGATTAATTGTCACAAGCTTATACAAAACATAGTGCAAACTTAGCAGTTTATATGCAAACTTATGTCAGCAAATTATTGTGCTATCCGGATAACTTTTTACGAGTTTAGGCTCCAATAAGCGGTAAAAAAGAAAGAGTGAAAACAACAAGCTTTGTAAACTTTAACAAATAATTTATTTCCCTAAAAAAAATGGAAAAATAACTTAGCTTTAAGAATCAAATAAAAAAAAATAAAAAAATAATACACGAATTAAATTACTAAAGTCCTAATAATTTAATGTTCTAATAGATTCAAGTTCGATTCATGTTCGAAAATCCAAGATGGCAGACGATGACGTATGCTGAACTTTGTTTTGTGTTTATTTATAGTTCCTTGTAGAATCACAAGATTTATGACTCCGGTGTTGGAAATCATAATAATATATAGATACGCTGTATTTGTCCATACATTATGTATGACCACATCAAATATTTCCAGAGATACGAATTAGTCCTTTAAAATCCAAATGAACTGAAGAAGTGTTATCATGTGTTAAAAAACATAGCTACAGCAAAAGAAAATGATTTAACGTCATCTGTAACTGAATATACATCACTAAAACAAAGGCTATATCAAAGGCAGACGATGACGTATGCTGAACTTTGTTTTGTGTTTATTTATAGTTCCTTGTAGAATCACAAGATTTATGACTCCGGTGTTGGAAATCATAATAATATATAGATACACTGTATTTGTCCATACATTATGTATGACCACATCAAATATTTCCAGAGATACGAATTAGTCCTTTAAAATCCAAATGAACTGAAGAAGTGTTATCATGTGTTAAAAAACATAGCTACAGCAAAAGAAAATGATTTAACGTCATCTGTAACTGAATATACATCACTAAAACAAAGGCTATATCGTATTCTAATACGCAATAACGAAGACAAATCCCCAATTTGCAACAGCACGAAATGGGGGAAGAAGTCACGTGCTAGTGTATAGCGCGTATTCATCATATGACTTTGATTAGAACCAATCATCGTTACTTTAACATATTAATCCCTGGAGCTTTATGTTGTTTTCGCTTGAAACGCATGTTGGGGACTGTTTCCGAATACATCCTACTACATCGACTTCCAAGCAATTTTCCATTAGATCAATGCTTGGTTGTGCTAAACAAAATGTTTTTCATTGGTTAGTTTGCTGGCGCATAAGCAGAAGGTGAAAAGTTGAAGGTTTTTTTTTTGTTTTTTTGTTTTTTTTTTGCTTAACGGACCCATAATTTTCGTATGGAGAAGACTCCTTATTCAAAATGTCTAGGTTATCCTACTTTTTGCACAGATTCACCTGTATGTGTGCGCTTCAGACCGGTTTGCCTTAGATCTGAGGCCATCAAGTCTAAAATCTGGACACAAAATCGGATTCCGACCATGGGCAAATTTTAGGGTTGAAAAAGAACGGATCCAAAAAATTAGGTCTTTCATCTGTATTTTGAAGTGCAACTAAACTGTCCAGATTATTTGGTATCATTGTAGAGCTAAATCGGTCTACCTCTCTATAATACACCATACATGACCTCGTCGCTACAGACCTTGGAAGTAGGCTACTATCTCATGCCAATAATTTTTAAATAAAGATAAAATCTGTTTACCTGGTGTCACTAACATTGGTTCAAAGTCAGTATCTAGGTCAACATTACTTGTTTACCAAAGAATAATTCGGTCAACCTATTTTCTGAAAACATAATCTCTAGTGAATACATTTGCATTACAATAACATCTAATGAAAAATGAAAAAAAAATTAAAACTTGAAAACTATTACATTTAAAGACAAATGTTTCCAATCTTTGTCATCGTTTATCATTAACTCAGTTATGTCCCTTTCACTAGTTTATTAACAATGCTTGTTCTTCACAGTTATGTCCCTTTTACTAGTTTGACAATTGTGAGAACAAAAAAGAACTCTTCCATTGCACAGCTGGAAATGATTTTGTAGTCGTCATAAGGCAAAATAGTTTAAATGTTACCAATCTTTTTTATTACATTATATTAGTTGATTGCAAATCAACATTTCTTCTGAAAATATTTTTATGATCAGCAAATAAATGCTATTAAAACAGAGGTTAACTTACGAAAATGGTGGGGATGGTTTGGAATTTATGACTGGGTGTACGGGCGAGTCGGTGTATTAATAATAGTTATGCAATTGAGCATCATTACAGCTCTAAGCTTCATAATGCCAGGCCTTCACCTAATATTTTTTTTTAACAGCCACTTTAAGTTCACAATCAACTTAAACTAGACAGGTTAAAATCCTATCACTGATTCAGTGTTGTTTTGTTCAAAGGTTTTAGGTTTACTCTTGAATGGGTGCTTACATTGCATGTTCATGATTGTTAGCGCGAGACTATGCTCACGTGCTCTCGAATACATGTACAACGAATTTACTCCGATTCCACACAGTGAAATTTATTATAATATAAGTGTTTATAGTTACATTAAATTGCATCTGAAAGTCTGAAATGTTATTCCATCTCACATGAGAGTTTAAGATATTCCATATTGTGTTTCTAAGATAGTTGGCCAGTTGCATAATCAAACATAAATTAGGTGTAGAGGGAACATACACACTGTCACTATTCAAAGCGGAGTTTATGCACATATGTGTGCGTCCAGAAAGATTTGATGAAGTAGTTTAAATGTTAGAAATCTTGTCTAAGTGAAGAATGTATCGATAACGCGCATGAAATGATGATACATGTATCCAACGAAATGATGATACATGTATCCAATGAAATGATGATACATGTATCCAAGGAAATGATGATACATGTATCCAGCGAAATGATGATACATGTATCCAACGAAATGATGATACATGCATCCAGCGAAATGATGATGCATGTATCCAACGAAATGATGATACATGCATCCAGCGAAATGATGATACATGTATCCAACGAAATGATCATACATATATCCATTGAAATGAACATACATTTATTGCTACATTAGGAATGACAAAATTCATCATGTTTGCTGAGAATTCAACAACGAAAATAGTCTATAGTGTTTGCATCTAGTGGGGAATATGTCTTTCTATCTGTAAAAGGTTGTCTTTCCAGATTTAGTGTTTCATGTTTAAATCAGTCATGCCAGGTTTAATACAATTCATTACTAAACTATTCCATCTGACAATGCCATGAATCGAATAGATCTTAGATAAGTAAAGTCACCACGGTCTTCGTATCTCTCCCTTACATTTTTCCACGCGTTTTTTTATACAGTTATTTTATGCCATTGACCGGTCTGCTTCCTCCACATATCAGGTATATTGCACACTTTCTATTATGTTTACGTCATTAGGTAGACTGGTGCTAAGTCTATTGCGGTAAGGAATTATTTTGTCGAATGAAATCAAAGATTTCGGAAGAAATCAACTATGCTATAAATAATTTGTCGAAACCTACAATGGATGAATTGGAGCGAAGTAATACAAAAGAATGTGCTAAAAGCAAAAGCAGAACAAATAAATTGAACTATTTAAATTAATTAAATTTCAATGAAGGCTAACACACATGCATATAGACTTCGACAATGCAAATGCAGCTCTGGTTTTCAAAAATGAAAGGTGAAGAGATCTGTATAAAAAGGCCGAATAAATGAAAGTTGACGATTTTTCAGGGCATATTATCGCCTCTGTAAAGCTATACAAAAATGAAAGCAATTAAAAATTATCTAATGCATTCATAATTCAGAAAGAGTGCAAATTGCAGTTTACAAAGATTATAGACGGCAAATGCCCAGCTGACATGGATCCCTGTTTATTTAGATAGAATTTATCTCATAAAGCCGCATAGTTCTAACAATACAAAATGTTACTTGGACCTAGTTAGCAGCCATTAATTACATCGTTCCTTACGAGACACCCTACCTTGTCTGTGTCGCTGTTTCCATTCTTGAAATGACTTGTACCATTAGTCTTTAGTTGTATTTCCTTGGCATCCACACAATTTATGCTGGTATTCTACTGCATCAGGTTAAGCGTGCCATGAAGAATTTAATATGGGGACTAGTATTAATCGTAATAACATATTATGATAACGAAGACTGAAGACTTATGATGATTTCTTAAAAACATCTCCTCAGTGCTTGTTATGTATATTTATAGTGTGTGTCCACAATTGTACATTTAAGTATCATGTGTAAAACAACATATTTCATAGCTAACTCTCTTCCATCATTGTAGATTAATGATTAGATTAATGATTCATCATCATCATCAATCTCTTGACCTAGTGTGGTCGTTGAGGCACTGTGCTGCTGAACATCTGACCAGTTCCCTCCACTTTTCTCGGTCATGTGTCAATGCACGTGTCTCTGCGAAACTTATCCTGGTCCATTCTGTGAAATATTCACTCCACTTTTGTTTTATTTGAGGAACAACATAAGTAAAGAGCATAACAATAGACGATGAAATAGCAGAGGCAAACTTTAAAATATGGAAGCAGCATAGCAAATGCTAAATTTTTAAAAATATTTTCTCGACAACGGATAAAAGAAATATATATGTAAAATCCAGCAGTCACTAAATTGTTGGCGCAGTGTAAATTAGCGCCGATTACATATCATAGCAGTTAATAACTAGGAGTCTGAGGGTTTTTTTAATATTTAGTTGGTTTGTTTATTTTGCTATTTTAGTACCTATAGCGACTGACAAAGCTAAAATAAATGCTCACAGGGCAAATGGACAATGGTTAGACTAATTAACCACACATCAATGAAATTAATGTGATTATTGCCCAGAATATATTCGTACACGTGGAACCAGCATGGTGCACTGACCTGAAACACTAATGCAAGGACTGATGAGTTTAGAAAATACATAATTGGTTGGTTGTTGTAGGGTTTAACGCCATTTTTCAGCACACGATAGGCTATACATGGCGGCCAGTATTAATGATGGAGGAAGAACATATATAGATAGGTCTAGGGGCTGACATTAAATAATCTGAAATAGTCGCGTTCGGCAACAAATATTTGAGACCAATATTAAAGAATGCATTTCAATAAAAATCCAATTAATAATGAATTGACACCTACATCAACATGCAGAAATAAAACCATCTGGAGTGTGAGGGCTTTATATATACGATGATAAAAAGATTAGTCAAAAATGTCTGTACATATTTGTGTCTTCTGGGAGAATATTGAATGTCAGAATAACGCTACAAGTTTATATGTATAGTTAATTTATTTCACAAAAGTGTCTGATAATGTCGACTTCTAGAAATAGCTTGCGGCTGAAGGGTTAAACGTTTGTCACTGATTCTTTTTATTTTTGAAAGTCTGAAAATATAATTTTAATAATTTCAATCTAAGGTAGATATTAAAATGCAATTAAACGAGATGTTCTTTTTTTATAACTTTATGTTGTCGATTTAGTTTTAATTTCAGCTAACGTCGAGAGCTCAAATTAAAATTGTATTTTTCGTACAAGGAAAATTAGTTTTCAGAACAAATTGATTGATTAATACAACATTAACCAATTAACTTAGCCGGAATAGATTGAAGCATCTAGTTGTGTATGTTTATCCAAACGCTTTGAAGTCTAACAAATATTTGCTTATACGGTGTTAAAAGTCAAACAGTTATACATTACATTATAATTATTAAGCCATAGATGTAAATAACAAATCTTCATTTAAGACACAATTTGTACAAACACATGCGGCCGTTTTTCAAAAGTCTAACGCATACTGAAATAGTCCACTGTTATTGGAAATACCTCCATTAATTCTGTCCATACCCAGCTGCCTGTAGTAAATCTTAACTCCGTTCAAAGGACATATGTATGTATTTGTATGCGATATAAAAAGATATGTACCTATAATATATCACTCGTATAAGTATTGTCATTAAAATAAAACTCGAGAAGCCTCATTATGTTTTTAAAGAAACAATTATACATCTCGTGGTATATCAAATTATTCAGCATACATACTATATAAATTTTGCAATTCACGCACGTGTAACAAGAATTGTAAACTAGGTATAGAATTTGTGAAATGAAAACATATCATAGGGCGAGAATATATAATAAACAAAACATTTGAAAAACATTTTTCCAACCACGACGGAATAAAAGAAAATGCTTTAAAGGAAAAACAAATCGTTGACATCGATAATAAACACATAACGATTATGTAGATACGGTTCATTTAATTTGAAATGTTTTAAAAAGTTTTACTTCCTCGACAATAAAACACAGCTAAATGTATAATATGATATTGAAAAGTCCCTGACTGATATTGGTATTTATTTAGTTCATCAATAGTCAATCTAAAAATGCTTATATCATACGGAAGTACACACACACACACACCCACACCCATACACACATTCTCTCTCTCTCTCTCTCTCTCTCTCTCTCTCTCTCTCTCTCTCTCTCTCTCTCTCTCTCTCTCTCTCTCTCACTTGAAATGCTACTCAAGTCAAACAGTTTTTGAATGATCAGAAACTTGCATTGTCACTGATATAATTTTATAAACCAGATCCTGGTAACATTATTTTCATACAACACTCATACAACACTTTTAAAACAAATGACATAAAAAGACAATTAATTTACTGATGCAGCTCGACTCATTGAGTCATTCGTTTATAATAGTAAATTTATCCGAATATATTGATAAAAAAAATTCTGTTATTTGTCTTCATTGTGAAACTGCATACCAATCATGCATGACTTTACAGTTTCGAATGTTATAGCGGAAGAAAATCGATAACAGGTAATCTCAGAGTTAATCAGATTGACATTTATCGGAGAGCGCTTCGTTTTCTAATTTGAACCAAGATGTGTTCATGGCTGGGTACTAAATACCATAAATTTAAAACAAAACACATTATAAATTCGATTTTTTTTATAACTAATATTATTTAAATACAAGAGTGAAATGAGGTTTTAAATGCAATAAAGATAAACGTTTCAGTTGAGAGGAAATATATTTTATTATTATTCATAAACAGCTTCATTTTTATTTGCCTGATTACATGTATTTCAACTGTCATCCATTAGAGACAACAGTCAAACATTAGCATAATTATGTTCGTCCTTTCTCAACACAGGTGAAGTAATTAAATGACTAAGACATGTACCATTTTATGAACCGGAGAAAGTCAAAGATCGGAGAAATTAAAAAAAAACAACTACAGATCTTTAGAATTTAAAATTATATATCATCGCAATGAAAATTGTGCCTATTTTTTAGTACGATGCATTAGTTTCGATTCTTGGGTACACGTATCGCTTATAGTTAATATATAGAAATGTATACAGTTCAAACTAGATAAATGCAATAATAGAAGACTATCAACTCGTGATTAGATGAAATAAAGTAATTTTAGATTATATATATTATTTATGAATGCCTTCATTAAGTCCCGAAACCGCTCCTATGACCTAGTGGTCAGCGCGTCAGCCTCTGATACGGGAGGTCACGGGTTTGAACCCCGGCCGATTCATACCAAAGAATTTAAGAAATTGTACTAACAGCTGCCTCACACATCAACATTACGAAGTTAGTGTTAGAACTGGTTAGCCTCGTGCCAGGAAAATGTGACGGGGAGGGACATTCTGCGACATGATGCCCCAGTACTAGACATCACTATAACTGTCACACTTCAGACATCGTAGCGATATGAAATCGCATCACAATGTATACTTCCAGTTCAGTACCCATGCTTCTAATCTTTTTGTCCTCTCTCATTTTTTGTGGTGCTAGAAGAGTTAGATTTACACATCTGTGGTAAGGATTTAAAGGTAATTGCTTATTAATCAGAATACGAGTTCATTGAGTGGATGTCTGTATGTATTTCGGCGACTGTGCACAGTGATCAACAATGCCTTTGGGATGATCTGAAAGGGTATATGTCTTCTGTTTACAATGCATCCTCTAACAAAACTGGTGAACTTTGACAAGGACTTCACCGTGAAGTAATTTTTGAAGGCATATTAGATTAATATATGAGTTGTATTGTCACACAGTTGAAAGGTCAGTACTGAGAACAATCGTAGACAATATATATATATATATATATATATATATATATATATATATATATATATATATATATATATATATATATATATATATTTATATATATATATTAAATTGAATAATGTTATATGTCCGAATGTCTGAAAAATTGTTCAAGCTATGTTAACAATCCAGATCACACACATATTAACTTGTGAGTAAATGTATGGACAAACCGGCTGTTAAATTTATGTATAAAGAGTCAGTCAACAATAAATATACTACTTGGCCATGAGATAATCATAACGATTGTCTTTTAATTCTGTGAAGGGATTAAAGTTTACAAAAACACCGTGTTTACTAACTCCCTGAATTTGAACCGTTCATGAAGGGTCTAATCAGTTTTGGAGGATAAAGTGAGTCCACGCTGTCCGTGATGTCAAGTTGTTTAAAGTGTCAAATTTATTAGAATAATTATATTATTTCTTAGATATAATAGATGCTTTAGAAAGTATGCCCCACATTGGTCATGATGTCCCATTCTCATCCATCTGCATAGTTTGTGTTAATAATTACTTTCGACCTTTTTAACGGATAATTTTAGGCTCGTTGTTTCAATTGTACCGACTGTCCATGTTGTACAATTGTCTCCAATCTTCATATTTCTATCGATGTAACTGAATGTTGAGACTTGTGTAAATGTGACTTGATGCGGTGGTTCCTAATGTTTTTGGCTGCAATCGTAAACAGTTTATTTCCCCATGCCTCGTTACCCAGCTTCCGTATTTTGATAACTTTGTGTCATCCTCAAACGATCATAGCGATCATACGCAACCCTACTGGAATAATTAGCTACTCTGATTTGATTCGCGACCTGGGGGATGGGAACCACTTGTTTACAGTCTCCATATTTCTATAAATTATTAAGCGTGACTTTCGCATTTTACATTACTACAAACCATTGCTGCAACAATGTTCATTCAAAACGCATGCAAAATGCAATACACTTCATGTGTAATAGCCAAACTAAACTTAATGCATCCCATTTAGCACAGACTTAGCATGATACTTTGATGTAGTGTGTATTAGATTGTCAGTACACATTTGTATTAACAACTGAAATATCACAACAGTTGTTTTGTTACATGTGCTTATGTATTCACTGTATGTAAAATTATGGAATCTAAAGGGCGCTACCTTGCTGTATCAATTAACAATTATCAATTGATGTATTATTTAGGCAAGGGATACTCAAAACGTAATCATCATTTTCTTCTGGAATGGTCCAAGGAGAGTTCCAATTGTTCATGACGTCCTTATTTTGAACTGATTTTAAAATGTGTAAACGTGTGAGTAATTCCATTGCATTGCGAAATTTCATTTTTTTGAAAACAATTAATCAGAATCCTCATCGATACATAACCAGTTGCTACAAATATAATATATATTTCTTTTGACACCAATATAGACAGAACACATATATTCGGTACTGGTATGTAATACCGTGTTATCGATACCCCCAAAATTCAAGCGTGTATTGTTTGTTACTTAGTATTTTTAGTCTGGTAAAGAAATTGGTAGCAAGCAATTAATACCGTAAAATGTAAACCTCATATATTTTATTTGTGACATGAGGGAAGCAAAGGTTCATGCCATTTGTTTTCGGTCAGGATCTGATGATGACCAGCTGCTTATTAATAATGAGCCTCACTGGTGATTTAAATCGGGGAGTGGGGATGGGGGAGGTAATGGTGGTTAGGGACGGAGAAGTTAGAATTTGTTTCCTCCGAGTTGCAGAGATTTAGGCAAGACATTGTGTTGCTGTTTACTTGTCTTTCTTTCCTATGATTTGAAAGGAATATTTGTAACCATTGTACGGCGACATAAATTGCGTCAACAATGTAACGGTGAATTTTCTTATTGTTTGTGTTCAAGATAATCTTTGCTAATGTATTGTGTTTAAATAAACGATTGATTAATATTTCATACGAACCGTTTGAATCACATTACAGTATATTTAATGTTTCCACGCTTTCTAGTATGCCATTACAATCTTTTTATTCCTTCACCACAGAGTCACATCTATCAAATAAAAACATAACACTCGATTGGTCGGTCCGTTAACAAAGTAATCAATCACAAATCAATACAATAAATGTTTTTTATGTTAGTGCATACAAATATTTTATTACCATTCGTTATTAGATGCATTCAAGAGATTTAGTTTTAATATGGGATTGTGAAGATCACGTGAGTCCATACATAATGAATTGAAATTGTGCTTTCAGTCTTTATTGAAAGTGTAATAATATACAAAAGTAAAACATCCAAACATGAAATGCATAAATTAAATTAAACCCAGTGTTGGAAATTTGCCAGCAATGCTACCTATAAGAAGGCAACGAAATGTCCACAAATTCAGAGATTATAATATTGGTCATTATACACGAAAATGGATGTGTTCTTTTATCATTAAATAAGTCTAACGAAGCAGATATAATAATATACCTGGTATTGTGGATGTAAAAGTCATTTCAGTATAACATATTGGATAAATATCCCATACAGTAGTAGATTAATAACCTTTTCATTGTAATATAGTGCACTATTATTTTGATAATCTGTCATCATCTATTGGGTTGCTGACTCATATATTTGAATCCACAAAAACATTTTCTTACTTCATGTAGACCCAATTGTTCTCCATAACTTTGCAGCTCATATATTTGTTTTTGTTAGTAATTGTACGCTAGGTCTACGGACTAGCACCGTTTGTAATAGCAGGCTTTGAGTCCCAGGATTTGGAAAAGCGATGTGTTTCATCACAATTTAGTCAAGATATAGTATACTTGCTGTAATTTATTCACAACATAATAATTTAAGTGTAGACAACGAAACCTTTAAATTAAATGGAAAAAGCAGGCAAAATAAATGGGGTTTTTTTGTTTGTTTTTTTTTTTTTGGTGGGGGGGAGATGTCTTAGTTGCATAGTGGGCCTCCATTCTCCAAAGTCAAAGAAAATTACGGCTTTACAGTAAACATGAACGGTTCCAACGCCGTGCATAATTGGAGAAACACCTAATCAAACAAGAGAGAAACACACAACATGAAAGTATGTCAATTATTATACAGAATGTCGAAATGCTGATCTATAAGCATAGTGTTTCTTTGAATTCATTGCTCATGTAAAACACCAACACACATACACATTTCCAGAATAAATAAGTTGAACGCATGCATACACACTCTCTCCCTATACTTCTCTTTAAAACACAAACTATCTCTCTCATATAACATACATATGTATGTATGTATGTATGTATGTATGTATGTATGTATGTATGTATGTATGTATGTATGTATGTATGTGTGTGTGTGTGTGTGTGTTGTTTTGGAACATGATTCGATAATCTTCCTTATACTGCCTATCTCTTTCTCTGTCATCTACAAAAAAGTTCTGAACTCACCTTTCATAACTGATTAGCAGATTATCTATATATATTGTTGGCTGGTGTTCTTTGGTATGATTTGGAGTACACAAGTAATTGTAGTACATACAAAACCCAAATAAAATGTCTTTAGCTTTCGTTCCAACATCTAAACACAGTTTTGTTTCTCCGTTATGTCTTACGCAACACATCAAACCAAACACTTACTGTATTGCCAGTTTCCTATACATAATTCGTACACATGCTCACTCATGTTTCTTTATATATATATATATATATATATATATATATATATATATATATATATATATATATAACGCCGTCTTTGATATGGTATTCACATGAATAAAGTGTTAACGACTGACCTGGACAAATCAGAGAATAAAGTGCTAACTTCTGACCTCAATAAAACCGCGGAATATAGTCTCGGCCATTAACCTCGATAAAGCCGAGGAACAAAGTGTCAACAACAGATCGCATATTAAAATCAATTCGACACTGAGTTTGATATAGTCTAACGAAGCATGGAAACATCACTGCTTTTTATAATGAGTGGTAGTTTATCTTACCTAATTGACAGATTAAGAGACAAGCATTTGCACGTACACAAATGCCTGATACTCTGTTAATATACAGAATCAACAATTATTTCTTATCACCGTATCTATTTCGCCATATTAGTCACAACATTACCTGAACACAAAACACATCACCGCAAAGACATGATTGCTTCATCCACCCTTTGATCATTCCTAATCGTGCAATAACGCAATCATCCGAACGACAATTATATACCTTAAAAGTGAGAATTAATTGCATGTTTTGCCTTGTCATGTATTTGATCGCATCTCTTCACCAAGCGATTCTATAATAATTTAGTCATCCCCATCATTTTCATCATACCTAATCGGAAAATCAAATTACAATTATTTACATTATGAATAATAATGTTCTTTCATCTTTTGCTTTGTCATGTTTGTTAGGACAGCCATGTATCTTAGCAATAAAGTAAAGCCGAGTCAGAATTCGCGGTAGCAGTTATTTGTAGGAAAAGAGGAGTCAGACAGAAAATAACTTTGCGCCGTGGGTTAGCATGCAGTTGATGTTTTGGGGACAGAAGTTAAATCGCTAAATTTGTGAGCTTATACGTAAACTAAGATTCCAATCTAAGTTTGCAATAATATTCCATGTTTGAGTCAAACGGGAATTTAACATGGGAAAACTGTATGGGGTCGAATAGAGTTTAACATGGCGATGGCACTGTGGGTAAAAATGGAAAATAAGATCTGAATTGTTATATATGATCCGTGCAGGACATATAATTGTAAAATATTTTGATATGATACATCACTTGCTTTTTTACAAGAATCCAACACACACACACACACACACACACACACACAAACACACACACACACACACACACACACACACACAACTATCCACAGCTATCCATTAACCGCTAACTTATTGCACGGTATACACATATAACTATCAAATACTCGCAATTTTGACTGTTATCCAAAAGACACAACCTGCTATTTCATTAAACCTGTAGGAGTATCTGAATATACATACGAAAACCATGAAAATGAACTATCACATAAGACAAGGTAGAATGTAAAAACGAATGAATACGAGTGTTTGGAAACACACTATACAGTCACACAAATATAACAAAATTATACAAAAATTATTAATCGAACATTAGAAACACCTTTGAGCAGACCCATCTTTTTATACATTTAGTAGACCCTGAAAGGGTCATTTTGTTTCTGCCACGATTCTGCTCCCTTAGTCCCGCATCTCAATGGCCTGGCAGTATTGATTGATTGATTAATTGGATTGACGAGGTGTGCGTACATTAAATACATGTACCTCGAGTGTATGACTGCACCGCGGCCTGTTAATTGTTCTTGGAAGACGTTATCAGTGCCTCATCCCCAAGGCATTAAAGCGCTCACAGAACATGGATAATTTAGCCTAATGCCCTGGGACTATTTATTCCCTAAGGACCTTAGTAGGGGGCTTTCGTGAGTGTGAATGGACACAACTACACGCGATCATGAAACAAACAAGAAACTTACAGTCTGAACCAGCGCAAAATGTAACGTCAGTACAGAGTGCGCATCAGTGTGGCTAAAATAAATACCAATCGTCAAAATGACGTCACGCATTCTAAATTAAGAGAACAATTTTGATGGTGGTAGCGAAAGGATCAAAGCAGTAATTGTGGTTAAAGTGCTGAAATTCTCTCAGATCATTTGTCGCTCCCTTTCCATCGGACCTTTAGTCCACGCTATCTTATCTTTGGCACTTCTTTTCTTTCACAAACTTGGATATTTTAAGTTTAATCCTCTCCCCATATTTAATAATACTTTATCATTGATGCCTTTAACTTGACCCTTTAAATACCATGCTCTAAATCAGTATACCATATATATCTAGCGAGATCCTAAATGGTCACTCGGACTAAACGGACTGGGTTATTTTTAATGAAGAACACTCAGTACACTAAATTCAAACTTATTAAATAAATATAGGAAAATGTATGACTTGAACCGATTCGGACAATTACACAGGTTGCCTACATACTTTTGGCAGATATAACTGATCATTAGCATAACTAGGTTAGATTTGACTAGTATGACCTAGGCGTTCAACATTCCCGTCGACGTGTTGTCCACCGAGCCCTTTGCCTCGCTCGTGTAATCAAAGACGAGTAAATGGGCAGCTTCCCATTAGTCTAGAAACCAGGTACCCCAATGAGCTTGTGCGCAAGGAACTGACGTGACGTCACAAGCGTTGTGCCCAATCACGCTCGGCGTCTTATACTGCTGCAGTAGATGTACACATGTGCATGTGTGTGTGAATGTTTGTGTATATAACCTTCCATACTGGTCTCTCGTCGCAGCAGGATGCATCATTGACAGTCTGAAATTAAATTCATCGGTTGTCATCTTTACTGTTTTCACATGGCATTGCTTTTCCTGGTGGTCCACAATCCTTAACTGTCCAACCTCTTCTCTCTTCATTTTCCAACATAGAGGGGTCAAGCTGATTTTACAATTTAAAATGCCTCATTATCCGCCTTAAAAGTTTATTTTGCCAGTGTAGCTGATTGAGGTGACCAAGGAGGCAACCTAACAAAGAATATGTGTACTAAGCAATGCTTAGCATCCTATACAATGTTTATTCTTTGCTGAATCGACAATCGGCTTGCATATTCTAAATAATGTTTAGAAGAATGAAACAAGCCCATTCGACCCCTTAATTCAAACATGCCATGCTTTATGGATAACATGTTCGTTCTCTTAAAAAACAATGCTAGGTGCTATCTCTGAACATCAATTTTAAATTAGGAACAAGTTGACCAACTGAGAGTTTGCCTTCCCTGCGATAATATAAAATATATGTACATAGTGTAGATACATTTTATCAAATAACCATGAAACAAAAGGAGAACGAATGGATCTTATTTGTGCATGAAAAGAGTTATTTGTGAAATGGTTCAAAAAGCCAAAGTGGATTTCTTCAGATACTTGATTAGAATATCTTGGCCATACCAAGACTCAAATATAATGATGATATCTTGCACTGGTTGTATCTACTTTGGGTTTATCATATACACGACGATCCAGTGTTCTGTCACGTTCAAATCCAAACGTTTCCTGTCTTACATTCAACTCGTAGATTTAATCAGTCTGTTGCTTATTATTGCGATTATGATGACTGTATTCATCAGAGATTTCTCCAGGAAGTTTTATCTTTTTATTGGCTTTCTTTACTTTTGTTTTTCTTGCATTTTTGTGCGTTCCTTTTTAGCTTTTCAACACCACTTGCAGACTTCCTATTTCTGTATACTTCACATAGCCCCATTTTCATGCTTTGTCTACTATGTACTCCAATATTTCATAGCACAGCGCATCCTTTTCCGCCACATGTGTTGGTGTCTGTGTGATGTTATCGTGGTGGGGTGGTATTGTCTTTCTCTCCACCAACTGTTGTATTGTTCTCGGCTGTTTCTATATGTCTTCTTTCTTCTCCTCCATCTCGTCGGTTGGTTGTTCTTTTCGGGGTTTTTCCAGGTTCTTCCTCCATCAATAATACTGGCCGCCATGTATAGTATATCGTATGCTGACCAATGGCGTTAAACCCTACAACAACAACTTTCGTCTCCTCCAACGTCCTAATGAGACTTGTGTTGAAATTGTTATTAGTAGCCCTGCATGACGAGTTCTATTTTCAGTATTTGAAGATAGCACGGTGTTTTTTTTTCTTCCGGGTAGTGTTGTGTTTCACTAAAAATTGGATTATCGGCAGGGGCGCCCGATGTCGTTCAGATTTCTGTAGTTTGTGTGGTTCGCTCCCTCTGTTGACTCGTCGTTTCTCCATTTCCCGGTGTTTCATACGCCATTGTTTATTCCCATAAGGGGAGAAGAGTAGTCATCATACATTCAGACTCCAGCACGTAGCGATTGCCATGCCTTAATCTTTCAGGGCTTTTATGTAGTAAACGAGAATCTCGTCCGTTGCTAGCGACATTGCCATTGTGTATGTGTTGCTCTTGCTGTGTTTGCTGCAGACCGGTAGCAAGTCTAGCTAATGCACATAGCAATTTGATAGTAGCACAGATATGAAGGATATGATGATTCCGATTCGGTACGTAGATGTGCCCATGGTGCATCTCGCAACGCTATTTGCATTAACAATGATATATAACGGAGAATAATTGGTAAATTTACCACCTGGGTATCCTCAGACTGCAAACGTGTAGGTAATATACATTTCATTGATCATGCCGAACTAGTTCATGTCACCAAGGGTATAAGACACTTCAGGATCAAGCAATACGATCTCCAGGCTCAAATGCAAAATATCAGGCGAAACACTCCTATTTTGCTGGATAGTTGCTTTCCACGGATGCAAAAACTCGCAATGCTAAATGATCCAGATGCAGGCCAGAATCTCGTGTATGCGAAAGAAGAAGACGGTTCTGGTAAAACAACGTCCGCAATCAACTTTGTTTACAACCATTATAGATTACTTCAACCTGATCGTGTTATCTGCCATGCTTAATGATGCATCGCAAATGAAATAAGGGTTTTTAGGCAGATAGGTGACTCGGGCAATCATGCGCGTGTGGGAACAAGTATGTATCTAGCATCGTAATATGGGACGAATTTGATCTTTTTAACATGGTTGAGTACCAAGCAATGTTACTTACATCATTATAAGCGGTGATCAAGGTCAGCCTCGTTCTATTTCTGGTAAATCTCCACTGATTGATTGGAGTCCAAGGTGGATCATTATAAGGAAGATCTTTACGATTATTGGGAATAGGATGAAAACCTTTATGAGCTTATGTTGCATATAAGACAATAATCTGACCAGGAACAATGGAAAAATAATGAGACGATTCCAAACACTTCTATACGTGTGTTTCTTGCTAGCTGTTCACCAGCAACATCAGCGTAGTCAAAATAAAACGTGGTGACACTCTCGATGGCCATGTTAGACGTCAATGGTTAAGCTTCCTTGTAGCTACTGACTATATTAAAGACGATCAACGCGTATTGTTATGTATATCTATATTTTTTGTAACTTCTCGTATATGAGTTTATTTAATTTTAGTAATTTTTTCATGGGCATAAACTGTATGGACTATTTTTTATTTTAAATTGTGTGCGCATTTCGCTCTGGTGAAAACTCAAATCACGTGACATCTATAAATAGTTGCGTACGTGTTGACAATTACTAATAATAATCGTAGTTAAAACAATATTTAAAATGGCGCCCAAGACTGATGTGATATGGGAGTTTCGAAAAGAATTATTTGGCTTCCCCATTGATTGCGTGAAGTCGTGTGAATATAATACGTCGTTACTTAGTACGTCGTTCGTAAATCAATAGTTTATGTTGTCACATAGAGTCCATTACGAAATACGGTCGTAATATGCGGTGTATATAAGGTGAAAGTTAAACATTCAGCTTTGCTCCGATTTCTGGTGTCATTTACACATTTTGTGTTCCTGTTGTAGTCTACAGAAGTATTTTATGTTGTACTTAGATATGTTTCTAGAGGCAAACATTTGTTTGGACTGTTCAATGGTGATAGAGCGTTCTTATTTTTGGACAATAATATTATTTTGGATCTGTTATAAATTATTCGAAAGAATTCTAAACAAATTATCTTGACAACGTGACGGTATTTGGAGGACCGTTACATTTCCGGTATTAAAAATTTATGGGACATTTTTTTTGTTTAGGATTTTAAAAGACTTATCAGTACAAATTTGGATTCAGTTTATTATACTGTAAGTTCCTCCTAAATTTTTCATTCATCACTTTAAAAATTCAATTGTTTTACAAAACGTGCTGGTTTTGCTTCCATTTCTGACCACAGAGTCGTAATAGTATTTATAAGTGCCGTCTTTTGGCAGAAACAAATATCAGATTTGTGAACTTGGGAGTACAGGCCTCAAACCGTGCACATGGAATGTTTTGGGTAGACAGTAAACACATCTGTCATAATGCTTGCCTCGATCTTGTCCGAATTCCAGTCGAGTCCCAGGACAACCTTAAATACACACGGTTAATTGGTATGATACGGATCTTATAATTATTTTTAAAGCATATTTTGTTCCTTGATTATTTTTTTGTGTTCAGGTTCTATTGTATGTATGTTTTCCCAAACATTGATCGCTGTTTGTTTTTAAAGTTTACGAACCGTACATGTCCTGAGAAATTCAATAAAACGTTTTAAAAGTTAGAGTGATATATAAAGATATTGGAAAATATAAACGCGCATTAAGTTGTAAAATAAACCATATGGAGGATCGATTAAATCCAAATTTCAGCACTAAATTCTTTAACTAGTTTCTAAGACCTATTAAACTACAGATTATAAAGTCCTATTTTGTTACGTATAATTAGACTCTTTCACAGGCATTGGAAAATGTAAATTGCTCTGGATATGCGGTTTCGTTCGATATACATGTACATACAATTACATATGCAGTTTTAAATGACGTATGACAGAAACAGTTTTAATGATCATAGAATGTATCAAATAATCTAATTCCATCAATATTATACATTATGCTGAATGGTTGTACTCTATGAATACAACATGTGCCTTACAATATGCCACGCTATTATGATTTCAACATTTTATATTCAATTAGTATTCAAAGCAAGGTGGTTGGTTTCAATTTGGTTGAACTCATTTTAGTCCTTGCCCACATTAGATAGAAGGAACATTTAACCGGTAACGCAAATATATTTACGTAATACATATTAATATTTTTAAAAATATATAAATACAACCTATTTATGGCGTTAAATAGCCAAAATGTGCTGGTGCGCCGTTAAAAAATCAAGTAATTAATCAATCGATCTATATTATGTAGAGCAAGGAATAATACTGTACGTTTTAAACCATGTAAATAATCATTAACATACGGGATCTTATTAAGGCCTAGCTATATATAGAATTTAACATTATGTCCCCTACTAATATTTACACACGCGAACGACTAAGTTCAATTGCATTTCATTATCACGGCGATCTTTTTTAGCTGACGGGGATATTTTTCTTTGTACACTGAAGAAACATAACACCCATGACACGGAAAAAAGGCCACTCCAATTAGTTGTTAAAATTGCTTTTAAGCCAAAGCTAGTGGCTGTATTTTTGCGTGGGATGGGTTACGGTCTTAATTCCATCTATGGATTGGTTACCAAAAAAAATGGGTCATTTTTGCTCTTCTGTAACTGTTTTAAAACACAGTCCCAAATAAATTCAACTAATTCCATGATAGAAAGTAGACGACACAAATTGATATCACGAACTATTAGTCATAATGAAGAATCTCGTTATGTTGCTGATCCTTTCGGCACTGTTCACGATCGCCTTTTCCACAGGTATGTAGTTATCATTATTCCTGTTTTGTGTTTTCCTGTAAGCACATTGATATAATTGTATATGTGTGTTTGTATTGATGTACGTATTAATTATGCCCCTGTCTATCGTTCTCATGATATTCTAAACTAAGCATGAGCTTGAAACATTCAGTAGTAAGACGGCAATATATATATATATATATATATATATATATATATATATATATATATATATATATATATATATATATATATATATATATATATATATATATATATATATATCACATATATTTTATTGTATAAGTAGCTGGTCATAAAGCACTTGGAAGTTATGGTGACTAATCAGTAACGTACTACGACTATAGAGTTACATGAAATGCATTTAAAATGTATGGATTCGAGGTTCAAATTTCACGTTTAATCTTTTAGCGATTGGGTACAATCGTTTGGCACATTTAACTACAACTAAAGATGGAAGGT